>CM067376.1:129047303-129379869 GCA_034510155.1 Eucriotettix oculatus | reverse complement strand
TTGGCAGTTCGATATCTACTTTAGGTATTTTGCTTACAATTTTATGGATTCATAATATCTATTTTTAGAAGTCAGTACATTATGTATTATTTTTATAGAACTACATATGACAGTTTTTGTAACTAATTCTTATTTAATCGTATTTCTAAATGTCTTGAGAATAAAGCTTTAAAACAGTGATTTTCATTTCTGAAAGTTGGTAATGTTATTACTTTTCTTACAAGCTGAAGATGGTTAAAAAAGTTCCGGTATTCAAATACTTATAATTTGTTGGAGAGATTTGAATGTTACTTGGACTTGAAGTAGTTTAGTCAGAATTAAACTTTTCTGAAATTTTCATTAATTTCAATGATGACGAGTCTGCCCGATGGATTAAACTATTTAGAGATCTTCTTAGCTTACCATAAAAATCAACTTGAATCTTCTGGAGTACCACCTCATTTTTGGAAAGTTTTGTGTAAGAAACTGCAAAACCAAATATTTGACGCTGGGCATGCATTTTCGTTGATGAAAATAGATTATGAGAATGTAGTTATTGATGGTTCTGCACATAAAGTAGTAGTTTCATGTGATGAAGGAATAGATCCATTAAACTCACAACACATTTATCTGATTGATCATGCATGGACATACCGAGTGGATAATGCAAGACAAAATTTAAGAGAGATACCGGGCCTACTTGACAGAATGATTGCTTTGATGGGTATTGAGAACACTGGCTGTGACGATCAAGAATATTTAGTAGAGAAAGTGTTCGATCAGATGTGGAAGTTCAATCAAACATATGCATTACAATCATCAAGTGTGGAGGATAGTGTTCCGATTTGGTATGTTATGGATGAATTTGGATCAGCAATTCAACATTCTTGTGACCCAAGTTTCAGAACTGTACCATTTTTTTATATTCCCGAACAAATCACGTACACACTTTTATTTCCAATCAAACATGTATCTAAAGGTGAAGAAGTTACTAGGGATTATGTTGAAAGTAATTTGACTGATCCTTTGACTCGTAAAGCTCTTTTACTGCCATGGAGAGCTGAATCATTTATTTTGGAAGATTATACCCAAAATGAGCCAACAGATCATTATTTTTTAGAGGGGCATGTTATTGAAAGTTTGCCAAGCACAGAAGATATTGAAAATTATGTTCCATTGACTGTACATGAACAGAAACTAAAAGTATATTCACAGTATGAATTTATAAACAATTACCTAACCCATCCAAAATTTGAGATAACATCGATGGAAGAAGATGCTGATATATTTTGGTATGTTAAGCACTTCAAAGGGTATAAAGAATTTAGTTTATTTCATCCAAAGAAGTTTGTGAACCAATTTCCATTTGAAAATGTGATCACAATTAAAGACCTGTTATGCATTGTATGTCGGAGAGCAGCTAAAACTCAATTTATAGATAAACAAACATTAAATACTGAGCCGGTATGGCTACCTACTACATACAATTTGAAAACGGAGCTCCCAAAATTTGTTTCATACTTTCAAAATAGGGAAGAGAAAAATTTGGATAATCATTGGATATGCAAACCATGGAACCTGGCAAGAGGCTTGGATACTCACATTACTAATAATATTAATTACATTTTAAGACTAGCTCTAAGTGGCCCTAAAATATGTCAGAAATATCTTCATGACCCTGTTTTATTCAATAGACCAGATTGTGGACTAGTAAAATTTGATATTAGGTATGTGGTTTTGTTAAAAAGTGTGAAACCACTTGTATCATATGCATATCGGAACTTTTTTCTTCGCTTTGCTAATAATGTTTTTGAACTTAAAAATTTTGACGAGTATGAGAGACATTTTACCGTGATGAACTATAATGAAAATGCAAGACTGTGCCGAATGTTGTGCCATGATTTTATACAGGAATTTGAATTACAGTACCCAAATTATGAATGGAAAACAGTAGAAAGACATATTTTTTCAATGCTGCATGAAGTTTTTGTTGCTGCAACATCAAAAGACCCTCCTTGTGGAATTGCTCACAATCCACAATCCAGAGCTTTGTATGCTGCTGATATTATGTTGGTCTGGGACAAAGATGAAAGTGGAAGCTGTGTAATGCAACCTAAATTGTTAGAAATAAATTGGACACCTGACTGTAAAAGAGCTTGTGAATACTACCCAAGCTTTTACAATGATATATTTTCTCTATTATTTTTGAATGAAGAAAACAATGATGTTTTTGAACTGTTGGAATAAAAAGTTATTAATATTATTAAAAGTGACTTATTTTCCAAACTACTATATAATTTGTCACTTAATTCTCAATTTTCTCTTTATTGGTAACAAGAAATATATATATATATATATATATATATAATTATATAATTAATAAGGAAAGGAAAGAGATAGAAAGTAGGTGACTTACCTGAGGTTCTTGAATTTTCAGAGGCACCGCCCCCTTCATCAGAAAGTTAGGAAGACATTTCCAGTGATCGGCTAGCCGATGACTGAACAGCCAAAATTTGCTGTGCTGCTAGCTTAGACATAAACAATTTACCCCACCAGGTCATCAACTTTCTGTCTCAATGAGGGTCTGGGAAGAGGCAAGGACTTTTATGGGGGTTGGGGAGATGCATACTAACATCCCCATCTTGATAAGATAAGATAACATTTATTGGATCCATTAGTCCTCTATTGAGGAAATAGGACAAGTCAAACTAAAATCAAACATGATACACACACATTAAAACATGTCCACCCTCAAAGGCGTTAATATTTAATTATTAACACACACTCATACATACAACCACCCCTCAAACACATATTAGGTATTACACAACTTACACACACAATCAGTATACACACATCTGGTTTTATTACTGATACAAATTCCAATGAGCTCATACTGTTATAGGTGCTGGGAGGGGAGTGTGGTCAAGGTGAAGGTAAAGAGCTATAGGATATTGAGTCCAGGGCTTTGGCTGGACTGTAGGACATGCTGAAATGAAAGTTCCCATAGATGGAGTTCAGTTTCTGAAGAATCAGGAGGAAGGGCTCTGAGGGGGGCAGTGTGAAGCACTGGTTGAAGTTGGTGTTGTGGCTATGGGCATGGGCGACTATGGGGAATCGTGTTTTGTGGAGTTTAAGTGTACTGCGGTGGTTGGCAATTCTATCGGGGACGGGTCTCTTTGTCTGGCCAATGTAAAAGGCTGGGCAGTGTGTTCAGTTTATTTTGTAGAAGGTGTGAGTGGACAGGGAGGTTATGTTTTCCCTAATTTTGTATGTAGTGCTGTTGGTGGGATTCTGGAAGGTCACGGTAGACGGGAGTATTGGGCAGACATGGCATCTGTTTTTACCACACGGTCTGCAGCTAATCGTGGGTTGGGGTATGGGGTTTCTGTGAAATCCATTGTTCAATTATACCATCTTTACTAAATACTAGCTGAGTACCTGGTGTTGCCTGTGTATTTATTTATATTAACCCGGTTCAATATTTAAATTGACACTAATCTATTTGTCAACACATGAGTAAACCATTATCAACGACATCATATTTTTAACCTTTAATTAATTTAATCATAAGTGATGTGATTACTCACTTCCTTAATAAGTCAAGAAAGCTACTGGTACCTTAAGTAAGCACAGCAATTAAAAAATTCTCCATTTAATTCTCTTGTATGTTAAGAGAGCTCAAAATAGTTCTGAAAGACTAAGAGAGTCAAATATATTTTTGGTACCTTGAGAGACTAAAATATACATACTGTAAGAAAGGCTAAAACACTTCAGGGTAAAGAAATACTACCAGTACTTTGTGGCAATTTTATGTAACTCCCAGCACCTTCGCCATTATGGTTACTATATTCCCATGCCATATGTTGAAATTATACACCAACAAAATTATTTATTCAACACAAATATTGGTCATTTATAAATAGTATAATATTTCCATCACCATCCCTAGGAAACATAGTTGTGTCTTACCCTGACTGATTTTGTTTCTGAATTGCAAATTTAGTCAAAATTGCTCAATTTGTTTAAATTTGTATGTGGAATGTACATACAAACACACAGTTTTATTTCGTAGATTTATTAAACTATGTTTTATATCAATTTTTGTACAGTGTGGTGATACAAAAGTCTTGAATGCTGTGATTAATGAATAATTTGGAACTTATCAGATTCCTGGAAAATAAAATTTTGTGAGGCTTATGATTTAAAAAAGAGATGGATAGTTTCTATAGTAGCAATCACCAGTAGAAAAATTTGTAAAGAATATTTAGGAGCAAAGGGTACATAACAAGAAGCTAAAGAAGATTGTTAACATTGAACAAAACTTTTGTTATGTTTGAGCTGTTAATAGTTGAGAGAGTGGTCACATTCATGATGGCACGCAGGCTTTGAAGCCTGATAGGAATGAGCATTAAAGTTAAAATTAGTATAAAATGTTTTGTTTCCAACTTTTTTAATTAATCAACTGTAGTGGTCCTGAAAGTTTGTGACAAAACATCCATTTCATTTTAATGAAATTAAAAAAAACATTTTGACCATCACAAGTTTTTCCAAGAATTATTTCATTCTGTTGCTAGTTTGTTTACTTCTGTTTCTGCCAGTTTGATCAGATGACATGTTTAGAATACAAACTCTTTTAAACTTTAACAAAGTAAATAGTATGGATCATGTTGTCAAATTTTAAATACAGTAGGATGAATATGGCAGTATAAGTGCCGAAAGCTAATAAAATAATCCTTAACAAACTTGAGACCATCAATAAGTTTATTTCAATGTGATCAGCTAACACAACAGTCAGGTAATCCAATGCATTTTATTTTACTTAAATTTCTGTGTCTGACTTTTGGCCAGTTGTTAAATCTTATTTATTCAATTTAAGTTTGAGTATTAATGTTATCTTATCAATATTTCTCTTTCCATTACATTCACCTCACCATGTTAGTTTATGTTGACTGTTTTTGGGGTAAACAAATTTTAAGAAGTCATTTTGGAGAGTTTCTTGTGTTTGTTTCCTAGATGAGGGCTAGTATATTCATGAATTAAAGTACACTAGCAGCTTGCTTGGATGCCTTTCTTCTATTAATGTCCTTTTTGGGATTTACCTGATACATCATGGTTTAAAAATTATGCTTCAAATGAAAGAAAACATTTTCAGGGCAGGCTTATTGAATGCCTGCAAATTTCCTCTTGCACAAATAATCATAATGCATTTGAATGGTAATACAGAAGCTCTATTAGATGTCAAATTGGATGAATACTATTGCAGCATAAATACATAATGTATTATTTTGTGCAAAGCTTAAATACAACATTTATATAAGCTAGTGTATCGATTTGTTTTCATTTTGATATCTATGAAAGACAACTAATTCAGGCAAAAGTTGAAAAATCATTGGAATGTTCACAAGATTTTCTACTGGTTTTATTGCAGAAAAGCTACATTTTATAATGCTCATTTTATCCAACATTTTAAGTTCTATAATTTTTATACAAACATACTTTTAATCTGGATGCTTAATTCTCAAATAAATGAAAGGCTTTGTAGAATCAGGAAATAATGGAATTTTAATATGCCCATATAAATAATAATAAATAAAATGCGTATACTGTGCAGCTGAATGTAAACGTTTCGATTACAGTTAAATTTGAGCAGAATAATATGGCAGGAATGGGGAAATCTTCTGGATTTCTTGATTAAACTTGTGTTTTTTTATAAAAAGAAACAAAATCAATTTGAGAATGTTAATATGGTTGTAGATGAATAAACAATGGAACTTTTACTATGAAATATTCCTGCTGCATGGCATAATTGTTTTACTCCCAACAACCAGTCCTACATTCTCCAGTGTGATTAGTATTTTGGTAGATCTTGAAATATTTATTATCTATCAAATACACACCATTATTTACCATTTAGTTCTGTAGTTTTATACCTTATTTGTTTATTGTAGTCACATAGTTTCTTTTAAGTTTGTGAAGGAAAGTTCCAAATATATGTACATTGTCTGTAATGCTTATAGCATTTCATTCCTATATCTAATTATTATAATTAAACTCCGACCATAAAATACTGATTATGAAATGCAGGCTGAAAATGAAGAAACTCAAGAAAGGAATTAAAACAAATGATGGGAATTAGGAAAACTGAAACAACAGTAGGCCCTTCAGAGTTTAAAAGAAGATGTCAAGAGTAGATTAATAGAGAAAGAAACAACATTGATGAGAAATGGGCACTCTTGAGGAAGAAATTACTAGATCAGCCGAAGAAAAAATAGGAAGTATAGCTCAGACCAATAGGAAAGCATAGATAACACAAGCAATAATAAAAATAATTGACGAAAGGCATAAATATAAAAACACGAGAGATAAAAATGTTTAAGAGTAGTACAGACTCTTGAAGAATAGATATATAGGAAGAACAAAGCAGCCAAAGAGACTTGGCTACAAGAGAAATGCAAAGCAGTTGAAAATTTCATGTTGAAATGGAAGATAGATGCAGCCTATAGGAAAATCAAAGAAACATTTGGGGAGAGGAAAATATTAGCAATAACATCAGGAGAACTGATGTGAAGTCAATTCTGGGTAAAGAAGAAAAATCATAAAGATGATGAAGAAGAAGATGCATAAAGATGATGAAGAGTTGGGGAACAAAATTTTAAGATCTGAGTTTGATAGGGCGATGACAGACCTGAGCAATTGTAAAGCGCCAGGAATTGATAACATTCCAGCGGAGTTGATAAGATCATCGGACGAAGAAGCTTAGTTTGCGAAATCTATGAAACAGCAAGAATATCAGAAGATTTTAGTAAGAACATAATTATACCCATACCAAAGAAGACTGGGGCTTGTAGATGTGAACAGCACAGGACAATTAGTTTAGTATCTCATGCATACAAAATATTAATGAAAATAGTATATAGCAGGATGGAACATCAAAAAGAATGTGAGTTAGGAGAAGATCAATTTGGTTTTAAGAAGAATATATGGACAAGAGAAGCAATAATGACTTTGCGTCTAATTTTAGAAGACCTGATAAGAAAAAACAGGCCTATGTTCATGGCATTTGTAGATTTAAAAAAAAATGAAGATAATAGGAATAAAATATTGAGAAAGAAAGCTAATACATAATCTCTACAGAAGGAAGTCAGCAGTAATTAGAATTGAAGATCGAGAAAAGAAAGCATAAATCAGGAAAGGAGTAAGACAAGGATGCAGTCTGCCCATGCTCTTTAACAGGTGATGAAGAAAGTTAAAGCAGAATATGGAAAAGGAATCACACTGCAAGGAGAAGAAATAAAAACCCTACACATTACCAAAGATATTGTAGTATTAGGGGGAGTCAGAAGAAGACTTGGAAACCATAACAAATGGTATGAACATGGTCCTGGAGAAAGAGTTGAATTTGAGGAATAATAGAGGGAAAACCATGGTAATTGAGTGTAGTATGGGAAATAGTGAAATAACAAAGGGTATTAGATTGGGAAGGGATATTTTGGAGAAAGTTAAGGAATTCTGCAACTTGGGAAGTGTAATAACTAGGGATGGGAGAAGCATAGTAGACGTAAGAGTAGGATAGCACAGGCAAGGAAGGCTTTTGTGAAAAAGAGGGATTTATTTATGGTTAATATAAGTGTGAATGTTAGGATATCGTTGCTAAAAATTTTCGTATGTAGTGTGGCATTATATGGGTGCGAAATGTGGACAATAGGAGTTGCGGAAAGGAAAAGAATAGAACCCTTTGAAATATAGTGCTATAGGAGAATGCTTAAAATCAGATGGGTGGATAGAATTACTAATGCGGAAGTTCTAAACAGAATGGGGGAAGAGCGAAGAATGTGGAGGATGTTGACCAAGAGAAGGGACATGAGGGTCCTGAATAAATAGCATTAGAGGGAAGTGTATGGGGTAAGAACAGAGGGAGGCAAAGAATGGAATTTGCTAAGTAAATTATGTGGAAATGAAAAGGCTTGTGCAAGATAGGTTAGCAGGGGGGGTTGCATCAGACCAGTTTTAGAACTGAATACCAGAACAACAACAACATCTGATTATTATAATTTTGTACATAATAACAAGAAATTCAACCTTATCTAACAAAAAAAACCTACACACTGTTTTTTAAGGTTTGTCCTAAAAATAAGGTTGTATTTTTTTGTTGTTATAGTTTTTGTTATCATTCTTTTAATTGGAATTATCGTTGCTCAGTGCTGACAAACCTGAGCAATTGTAAAAGCACCAGGAATTGATAACATTCCAGCGGAGTTGATAAGATCACGATTTGTGGTCACAGGGAATATGTTGCCAATTTCAAAAATGAACAAAATGTATAAAGTGTAATATAGTCATCTCCCATGTATTGTGCACTGTGAATAATTTGTTATCTCTGAACTATATTACATTCTGAGTTACATATATCAGGGTTTCTTGGTATTTCATGAATTAATCCATCTTGCTTTCATTTATTTAAAAAACCAGCATGACTACAAGTCGAATAACTTAATTTTTGTCACAGTATCTGTGTGGACAATTACATTTATCCCTTTATAGATTGTGGCAAAATAAAAGTTTATTTTCAGTTAAATCAACTTGATCAGCTTTATAGAGGCATCAGTATGTGTTGAATTAGGTAAGTATGGCGAATATTTTGGTAGATTCTTGTAGACAATTGGGAAACTAAAGAAAAATAGTAAAAGTATTACAACAAATTAATTATTCTTTAAACCATAAAATTTAGCATGTTGCTTAAGCAACATTCCTGCCAATATCATTTTATCCAAATAATTAAATTACAGGAGTGAAAGTTACTATTCCATATTCTATAACTTATTCCCTACATTGTCCTCAATTAAGAAAGTGTGAAGTTTAAATTTTTAGCCCAGATCAAAGCTGTTATACAGTTTGTAATTCTGTGTTAGAGAATGTCAATATACAATAAAATTGAATAATATTAATTTGTAAATAATATTTTATTGTAACATTATGTATACATTATATATAAATAAGATAATGCTCTTATTTAAAATTTGTTTCACAGTGATGTAAATGCACAAAACATAGATCATTCATTACATATTTTCATTGAGAACCATAAGTAATCTCAACATTTATTAAATGTTCTCAGTTTTTTGGAAATAATGTAGATATGTGTCATAACAAATATTAAAAAATTTAGAATGATTTCAAAATATGTTGCAAGTATATTCTGGAAAACAATATGAATTTCTAAATATTAAGATGGAATATATTATGTATTAATAGTTTCTAAGCCATCAGTCAATTTACAAAGTGATTAAAAATACATTTCATTTTTTATATTAATGCACTTAATCTAATTATTGTGACCTTTTGTTGAAAATATCAAGTATTATAAGTTTGACAATTACTGAACTTCTATTAATAATAAGAGAAAGAACAAAAGTTTAAAAATCTTTTATATAAACCATGATCTCCCAAATTTCAAAATAAATTATATATAAAATTTTACTTTTGCTATCATTTTCCTTTAAAATGTGATCTTTTGAATTAAATATTTTATGGAATATTTATTTATGTATTTGGAAAAGAAATATAGCATATGTAAAGAATTGAAAAACATAAAAAACAAGTTCAGGTTCAGTTTTACAAATTTAACTCTATGGCTTTGAAGGATGTGGTTTGTCAAACCCACAACTTATATATTATGTTTAGTTTTATCAAAAATATTTTTATAGAACTTGCATCTTTTAGTTATCTATTTGATGGTGTATAAAGTTATTAAGATACATTTGGCCATGGAAAATAATTTATTAATTTAAAAATAAATATTTTTTTTGTGTATGTATATAGAACCCTCACCCATCAACCTCACACCAATGGGGTCATTACACAAATGGTGGACTAAATACAACCACCTCTACACCTGCAAATGGCAAAAATATCCCATTTCCATTTTTCATTCACTCACAGATATGTGGTTCTTCGTTACATACAACATCTCCATATAGCAACAACCAATGTGTAATAATAATAAAAAGATAACAGATGGAGACTTTTCTTTATGCAATTTTGCTTCAAATCAGCTTAAGTTCTAGTTTAATGAATGTTATTACAACTGGTTATTTCATAAAATTGATTCTGTTGGGAAAGTGGATAAATAAAGCCATCAACATGAGAAATTAAAGGTTAATGTTAAATTTGTGTAAAATGCATACAATTAAGAAATTCCGGTGTAGTGGGTAGCATTGCTGCCTCGTATCACAGAGGTCCTGGGTTTGAATCCTGGCTTAGGCTTGGACGTTGTGTTTGAGTAACCATACTCTCATACCCTTACATAGATATAATTTCCCCTAATTGTATTAAGTTGCTAACGACCCTAGCAGTTGGTGTGACCTAAAACAATATTTTAAAAAAAGAAATGCCAAAGTATTTTTGTTCTGATTGAGGCTGACTTATTGTTGTAATTGTTATATGAAATCATGTACACATTGACAATTTATCATAATTACATGATTATAATTCTATGTCATGTTGATTAACACATCATGGATTAACAGGTTCTAAACATCCATTACTTTATTTATAACAGATATTAAAACTGTATTAATTTTTGTGGGTTTGATGAACATCTCCTTTGAAGTTTGTGTTTATAAAGAAAGAAAAATGTTTATGATACATTAGAATTTCAGTCAATATTGACTGATGTTTAGAAATTTTTTGTGGATACGTATGTTTAGTTATATGCAAATGTCAACATATGATTACAAAGATATAAATCCTAGAGGGGTACTTGATTCAAAATAGCTTACACAATTGAAAATAATTATTGGTGTCAATCAAGCTGGATTAGAGGGCTGAAGATTTTTCTGATTGCAATGAATGTTGTGATTTTGTTGTACAGTTTGAAGAATTATATTTGGCTTCAAATATTTATGAATTGATGATAGATAATTCTAGTTATTTTTTATATGGATTGGTAGAGATAGTTATGGAAGTTGAATTTAGTAAGCAATTGGTTGGTTGAGGTGTGAAAATTAAAAAATGATGAAAGGTTTATACATGGCATTTTAGGAATGAACTATTCTTCATGAAAATCGGTGACCTTTTAAACAGCGAGGGTAAAATATATGCTTCAACAACTTTTGTTCTTTCTCTTTCCCTATCTAATTTTTATCAGTATCTCACTTACAAACTCTGCACTTAAATGTGACAAAAATATATTGTTCAAAAAACAATTTATATTTAAGAAGTTTGTGTAACTATTTATTCACTATTCTTGAATAAAACATAAAAATATGCATGCTCTGATGTTATTTCCACTGGATTTTGGGACCACAAGTCTAATCTCAATTGCATTACTCTTTTATTTCAATGTTGAATTCTTAAATAATTAATTTTAACTATTTAGTTTCTTTCTGATGACTTTAAAATCAGATTTATAATAAATACTAGATTCTTATAGCACCAATAACATTGATAAAATCTCTCAAGAATTTCTAGAATATATTTACATTGAAGCTAAGTATATAAAAATTTACATTTGTGCTACCCGAAGTAATTATAAAGTAATTTTTATATTATACACAATTATTTTCATTGAAATGTATTATTTCTCATCATATCAAGGTCATTAAAACTTGAATCACTTCAGTATCAACATTAGCTAAACTATTGTTTATATTACAGTAGGTAAGTTGTCAACATTCAAAATTTTTATGTAGGGTTATACTTTACATATCACCTATTATTAAATATAAATGTTAAGTAGCTTGAATGGAAATGGATTAACAACGATTAAAAGGAAAATATGGTACAATGTTTCTTAAGTTCCAGCACCTTTTTCATATATTACTACTCAGAAATACTGCATCACAATATCTGACAATTTAAGTAGACACTGTTTTCAGTTAATAATTTATACAATTTATCAATTTCAATGTTTTTCTGTATGTATAAAATTATTAAGGTTATTTAATTTTTTTTATATAAGTTACAAATGTCTGAAACTCAATTAACTTTGTTTAATAAATATCCAGTTCCATACATTATGAATTTAATTTAATTATTCCCTAAATGATTTTGTAATGAAATCCATGCTCTTTAACAACAACATAAAAATTTATGTTTCCAAAATTATACTTCTGTGAATTCAATATTCATTATGAACAATAATTTCTTCATTACTAACCATATTCATTGAATTATACTTTAAGGAAGGCTAAGAGTATGAATGTCCATATGATTATAAAAGGTTATTAATTTTATAAGTCAATGGAAATCCTGAATATTTGATAGGTTGCTGAATATCTAAATTAAACTCTTAAGCAGGGGACAACATACTCTTTTTTTTATTATTTTCAAACCACTTTCATTCAAGGAAACAATATATTCACATTTAACATGCCTATTTTTATATTCTTACTCTTTCATACTTGTAAATCTTCTAAACTTTCCCTTTAATTTTTGATTTTTCATAATTCTCTGTATTCTCAAGTTACAGCTAGAGCCTCCAATAAATGTAACTTCAATTTTATTGCCTTCTTCAAGAGCAGTAACCATTGCTTTCACAGATTCTGATCCAATATCTTTTGCACTCAGTTCTAATGTTGTTCCAGGAAACCTATCTCTAATGCATTTACCAACAGCAGTAGCCTGACCAGATGTAACTGCTACTCCTACCATGCTGAGCCAACTGAGATAGCTCAAATTTGCAACAACAGTTTGTAAGAAAAGGTGTTCCATAGACCCTCTTCTTGTAGTGTCTACAACACTTATACCATTCACTTTCAGATAACTGAGAGAACAAGTTTTAAGTATGCGCCCTATTGATCGCAGTGTCCTTTCACCATCTTCTAAACACACTTTCCAGTGACTCATCTTTAAACTCTGTAAAGTTCGAAAACTATTTGATAGGGTCTGGAAAAAGCTGAGAAACACTTTATCATCTATTAACAATGGATTACTACTTCCTGAACTACTGCCACTATTTTTATCAAGACTTAGGTCCAGGTCACTAAGGTGAGTGAAACCCTTCAGAAATGGAAGCAATAAAGGACCACGTAGAGCCAATCGGTCATTAACTGTCACCTGAAATAAAATTTTGAGTTAAATTTGGGAATTTATTAAAATTTGAATATAAGTAATTGATAAATTTAAACATCAAATAGCTGTAATTTAAGTAAAGGTTATGTCAACTGACTTTTACTTGAGCATTAATATCACAATCAACAGCTTCTGAATCTATATTTGTCAGTGAAAAATAGTATTCTGAATTACTGTACCTGAAAACCACCTAATCGTAAGAATACAACAGAAGAACAATTAAAAGTAGGTAGAGATGTTAGAAGTTCAGCAGCAGAATCATCATGTCGTCCTAGTCGAGCCAAACGACCATCATGAATGGCAAGGTGTAATCTGCAATTGCTTAACACTAAATCACGAATACTTGTTGCTTGTAGAAAGCTCAGAAATACATCAAGGGAACCTTCCTCCTGAAATAATTAGTGAAAAATTAGTTGAATAGTTGCTTAAGAAACTACTAGCCTTACAGGTGTATTTTCTTTACCTCAATACGAAATGTCCATCCATCAAGGCTGAGTAACCTTAATCCTGTATTTCTTGCAAGAGCTTGACATACAAGTTGTGTGGGACCATCTTCCAAGCAAAGCCGTTGTGATCCCAAATCCAATAACTGCAATGTAGTATTGTCAGCTAAACCTAATAATACAGGTAAAACTTCACCTAACCTGGTACCTCCTTCTAAACGTAAAGCATCCAGACACAGTGACCTTCGGACCTAGAAAAATAATTATTTCTGTATAATTTTTCAATACTATTTTCGAAAAAATAACAAATAAAATTTCCAATAACCAGAATATTTTGTCACAGATCATGTTTCAAATAGTATTGAAATACAGAAAAGATTGATTAAACATAACTATAAAACCATTTCTTATCATCTTTCATAGAATGTTGCAATTTATTTACTTTCAATAGACTTTTATATTTCAGGCTATTTTCTTTACTCCACAAAACACAATTCCCCATACCTGCCCATGCCCATAGCCACAACATCAACAACCTCAACCAGTGCTTCCCACTGACCCCCCTCAAAGCTCTACCTCCCTATTCTTCAGAAGCTGAACCCCCAACAGCACCTATATCAGCACAAGCTCATTGTAATTTGTATGTGTAATAAAACCTGATGTGTGTATACTGAGTTTGTGTGTAAGTTGTGTATACGTTGATATGTGTTTTAGGGGTGGTTGTATGTATGTGTGAGTGTGTGTGTGTGTTAATATATAAATATTGACACCTTTGAGGATAGATATGTTTGAATGAGTGTGTCAAGATGGGGGTGTTAGTATGCATCTACCCAACCCCCATCAAGTCCTTGCCTCTTCCCAGACCCTCATTGAGAGAGAAAGTTGGTGACCTGGTGGGGCCAATTTTTTATAACCTAAGCTAGCAGTGAAGAAAATTCTGGTTGCTCAGTCGTCAGCCAGCCGATCACTGGAAATGTCTTCCTAACTTTCTGATGAAAAATCAAGAACTTCAAACCTCACAAGGCGTCAGGAAATGACATTGTCATGTTGATTAAAACAAAATATTTTGCCTTTTGGTGCCCACCCAACCTCTGCATCATTTTGGTCCAACCCACAAGAGCTGCAAACCTTCTGCCATGTCTGTCCTATACTTTTTCCCATCACAACCTACAAAAATCCCACAAATAAAATAACCTATAGAATCAAAGAAAATATAACTTCTCTCTCCTCCCATACAATCTACAGAATGAACCATACACTCTGTCCAGCCTTCTACATTGGCTAGAGACCCATACCCTTAATGAATTGCCAACCACCACAGCACAGCCAAACTTTTAAAAATTCCATTTCACTATAGCCTGTAGTCACAACTAATTATTTCAACCCTTCTGAACTCCATCTATGGGAACTCTTCTTCCATCACACCTTACAGTCAAGACAAAGTCCTTGACTCAACATCCTCCCCATTTGACCATCCATAAGTACATGTGTACTCAATTTGGTATTATGTGTTAAGTTGTAGATATGAATGTGTTTGTATTGATATGTGTTAGTTTGAACATGTATACTCCTTTGAGAATGTATGTGTTAAGATGTGGATGTGTCTGTATATGTTAATGTGTGGTCGTATGTGTGTTTGTCAATATGTGGATGTATTTATATGTAAGTTTACATGGGGTTGTTTGTGTGCATCTCCCCAGACTCCATCAATTCTGTCTCTTCCCTGACCTTCATTGAGAGAGAAAGTTGGTGGCATGGTGGGGGTTTATTGTTTACCAGCAAAAGTTAGGCATGCAGCAATTTTGACTGCATAGTCAATGACTTTCTATCACTCGGAATGCTTTCCCTAATCTGATGAAGGGAGAAATGCCTCCAAAAGTTAACTCAATACTCGACATGGTGCCTGCCAGGTGTGCACTTCACCAATTTACTATCTTGAGTTACTGCCCTTATTAATTGTTTACATATATAAGAAATGCCTATTTATTTATAATAATTAATTATGGTTCCTATGCTATTAATGACTTTCAATTGTGTACATAATAATGTCATTTGTGAGTGAAGACATTAAGTCTTATTTATGATTACTTACCGTTTCACCTAAACATAAAGCATCTTCTGCAGCAAGCAAACATTTGCTCACATTTAGACTTCTAAGTTTACAACTTGGATCTCTGATGGCCTCAAAAACGTGGTGAAAACCAGAAGATGGAGCATGCTGTGCTGGGTCACAGGCAGGAAGAGGATGAAATAGGCGACCACATAGAACTGAGTCAGAATTTCGTTTGGTTTCATCCAATGGTGTGCCCAAAGGTTGTCTAGGCAATGTTGCTGGACGACCGAGACTGCTTGAGTATGTACCCATAACTCCCCGTGGCAAAGAGGAAAAATAGTAGCAACTACTGCTGGATGGTGTGCTTGTTGCTTTTGGAGATAATGAAGTTGGTTTGGAAGAACTGTGTTGAAGTGTGTTGCCACCACTGCTGCCACCACTACCTGAACCTATAAGGAAAGAAAACACTTATATGAGAGAGAAGACATGGCCTACAAATATTGAATAATTATATTCTTTTTAACAGTCATCATACAATTATATGATTACAAATATTCATCTAAAAATTGGGTTAAGTAACCAGAGGCTTCCCACTAGACTCTATCAAAATATAATGAATTTTTTAAAAAAATTAACCCCAAAAGAAAATGTGCAAAATATCAGAGCTTACTGTGATTTGGCTCAGAATTTACAAGCCCATGTTCAACGTGATCTGTGTGAATTCAGTCTTAAGCATAATACACACTAAAGGTCTACTGACAGTCATGCATCTCTTTAAGTCTGGTTAAATATTCTTTCATGGAAAACAATAGGTTGTTCACATTATTTATGCCAGTCTTGGCCCAGTACCGAGCCAAGAGTGGAGCCTAAGGATAATATGAATTAGCTTAGGTCTGGGTTGAGTCAGGTATTGGTACAATACAACATTTTAGGCTGATTTACATTGTCCATGTTTTAAGTTTAATTTTTTTTTTGACAGAAAAATCTTGGAGTTTTGAGAATGGTAATTACGTATTAAAGGAATTTTATTTGTGTTGTCCACAGATGCACACTTGAACTATTGTTCCTGACACAGCCTATTTACTTCTCAGACTTGAGCCAAACACAAGATATTTTGGACTTTTTCATAAGGAAAAACATTTCTTCCTTTTGTTCAGTTCCCAGTTATTTTGAAAATAAATACCACACCTACTCTATTGACTTTATCTTGTTTCCTAATTGATATACACCAGATATAGGTGAGGTTACAGATCTTTGTAAAGCTGTATGACAAGAAAAGACATGATTACTTTAACAACAAATATATAAGAACTGCTAAAACTGCAAGTAACATAGTTATAAACAACAAATTATTAAGTTTAAAAACACAGAAAACTCTGCACTGATTAATACCTTTAATAAATCGAAATACCAGTGTCAAACTTTGGTTTAGAACTCTATATCCAGATCTTACATCAGCATATAACAAAGCAACCTATGAGTTGTCAAATGCACTCAGAGAAAAAAGAAGACTAGCTAGAGAACAGATGCTTCTAACTCTGGAAACCTAGTGATAAATCACTCTGGAGAAAAACTAAATATCTTACCAGAGACTCCAACAAAATCCCTCCAATTAAATCTGTTGTTCAACATCATGCTGCAAAAACAAAACAACCCAAATCCATCAATCAGTTCAACCTTTGAACAAAATATGACTAACAAACTTATGGGACCTCTTCAGTTGTCACATACTTTACCCCAACTCAAGTAAAAAACACCATCAACAGAACACTAATAAGAAAGGCCCCAGAGTACGACCAAATCACACAGCCCTTGCTCCAAGTGCTTCCCCCACTTGTGCTACTAACACACATTTGTGCATTAGAGGAAAGTATGTGGGGTAAGAACAGAAGAGGGAGGTAGAGGATGGAATACGCTAAGCACATTAGGGAGGATGTGGGATGTTCTAGTTACGCGGAAATGAAAAGGCTTGCGTAAGATAGGTTAGCACGGAGGGTAGCATCAGACCAGTATTCGAACTGAATACCATACCACCATGGGATTAATTTCTATGTTCTGTTTTTCAATAGTTCTCGCCCTTCGCTCGAAATTTTTGTTGCTCTCGAACCTCTTATCAATTTTATAGATGCATTTACGTCAAATGATTGTCACATTACTTTGGAGATTGTAGTTGGCTCACCTAGGCTGACTCCGGAGGAAGACGGAGGGTCGTCCCTGCGTGTGCCCCAGCTGCCGGCGAGGTTGAGGGCGACGAGGGGCCTGGCACGCACGAGGTCCGCGATGGCTCGCAGACCTTCTCTGCCGCAGCCCAGGTGTGGGAGGTGCAGCACGCACACTTGCGAAGCTTGGCGCAGGGCAACGCAAAGCTGCACTACCTGCCTCGTGCCCAGGTTCAGGTCCAGCACCAACTTTGACAGCGCGGGACTTCCGCTCTCGAGCCCCGCGCACAGCGCGTCCACCAACGGCTGGAACCTATAATACATAAAATGCATTCATCACATGATGAGAGATAATAGTTCTTGATAATTCATGAATTATTATATGGTGTACTCAGGCAGCAGGATGTCCAAATCTACATTGTCACCTAAGTAGAACCTATCAAGAATATAATTTACTAAGTGGGTAGAGAAAACGAGAATACTCTGTTAAACAGAAGAATATTGAACGTTCCATTAATAAAGAGTAAGTGTGCCATAATTTTAAACGCTCATGCCGGAAACAATACTTGTAATGCTCCCGTTTTGTTGGTCACCATGCAACAATTCGACAACTAGTGGAAATCATTAAACAGGCAACAGAATACTGTGAATAAAGAGAGCTGCCACAACAGCTAATTTTAAGATGAACAGTGATTTAATCTAATTTCTACTTTCTTTTAACCACCAAATTGTTAGGAGGCTGCGCGCACTTCAATCCATTTCAATCGACCGAGTTTAGTCTGGTTTAGTTGAATCCGCGCACAGGGTGGTGGTGCACTGACTGGAGAATAAAAATACTATTGCTAGACAATGAAATTGCTAAACATTTTTTAATTTCCTCGTGCTCTGCCAATTCTGAGATCTAATTTAAATGTTCTTTTTATGAGAAGGCCTTAAATAAGTGCGACTCTGGCATCATTATAACAAATTCTGAATAAATATATTAACTTTAATTGTTTAGTTTTAAGAGAATTTATTCATCTCATTTTGTTTATATATATCCCCATAAAATTAAATTAACCCCTCTAATCATTTCACTGTCGAACAGTATATACTCCAGGTATTTTTGATTGTGTCCGAAATTCAATGCGAAGAAGAGCTGCTGCATTGTCAAAATAAGATCACTTGGAACACTTCATCTGATATATGAACAGAGTATTCCAACTAGTTAAACTACATTTTAACCGATCAAATACGGGTAAAAAAAATCAGGTATGACAGGCCCTAAAAAGTGTTCAGTTCTACATCAATTTAATTTGAAACATGTTTACTCATCGTACAATTGCAACCAAAGTCATTCATTTTAGTCGAAATAACAATAAATGTCGTCATAAATTTATATTTATAAAAAAAACTCTGTAATTATGGATTTCAGGACCCACGTTGTGATACTTTTTTCTTCTCTCAATATGAGGAATCCATTTTTAAAAAATTTGCCGTCGAATAGTTACACTCTGGTGTGATTTTGTAAACATTGCCTTAAATTTGAATTTTGAGAATTTTGTGCTAATATTTAAAGTATTATTGGTCGGGTTGTTTAAGCGGAAGATGAGTCTGACGTTTCGATTATAAATCTTAAAATAAATTTAATAGGTTTATTTATTTACGGACTCGGTGCAGTTCTATTCCAAATATTCTTCCCTGAAGACGAAGAATGTTTTTCTGTTGTAAAAGTCGTGTTGAGCTGACACAGTAAAAAGGAAAAAAGAATATAAATGAAGATATACCTGTCGTGAGTGCTGTCCTCGAGGCAGGTGATGACGAGCTCGAAGGCCTGGAGCCGGGGCTTCCGCAGTGTGGCGCGCACGTAGCCGGCCAGGCGCGCGAGCTCGGAGGCTGCAAGTTCGTGTCCCAGCAGCGAGGACACGCGCACGAGTCGCAAGGAGTCGTTACTCGCCAGCGCGTCGAAGAACTCGTCCAGGCTGGGCTGGCAGTCGCTGCTGCTCTGCTCCAGCTGCACGGACAACTCGAGCGCGTCCAGCGCACACGCCTCGTTCCGCAGCACATGGGCCCAGCCTTCGAGTTCCAGGGGCGACGTGTGCACGAGGGGTACGGAGCCCGTCCGACCTCCGCCCGCCCAGCCGCCGCCGTTGGTACCCGGGCCGCCGCCCCAGGCACCGCCGCCCGCTCCCAGAAGCCTGCACACCGCAGCTACGTTTAGATCGCTCGGCCCCGCGGCCTGCAGGAACGTGAACAACGTCCTGGTGGGGAAGTCTAGCGGACACAGCTGCTTGAACACTAAGTGGCTCTTCCTGCCTAGACGCCCCATGAGAAAGCGCAGAATCAGCACCGTTGTGCCATCCGCAACGTTCCCCGCACTCAGGCCGGGCAGACCGTCTAATTCACGCCTGAGAATGTTAACGTAATGAACTACGGAGGAGATGTAATAGGCCGCCAGGAACTCTGCGAAGCTGCGCAACAAAGGCGTGTAGTAGTCGGTTCGGCGCTTCTGGACGCCTCCGGTCACGCCGCCTACGCTGCCAAATGTCAGTCCTCTGCTCAGGAATCCTAGTTCCGTGACATCCATACCTCGGCAGTGTGCTCGGATCTCGGCGTCTGTGTATGTGAAGCGGTCCTCTTTGATGCACGCGAGTGCGAGCTTTCCGAACTCAGCTAGCAGCTTATTGCAGTGACCGGGCAAGTCGCTACCGCAACCTATGGGAAGGTCTCCGCGGCGAGAGAGACTGCGCCGGACCAGACACTTGAACAGCGCCTGGTGAACGTCCAGGGAGCCCGTGGGTAACTGGCCACCCTCCTCCTCGAACAGCACGCACAGCAGAAGCCAACCCAGTGGCCACGTCGCCAGCGGCCTCAGCACCTAACAGGAATGATTTAATTCATTTTTGTAACTAGTTTTATAAGTCTCTAGTATTGCAGAATTGTATATGTACTAAGTACCGCGATTTACACAGTATATATGGAGCGAATTATTGGTGCAGTCTGATTTTAGAGTAAAATAAAAGTTCTTGTAGGAAGTGTACGGGAGAAGTACTTTTCGATTTGGAGAACGCGGGACCAATATGAGAACTCGTGTTTCGTCTCCAATAATATTGGGAAGTATATCGTGTGTCTGTTGGAGAATCGATACGCTGACCACGAATCACTCCAAATTCGGAATGTGTCATGCAAAATGACAGTCCGCAGTTGACCCGGTAGGCCCAGGCCCTTAATGGGCTGTAGAGGAAAAATAATAATAATAATAAGAATATCGTGTTTAACTTTGTAGCGTAGTAGGACCCCCTGCATAATTTTATTCAAATATTTGGATTTTTGAATGATCTAAAGGTTCAGCAAGAACTTTATGGCTCGGTGACAGGCAGGTAAGAAGAGGTTTTTCCCTGCGCCAAGCTGCCGGACGGGGGATATGCCTGACTGTGGATTTATAATATTAAGCTTGTTTTGCTGAAGGAACATTCACCCTGAAAAATTTCCCTGTCATGGAAAATTTCCCGCGCTGGACGAAGGACTCATGAGGATTGGCAGAACAAGCATCACGTTGTCCCGAAAATTATTCAGAGTGGTCGAAGACGCTGAGAAGGCGAGGTGGAACGGAGGAGAGTTGATCCGGACGTGGAAGAGAGGAGAAAGTTGAGAGTGTAACGGATGTTGAAAAGGAGGAGGAAGCTGGAGAGTGCAACAAGAGTTGAAAGTGAGGTGTGAATTGTTGCTCTTTAGTGAAAAGGTAATGAGAAC
Source organism: Eucriotettix oculatus (assembly GCA_034510155.1). Taxonomy (NCBI): domain Eukaryota; kingdom Metazoa; phylum Arthropoda; class Insecta; order Orthoptera; family Tetrigidae; genus Eucriotettix; species Eucriotettix oculatus. Next base: position 129,358,429 of record CM067376.1, on the reverse strand, counting down.
AAGGAAGACCAGAGGAAGAATAGGGAAAAATTGGGTTTTCCTCAATCACCGGCAGTACCACGTTCATCCCTCTTTCCGCCGGCAGAGGGAAAATCTACAATTCAACCCGAAGGAAGAACGAAGTTCCGGTTACCTAGTAACATCAATACAATGAAGATAAAACAGGTTCGTAAAGTGAACAAAATCTCTGCACGTGGTTAACCCTGATATTCAAAAATCGTCCCCTTGAATTAATTAATTTATTTGTAATTGGGCACAGGACACCCCTAAAGTGATTGTTTTTTTATAAATAAAATTATTATATCATATCCTAAAGCGCAAGTAATTTCATTAAAATAATAAAACCCATATATCATTTACAAACTAATGTGCAAGCAGTTTTTTGCTTATTGTCATGGGTTTCTTTGACCATGTGTGTCATAAATGAAAATATTCCAACGATGATGAAATTAGTTGATGCTTTCATTCATTCTTTGCTCTTCATTATTCAGATTCAAGTTTTAGAAGGAATGAAGTTTCTATTATTCCTTAAGGTTATATTATTGAAAATGGTGCGCGTAAGTTGTCTCACAGTGTGGCGGCAAGATTGATAATGTTACCGAAACTTTTAAAACGTGAAAATTGAAGTATTTTGTTCAGAAAGCAGCTAAATAATCTATCATTCACCAAAATACTTGTGTAGATACAGACCAGCCCCTGTTTCGGTAGGAAGAGATTGCGTACCTGGTGGCTTGATCCGACGATCTCGAGAAAGCGGTTGGCGCTCTCGGGCTTTTTGTTGGAGGTGAAGTAGGCAGCCACGAGCCTTTCAACGTGGGGCCAGTCCAGACCGCTGAGCTGCAGGCGCCTCTGGACGCGATGCAGCGGATAGGCACCGCAGCTGGTCACCAGCAGCCGACACTCCGGGAGCAGCCGCCCATCCAGAAGCTCCACCGCGTCCGCAGCTCCTCCCTCGTCCCCGCACGAGCCATACCTACCCACATGCCACCCTTTCACATATACTCGTATATTTACGCATAACAATGAATTTACCGAAGGTCGGATTGAAAACAAATACTAACTATCTTCCAACATAACATTTTTCTACAAAAATCCTATGGTGTGCGTTTGCTACGGCAGGGAAAATAACGATCACAATTGCTTAATGTTAATTTAACATCCAATTGAGATGATATCGATAGCCAGAACGAGAAACGCAAATCAGTACCACTAGAGGTGTGGCAGATCAGCCCTTAGACCCAAAAAAATTGGACAATGGCCTGAATGTGGGACTCGAAAAGCATCTCCCACAATATAAACACGTGTTGCAACAATGAAGAAGGGAGGGACTCCGACCTGCAACCCAGGTCAGCCCAGGAAAAAAGGATACGAGCCATCGACACAACACCAAGCTTCAGAGAAAGCCAACACATCCCGCCAGGCAGAGAAGAAGACGAGCAGATTTTGGATTACATTACGTACTGCCATTGCAGGGCATTCAGTTCCATTTAAATGAGATTACGGTACATTACTTTATTACATTACCCTACATCAGTATGCCGAGAATGAAGGCAATATGACTTGGAGTTTTCTAATCAGCTTCCAATAGCTGATTGACCTATGTCGGACCGAGGAAGAGATGTACTATCATCACCAGCACATGGATCTACAAGCGGGGATGTACATGATTTACGTTTCTCGCCTCTGGCTAATTTGAGTGCTAATTAAAATTTCGATGCCAAATTTTGTTTATACTCCACTTAATCCCTAGTTTCGACAAAAACAGTGCGGCGGAAGTTTCACAAAACTACATCATGGAAGAGCTGCAATTTGGAAAACCTTCATAACGGAAGCCAACACAAAGCTGCGAAAGAATACATGTACACTGGACGAATGTAGTATGGGTCTGATGTATCATCGTTTACATTGTTTCCTACAAACGGCCGGGTTTATGCATGGAGAACACTAAAAGAAGCCTACGATACGGCCTGCCTGCTTTCTACAGACAAGCACGCTATAATTTGGGCGTTTCTATCGTGGTATTCAGCTGGCCCGATCATTACCCTTACTGTCCGGATTACTGGGAATGAACATCTCGACATCCTCAACAATGAAGTTCTATATTGCATACTGCTGCCAGATACTGCCATATTCCATATCATAATGTCCATACAAACAACCAAAAAGGTTCAGGCCAGAACTCTACATGATTGAACCATTATATAGAGTTTTAGAGCAGAGAGTAAGGAGCAGATTGCCGCCTCCAACATCGTTGCAGCAATTGACGGATGTTTTGCTACAAGAGTGGGAGGACATTCCGTTGGAAACTATTCAGACACTCTACTAATCTATTCCGCTACGAATTGCAGCTGTTCTCAAAGAAAATAGTGGTCCAACTCCTTATTAAACAATAAATATTTTGTAAATGCAGGTGTTCATATTATTTTGCCCATCCCCTGTAAATAACGATTGTCATTGGTAATTCACAGACTGGATTTTAATATTTGAATGAGAAAATACTTTCCCAGTGGCAGTGTTAATATTAATACCATTAATACAGGTAGAAACAGATAGTTTTGGACGCACCCGTCGAGGACGAGCAGAAGACGCTCTTCCAGCAGAGCCAGCCACTTCCAGAAGCTGCTGCCGGTGTTGAGGGACTTGGGCAGCAGCTCCTTGGTGATGTAGTGCGACAGCGACACGCCGCCCCGCAGCTCACGCAGGGGCACGAGCAGGGCCAGCTGGATGCCCCCTGCCGCCCACGGCTCCCCTGTCGCCCACGCGTGCAGCAGCCTCAGGGCCAGCGTCGTTTTACCTGAGCCGGTAACACCTTCCAGGAGAACTCTTCGCGGAGCTTCTAGTACTGTGCCATCACTTGTCTGAACCAGAACGTAATTGTTATGACATTTTGTTATAAACAAATTAATTTATTATCCAATACAATAATAATCAAAGACAATAAACAATTTATTATTTTTACTGAATTTAATGACCTTTTACTTCTGTTAATTGACATTTAAAGTAGCAAAAATTATTGAACTTGGATATGAAAAATTTCTTTTTAATTAGCAACAATTTTAAGTATCTAATTGCTATCGAAAGGATATTCTTAAATTAAAAGACACATTTAAATTAACTACGAGTTTCTTCTTCATTTACCTTAATTATTAAAAATTAAATTGACATTTTTTTTGGCGGGTAACAGGCTACATGAAGGTGATCCTGAAGCAGGCACTTTAATAGCATAGGAAGGGAATTGAAAAGGAAGGGGATATGGAAGGGTTGACTAGGGCCCCCGGGCTGTAGTGTAAGGGTCTTACCCAGTGTTTCACCTAAAGGTGATGCAGGGAAAACCATAGAAAACCTGCTACAGGTAGGTCGGGCTAGTGGGTACTACACCTGCGCCCTTCTCGATTGTTGTGGGAACGCAACAAACCTGCCTCCGTGCCTTGATCAGTTTTGAGAGGCAGTTGGACGACTGGTCCAATGAGATCAGCGAACAACCCTTACCGTATGCCGAAGGTCTTTGACCCCCATACATACACCTCTCAAACTGCCCAAGGTCGTCTCAGCCTGCAGGAGTCTGAAATTAATTCTCTTGGCCATGGAACAAGGGGGGAGGGAAAGAGGACATGTGCATCACATTCGAGAGACAAATATTTTTGTATATTTTTTAAGTATTTACAATATATTGTTACTTAAATAAAACGTTCATTAAATTTGCAAGTAATTTCGCGATAAACAAATAAATAGGTCAACTATCTATTTCTTGTAAACGAATTTAATTGTTTATGTGTAAGAAGAGTTCAATTTTTATACAGATAAATGTTTGTGTGTATGTATGTTCCGCATACAAATCTTAAACGCTTGCAGCAATTTCGATCAAATTTTGTAAACGTGTTCTTTGTGATCTAGTAATCAGCAGTGTTACGGTAACACGGTTACCAGGCGAATTCAATTGATACTTCTGGGTTATTACTTTGATGGTGTTTTCCTCTAAACTATGTGTATATTCTTAACCCATTTCAACTTGGGAGGGGAGAGATCATAGCAGTTGTTGAAAACAACAAGAAAACTATCGTGTTTGGCGTCAGAACCAATGTAATGTGACTCACCGAGTCTGGTTCTGACATTCAAAATGCAACAAAACCAGTACTTCAGCCCTAGAGTGTTGGGAAGGGGGAGGTGGCTGAAAGAGGTTGACGACAATAACGCGTAATCATCGAACATTCCTGTCTATTTCACCGGACACCTAGATAGTATTTAATAACATTGAAAACATTCAACATTACACAACATAAACTCACATTTTTTTCATTTTTTCCGGTTATTTAATACCTTTTTATTTTGTGTTGCTTTATTGAGCCTCAGAATAGTTGTGGATATTGCTTTTGAATTACCATAATTGAAAATTTATTTAGAATATAATATCTGATATCTACTAGAAGAAAAAATGAGGATGGAGGATTATGAATTAATTTACAAATCATTACCAATAGTTTTAATTACCGCATTTTTGTTTTTAAATTTTCAGTTCCACACAAAAGTTTTTTTATCCTGACTACAACACTTCAACATTTATGTTCACTATTATTTATAACTAGCTGGGGACCCGGCGTTGTCCGGGTAATTATTTATATTATCCCGGTTCATTATTTAATTCTTGGTCAACACATAACTAAACCGACATTGGAAACGTCACAATATGAACCTCAAATATACTCCCAGTATCTCAAGAGAGTCCAAAATACAAAAGCGGGAATAAATATATTTTCAGTACCTAAAAGAATAAAAAAATTTCCCCCTTAATGGTAAAATTTCTACTTAAATCGCATATTAAATGTCATAATTTTACACAGCGACTCGCCTTGCACCGGTTTCGACACCAAACTTGATAGTTTCCTTTTTATTTAGATATTAGTAATTACTAAAATTTAAAATTTACCTGACGTGAGAAATAAAATCAATTTATTAATTTATGTATACATCGTGTCGACGATCCAGATAAGTTAATTTTTTCTCAGCCTGCTGCAACAATAGATGGTAAGTGGTATGAATGATGTAGGTTTTCGCGTGGAATTTTCAAGAAATCTTCCCGGAGAATTAATATTTTTATTTATATTCATATTAAATTAATATCTTCTGCAATATATCGAAATTAAATATGCCTATTTGAATTAATTGTCCTTTTTTTAAAAAACTCTCAAATTTTCATTGTAATCCGTTGAGCCGTTTCGGAGCCTATTCCAGATAGTCAAACAGATAGACAGCCAGACACTTCAATTTTATTTATTGGTATAGACGAGCCATGGTATTAGATCCCGGACACCAATACCAGAATATTGCGTGAGATGTTGCTGTAGGATTTTATCGTCTTCCAACTAGGTAACAATGGGATCAACCTCTTCCATCCAAGGCTTCAAGACAAGTAATTATAACTACGAATGCTCCAATTCTTCGATTCGTCCGTCATTAGCAAAATCTCCAAGACTGCTGCTGCTCAGTACGCACTGAACTTGCACGTATTTAATGTGCATGCTATTTCAATTCGAGCCGTCCAAAATTTTTCAACTACTTGTGGGGGCGGGGGTGGGGGGCTCTGCCCCGTTAGCTGCTATTAAAAACGGACGCTGCCAAATTGAGGGAGCACGTCAGTCCCGGACCAAATGTCCTGCTGTGCTGAGTTCTTCAAAAACTTCAGAATTTCCTCTCTCACCGCTCAACTCTCGCCACTCAATAGGTTTCTCACAGGAACCAAAAATTCTGATTCGCGACACTTAGGCTTTCTGTACTATTTAGGCAAAATTTAAAAGCGTATGTCGCTTGGGAAAGTAATCATTTCCTTTTATTACCAAAATTTACTAATTATAACTGCTTTTTTTCAAAAAAAATAATTCTCACCCACCGACATTAATGTACAATATATAAAACTATTGTTTTAAACACAAAACAGATTTGATTGTGTATGAATTGCCATTAGTACAACTTGGCAATAGTCATTGAATAAATAATTTAATTCCTGTAGTCACCTTCCTGTTGGTTTCGTTAGTGTTTTCCTCGAACCGTTTCTTTCGGCGATCTCTTTCTTAGCATAACTTCTCTTTGACTGATCACTTAAAATTATATTATATTATTTCCATTTTCTCTGAGCCATGGCCATTTCCATGTAAATTACCAAAGAATTTGATTACCATTAAAACAGTACCTTTACATAGAAAAGTAAATTTGGCACGTTTTGAATTTTATATTATTAAAAGTGCGGATTCCGATTTAATATATCCACAAAGTTATTAATGACTACAGAGAAAAATCGAAAGAAATCCTCAAGTTTTTAATTTGTGCTATTTTTTACAGTTAATATTATGGTTGGAAGTCATATGTTACTTTATTCCTTTCCGTGGTTCTATATATCAACGATAAAGAATTAGTTCGCAAAAAATATATGTTTAAGAGTAATTAGAGCGAAATACGTAGAGATCAGGGATGTTGTGCCTGCAGCATATAGCACGAGAAGAATCTTTCTTCCGGTCTGGAAATATGGCCTGGAATTTGTTTGAATGAGACGTAAAATTTTTACAGCTGCCAAGAACGAGGGTAACGAACTTTGGAACACAGTTTGAACCGAGAGAGAAGGAACACAATATGTTAGGTAGTGATGAGAGGTATGGAGGTTTTAAAAGAAAAGTTAAGAGTCAGAGTTAATAAACTATTAGACAGGAAGTTGTATAATAAATCAGGGAAGTACAAGTAAATATCTAATATGTTGAAATGAAGGACTTGGAAGTTGTGAGCCAGATAAAGTCTGAAGGATAGTTTGGTTAGTGGATACCAAAAAAAGTAAAAACGAAAATACGTCGAGTTCCATTTGGTCCTATCCTTGTCTTTTATAACAATTGGAAGAGTGCAGTAGTCGGTAACGGTCAGCTTTTACGACTAGTCAACAAAAAATTCCCGAAAAGAGGCCAGCAAAATTAATCGTTAACTGGGTACAGTCAACACTCTTAAATAATAATCATAGAAGTGGAGCACGCAATTCCCTCTGTACAAAAAAGATTAATGAATATGAACGAGGACAGTAAATTTCTAATGAAAACAGTAAATTTAAACACATAACTATTTATATTATTTTTATATAATTATTTAAATTGTCTTATTGTAGGAAAATGCGCATCAGTTAATCAACAGAAACAGTTTCAAAATGGAAATTTTGAAGGAGAACGCTACATTTACCGAAGTTGACAAACACCATAACAAGTAAAACTACTGGCGTGAAGCAGCCAAACTAGAGTATTAAATCAATGAATCAGAAACCTAGTTAATATTTGTCCAAATAACAGAAACCTCAACCTAGTTCAATTAAAATCATTGCACCTTTGATCAATGTTTACACTTTTCCCCATTCTTCACTGATGTGCCAAATTTGAGCTTCACATTTATAAAAGGGATCTAGCAGACTGTACAAAGTAGGAGAATTTGAAGACGGTAACACTGGAGCAAGATACTAAACCCAATAAAAACTGAACAATATGCGGTCAAATTTCGATAATAATCCAGAAAATGGATATTATTGGCCAAATGTTTGCTAAGGTAATTTAAATTGGCATATACTCGTCCATTATTTAATAACAGACAAATGAATATTGAAAGAGTTAAAATTTATTTATTTAATGCTATTAAAATTTAAACTCACATATGACATAGTCCATTCGGGACTCCCCAAACTCTTCTTGTGTCAAAAAGTGACGTCTGGGAGAAACTAAACGGCCATTTACTGGAAACAGGAAAGTAAAACTCACTATCTTCAGCTAATTCGGTTCATTTCTGTTCACCGTTTGGGCGGAAAATGCTGACATGAAAACCATGGAAACAAACAATGTTGCAACAGCAGCGTCACTTTTCGTCTCAATGACTCGAAAATAAATGCATTCGAGTTATATTTTGTGTTTTATTCATTCACGAACTATGGATTAGTATTTATTTTATTCTGATATTTGAGTCAGTATTTAAATTACGCGAGCAAACATGAAAAGTGGATTATTAACGATTATCATATTAATACAAATACGTTAGAACAAAACCCATATGTCGACGAAGCCGACCAAATAAAGCCGCACTACGAAATAATTTTAAAAAGCAAACAATTTTGGTACAGGCTATCTTTTCACTTTATAAATTTTGCTATAATAAATTATTTAATTTAATTTGCACCAGCAGCAATTAGGTGGAACAGAAGTTGGCAGTAGTTGCTGAACTAGTAGGCGATTTCCAAACTCCAATTGCTTGAATTTATTAGGATATGGCTATATTGTTTTGTTCAAATTTTTTAAAATTATATTTAGTTAGAGTCGCATTAACTTCTTTAGTCATTAGCGACAAAATATTTACAATTATTCAATGATAAGTTATATTTATCTTAGTATTTGGACAGCCCTATCGTTAAATTTCCGAATTATATTCTATTACTTTCATAAAATGCAACATGTTAACTTGCAACCTTGTAGAATTCACTATTTAGTAGATTTATTTTTCTCTTAATACGTTCCTTTTATGCTGTTCGTAATTTGTGCAATCCAAGGGTATGAGCTGCATTGAGATTGGGACATTGCACTGATTGGCAGTCTCTTTTCTATTAGATGAAGTTTGGTGTGGCCATTTCTCATTCTTGAGATGCCGATTTGCTCTCTATGATTTAGATTAGGGTTTTTAGTTGACTTGTAAAAATTTGTAATGGTCTGATGTATGAATTCAATTTTAATTTTTTTCCAGTTTTCGTTCCATTGCTTATCCAATTCCTCTTTAATTAGATTCGAGACGTCTTTAAAAGTGTTGGTTAATTTTGGAGGAGAATTTTTTGGGGGCCTGTAGAGGCTGATTTGGCTAATCGATTGACTATTGTATTTCCTTTTATTGCTTGGTGAGAGGGAATCCATCCCACTGTAATATTTATTCAGTTTTCAATTATTTCATGATATAGTTCACAGATCTTGGTATTAATTTCAGATAAATATATAAAAATGTTCTCTAATTTATTTCACAAGGATAAACCTAACTTGAGTGTTCGGTTTTATGTGTGACATCATTCTCTCTTGTTTGTTTCTCCTTTCACAAGGATAAACCTAATTTGAGTGTTCGGTTTCCTCTGTGATATCCTTCTCTCTTGTTTGTTTCTCTACTATCCATCTAGACCATTTCCTTCCTCACTCTATCTAGATAAACCTAACTTTTTTGTTTGATTTTCTTCTCTGATATCCTTCTCTCTGGTTCGCTTCTCGTCTCACCATTGTCAATAAACTTCAAAACCAGAACAATTTAATTATCTCTTCTGACAGGTTAAATGGGGGCATATCTTATTATGTTGAAAGTTCTAGTAGAAGGTTTTTGGCCCAAAAGGGGGAAGGAAGAAACCTAAATCTTCAAAAGATCGATCGAAACCTTTTTTGAGATGGTCAGCGCAACTACCAAAATTACACGGCAATCTGATGAATGGTATAGAAACGTCTAATAAGCCTTATAGCTCGCAGTTGGTTTTGAACAGGTCCTGCTTTGGCGTGGCAATTCAATGGATTTTAAAATATTTATTTTAATATCTTTTGAATCCTGTAATATATCGAAATTTATATATTAAAATTTCTGTCTTAATCCCCAAAATTTTTATTGAAATCCGTTGAGCCGTTTTGGAGTATATTCGAGACATACTTCTAGACAGACCGTTAAATTTTATTTTCATTGGAATAGAACAGATTTGCTTTCTTATTTCTATTTCCCCAGTGCTTTTTGTATTACGCAGATTGTAGTTTCATAGTGGTATAACACTCAGTTATTTCGCAATAGTTCCTACAAAATTTTATCACATACACTACTGTTTATGAAAATTGCAACACGAAGAAGGTGACATAGAATTACAATGAAATTTGTACCATATATTAAAGAAATGCCAGTATATATGATTAGAGCTGTACATGATCTGTAACCCTGAGATTTCAGTATTGTGTGACGCCCCCATGCGCTCCAATGAGGTGCGGCATGGAATCAAAGAGAGTCTGGATACGTTCCTGGGGAATATCCCTCCACGCAGTTTGTACACGACTCAACGAAGTGTCAAGAGTGGTTGCTGGAGGACCATAACGAACAAGTTACTGACCAACCATGGGTGACATGTCTGGTGAACCTGCAGGCCAGAGAAGCTGTGATACCCGACGTTCTTCGAAAAAGGCCACATGTGGCCGGGCATTGTCCTGTTGAATTATGGAATGTGAATGTGCCTGCTCTAAAACCTCCCTATTTTAGCGGTTGCTGTTCGGATTGACCTGAAATGTTCGAGACGAGATAGCATATTGTATACAATGGCACCCCAAACCATCATACTAGTCGTTTGCTCAACAATACAGGCTCGAAGATTTTGTTCACCACGGTAACGTCTAACACGTATCTGGCCATAATTGTAGGACAAATTGAAGCGGGACTCGTCCGAAAACGCTACATTTTGCTATTTAGCACATCCGTGACGAAGTTTAAGTGCCCAGTGCAGTTTGAGTAGTTGGAAGTTTCTGGACTATGGAGGCCGACGCAAGAGCTACTAGCCTAGCCCTCAAAATACGTCGACGTTCCGTTGATGCTGACAGTTCCAGACCTTTTATTACGCCAATGTTGATTCAACACTGCAGACGAAGATATACGGTCTCGCCATCTGTCTGAAAAGTGAATAAATTCATGGTGGCATAATGGTCTACAAACCCTTTGAGTTTGGATAATTCTTTGTAAGTGTTGCGTTTTACAGAAACAATAGTGTATACTCTATTAGTTTGACGTTTAAATGCTTGAATTTTATCAAAGTTATTAGCAGAGTTCGTTATTTCGTACCCCATGAATTACTGGGTTAAACCGTAATCCCAAGGGGTTCTTCTCCCTCCCACAGGAATCCTTTCTTTCCCAACCTATGATATTTTAGGGGAAGTAACACAACGTGGATTACCATCCAGTAAGCTGTTTCTAAAAATCATATTCTAATTTCGCTACTTCTTAAAGGAAATAAAAATACTATTCAAAATTGTGATTTATGGAAGAGTACGCAATATTTTCACTTTTATGATATGGTACATTAAGTTATTTTCAACGACTACAATAAATTTTACTTCTTTTTGATACACAATTATTTTCTCCATTTAAGACCTTGGTAGTTTCGTTGCATTTAGATTTGATGCTATTTTCTTCGAAAGGCATAGTTACAGATTCTGTATATTACTTTTTAATGGTGTCACTCGAAACCTTATTTCTAGTGTCAGCTAATGGAACTGGCCTGATTCACCAGGCTATTCTAATAAAATAGCAATTTTGTTCAAATCGGTGCAACATTTGAAACTGATCTTCAAGAATAAAGGTAGAAATTGATGTAACTCACTCGGATGGCTGCAAAGATTTGGTCGAGGCGGATGGGGTCCTTGGGGTCCGCGTCTCCCTGCTTGAGCGGCGCCAGCGTCAAGGCCGGCTGGAAGGTGGCGGGGCTGAGGACGGCGGGCGGCAGGGGCGGCGCCCAGGGTGGCGGATGCGCCGGCTCTCGCGACGCCAGTTCCCGGTAGAATGTACGCAGGTAGCGCACGAGCCGCCCCAGAGGATCACGATCCTTCTCAGGGCTTCGGCGTGAAGACGCGCGCAATGATGATATGTAGTGCGGGGCGGGCGGCGCAGCTGGTGGCGAGGGAGGCGGCGTGAGGCACGGACTGCCCCCGTCGCAGGGGCTGTTCCGCTCCGCATCCTACGAAAAAAAGTAAAACTCATATATTTTCTATATGCTATTAAATTATCTTAAATAAACCATAGAAAGAGTATCGACAGTTCAACCACATAACTTTATTTACTCATCGAAATTTTTGCGACATTAAATGACAGAAAATACAGTTATAATACATCGATAATTCTTATAAAGATACCCTTGCAATATTAATTTATATATAGCAACGAATTAGATATGACATAAAAAAATGATTTTGACGAGACAATTTTGTAGGTTGGAACTTAAAGTGTTTGAACTTTTGAGGATTACCTGAACATAATAAATAACGTTAAATTAAAAAAAGTATAGAAATGAAAAACAACCTATGGCATAAACGAGTCTCAATTTTAATAGTGACCAAAATTATATTTTATTACTATTGATAACAAAATTTTTATATAAAGAACTTTCGGCTCATGCCATTATTATTTACAAATAATAGACCAAATTAATTGAAACATTAGGCCACTTTATTTATATTATAAATATGTGTTAAGAACTCTCTAAATTTGAACAGTTTTATAATAATTTATTATTCCACTTGGAAGAAACGCGTCATGTTGTCCTGGACATTGTACCGTGCGGCATAAAGTGTTAAAGTTTCATATTTTATCAATATTATTTAATTGTTGTTGTAGTTGTGAAACAAATCTATTCAACTTTTAATAGAACCTATTTATTAATCGAATAAGTGTGTTGATTATAATTATTATTTTTATAACACTTTTATAACACTTTTAACTTTGCATCTCCTTTACAAGGAATAAGTAAATCATTGGCATTAACTAAACATTATATTAAGTAATTATAAAAATTGACGTAGGCTTCGATTAATCTTTTTTGTCTTAATAATCAAACGTTAAGCTAAACATTCGTATTTCGTAGCAAAGTTATCGAATTCCGCTAACTTGTTAATTAAATTGTTATGAAATATCTGAGTGTCCTGACAAGATAAGCCATCGTATGTTCTTCCAGGTTCTGCATGCCTCCGCACCAACGAATAACCACATTTTACAGATGACTTACGATGACAGGGGGTCGTAAAAATTCTTCCCCGGAATATTATTAGCAATATGCGCTTGATACTTTAAGAGCCATTACCGGCCTTTCTCCATTTTCCTCGCGGCCTTGATGGTCGGATTTCAACGCTTCAGCCTGACTCATCTGTATCCATAAAAGTACAGATAATTTCTTACTCTGTCCTCATAAAGACCTAATATTAATGTTTTCTTCGGCGGTATTTCCACTAAAGCTTAATAGAACTTCATTTCTCTAAATTATTACAGCATATAAAATTTATCATTGAATAGAAATAAAGTGAATTAAAGATGTTTAATCTAAACACGCCAGATATCAAAATAGGTACGAAATAAGCACCCCCATTTCTTTACTATGTAATCAAGGGCAAATTTAACCAACGAAATATATTCGTATGTAAATAACTTGATTGGGAAGGAGTGAAATCAGCATAATTTTGTGACTAGGATTTTTATTAATGGATAACAGTGGAATATGTGAATTTTATTTTTAAGCAATGATATGTCCTATATTTATGCCACAAGTTGACGTCCTATCCAGGACGGGTCTTGGAATAACTCCATAGATTGTAAGTTAATTATTGATAAGATGTCATGAGAATTATAGGGATACAAGAATCGTAATTTTTTATGTAAGTGAAGACGTTACAATGCATGGGTAAAACAGACGAAGTACATAAAATAGAAAATTCATGAAATTTAAAGAGAATAATATTAAAATAAACTAATAATTCCTCTACTAATCTTTAGAGTTATAACACAATTTTTTTTAAAGAATTGTTAATCTTGAAATGATAATAACAAAACTTGTGGATGTTATGTCTTAAAAGTTGGAATAAGAGCCACGGCAGACTTTAAGACGATCGGGCATTAATTATTTTAATTGAATGTAACTGAATAACACTCAGAGTGCTGTGATTTTTGAAATAACCGACGTTTGGCGAAGTGTCCGATGCATATTCTGTAGTCTGCTTATTTCTAAACTATTGAGCTTTGGTAGAAAAAATTATAGAAGGAACAGTCGATATATACGTACGGAAATTTGGTATTTTATTTTCCTTTTTGTCCGATGTTACCATCCCTCATCTCGACCGACAATCCAACAAAAGTAAATCATAAATCATGGAATATAATAACAATTTCCGTAGATTCTCAGGAATCTGCTGTGAAATACATGGTCTACAATTCATATAAATATTAATAATATATTATAGATTAATATCGACTTTTTGGCGATTTACTTTTTCGACGTAGCTAAATTTTAACAAATTGAAAATTTTTTTCGGTGTACTTTCGACAACTCATGGATGTATGCTGTCAAGTGTGGTTGTTTAGCACATGAGAAAAAAAAATTATTGAACTTCTAGAACTCCGAAGTTCGATAAATGCTATGTGTAGGGCAGCACAGTCTGCAATCATGCACAATCCATGAGGAAATTTAGAAATTATATATATATATATATATATTAAATTATATGACAAATGAGGGTATGTACAATAGTTTTAAAAATAAAAATCATGTAAAAAACCAAATTTATTTTTTATAATGTTATATAAAAATTACATATTTTTTTGTAATTTAAAAAAAATTGTATTTGAATTTTTTAGATGACTATGGCCTTACCGAAAGCTTAAGAAAAATTGAATAAATTTGAAATCAAAATTAAACTATAGTTTTGGTTTATTAGTTGTGACTGATAAACATAGGGAAGTTACTATTATCGTTCAAAGTAAAAAGCAGTCTTTTAACAAAATTTAAAGCAATTAATACTGTCTAGTCGCATTGGAATTGGGTGGACTGATTAATCCAATCTGCTTAATATGAATGCGGACTGTAAACATTAAACTAACCGATTGCCCGGCAATGCCTGCGAATTCATTTACATCGCCCGCTACAGCATTTCATTTGACAATTTTCTCAAGATGAATTGTTTATAAACGCCTAAGGGACAGCTTCGAACATATTGCAACTCGCAGTGTGTTTGTGTAATTCAGGGTATGCAACACAGAATCGGCTGCCTGCTTCATAATCACCCTCATCACAAAAGAAGTAACAACAAAAAAATCTTTAACCATGCGTTTTCTTCTTTCTTCCGGATCCTCCATTAAATCCACTTGATTATTCGTAACCTTCCAGGGATTGTTTAGACCTGAATCTAGCCAGTAACTCATAAACCTTACTTATACCCAATACTCCATTTAATATAGGTTTAGAATCTATTGCTAGGTTTAATGGAAGCAAAAGGTTGATATTTATTTCTATTGCCCATGTATCTTTGTCAATAAATAAGAGTTATAAAAGTGTTAAGTAACACTAACCTTCAACCACCTTAAACAAAATAACAAATATTAACAAAGATCGCGGGTGAGAGCAGGCATTGGCCACGACGTTTCGATGACGTTCACTGTCATCGTTATCAAGTGATATCTGAGCTCCTAATGTAACAAATATTAAGTTAGGATGTTATTGTAATTTATGGGAATCTATAACTTATCATATTCAAGAAAAGTAACTGTTACGAAGTACTCCAATCTCCTTAAATTAAATAACAAACATGTAATATAACGTAATTGTCATTATGGAAAACTGGTTTGATGTGTATTTTCTGGAACGTGGTTTTCTTTGACGAAGCTAAGTCCAAGCGTTTCCGTGATTTTTTTCCTCGAGCGTTTCACAAAGAGAGTTACTCAAGACTTATATACCGTGATTCTTAGTAACGTTAAAGGATGTTTATTAATGTTAGCATTATTATATTGGACAGGAAAATATATATTCCGATTTTTAGTTAAAGAGTACTGAAACTTATAATTATGATTAATTGTAGTTTGTAAGAATTAATTAGAAATTTCTATGTAATAACTTATCCTATTCCCTCATTGGACGATGATAGAATAAAATATTGCTTCGAATATTTCTTGATTAAAGACGGGAACGATCCTTATTCCAAATCATGTTAGTGAAAATCAACTGCAGGAAAATCTGCATATCTTACTAATCTTTTATAAAAAATTAATAAATTTAGTTTAAAATTAAACAATACTTTTAAAAGGCTTCCTGAAAAATTTAAAATATAGTATTCAACGTTGACAACAAAAGATTTCGTTACTGTTATATTCCAATGAAATTTGGTTGATAAGGAACATGAAGCAATTTACCAGAAACAAGCTACGATAGATACGGCCCAGGACTATTAATATCTGTCCGAGAAACATGAAGGCAGTCGAGTCTGATTGATTAATGGTTCCTAGCGCCCTCGCGTTACAATGTTGGTACAATTTTTGATAATATTGCGATACGAACGGATTAATGTAGGACGTATTGTGGAACGACTATAATTGTAGAACAATTAATTATAGAAAATGGATAATCGTACAGCCAATGAATCGTCTTTATGTCGGTAATTTCGTATCCTACTGCTTATTTTACTATAAATGCTTTAATTTAATTGAAAAATTAGTTTCAAACGATTATCATATATTAAGTACGGAATAAAATAATAAACTCAGTCATATAAATCAATGTTTTGAGGAAGCATATATATATATTAGCAAATTAATATTACACGCGTCTGTTAGTTTAGAGCAGGTTGAAAATACACACCTGATAAGTGAAAAAATAATCAGACAAACCTATGAAATTTGGTGTTACAGGAGAATGCTGAAAATCAGATGGATGTATAGAATCACTAACGAGTAAGTGCTATCCTACTCTTTATGTCTACTATACTTCTACCATCCCTATTTATTATGCTGCACAAGTAGCAGAATTCCTTAACTTCACTATTCAAATATTTCCCAAACTAAAATCTATACTAATAAATAAAATTGAAGGGTCTGCTTGTATGGTTGTCCCGAATAGGCTCCGAAACAGCTCAATGAAAATGAACTCTAATGAAAATTTGAGGGTTTAAAAATAGGAGATTTAATTTAAATATTCGTGCAAATTTTATTTCGATATATTACAAAATATATTACCATAATACAATACAAATATTAATATTATTGCTACGGGAAGGTTTCGTGACATTCGCGTGTCGTTGTCGCCAATGCGTGTTGCCTATACGCTTGAACTGTTTATGCTCCGAAACGGCCTAACGGATTTCCATGAAAATTTCAGGGCCTAAAACAGGAATTTCAACTTAAATTTTCGTGTAAGTTTCGTTTTAATATATTGCATAGTTCAGAAGATATTAATGTAAATATTTATAAATCCACGGAATTTCCACGCGAAAGCCGGCGTGAAAACCACCTGCGAGATATGTTCTATTAGACGTTCCTATACCGTTCATCCCACTTGCTGCGTTATTATAAGCTTATAAGCGTAATTTTGGCAGTAGGATTCGCGCCATAATTAACCTATTGTTGGAAAGAGCTAACTCGCTGAGAAATAATAAACCTCTTTGGATCGTCGATACGATGTATACGTGAATTAGCTTTATTTTATCGCGTCAGGTAAATTTAAACATTTAGTCATTGCTCAATTTTAAAAGCAAATAAAATCAATGTATAATTGAAATTTCTGTTGTCTGTAAATTTGTGTGGAATGGGCTCTGGATCGTGTGAAAGTGGGACCGTTTCAAAACCAACTGTGAGTTTTAAGGTTTTCTTGAAGCGATCATAAATAAATGATATCGTACCTTTTATATATTCAATGAAGTTAACTTTATCAAAATTGTGTACCTGTTATTTTTATTTTTTGTAAAAATAAAAACTTTTGACGTGTAATGCACGTACCATAGCCAGTTGATAGTCACGTAAGCCTTTAATGCACACAATGGTTTTATATAAGGAGCTCTGAGGTTATCTTTGAATCTTCTTCCTTCCGCTGAGGAAGACGGGGAAATTAATTGAGCGCGCACAAACATGTTTTCTATTACGTGTGCAAATGTGGGTCTGGTGCGGAACAGCTAATATTTGAAGAAGATTATGGAGGCTGGCGTAATGAGAGCGGGTCGCGGTGGCGCGGCTTCTACTAATGAGATGACTCCTTTTGCCAGAGTCATAATTTAGGGCCACGGAAGCTGATACGGATAATAAGGGTGTTTGTTCCCTTGCGCTGAGTAACGAGATTTTCCAAATATTACAAGTAAACACGATTTTTCTTTGAACTCCTCTCTAATAAGGCAGAAAAGAAATTTTATTTAACCTTTTCTGTAGGTTAAAAACTTGGCAGCGTCAGTAAGTCTCTCACAACAAAGTCCTTAATTTATTAAAGCGAAGTAACCAGTAAATTCTACCATACATTTCCATGTATATATTAAAAATCTTGTATTAAAACTTATATTAATGCGGAATCAATGTAAAAATGGAAAGTAATTCGAGGATGTGTTGATAAAATTCAACTATCCATTTACATCACGTTATTCACCCTCAGAGGAAAGTTTGGTTATAATAAATTAGAAACAAACTGTTCTGCCTTTCCTTGTTTCCGTGATTATCTCCCATAAGTAATCATTCAGTGGAACGACCCTGGATCACCAGAATCCTCTTATTGTGCTTCAATTATATTTTGCCATTTTTCCAATTTAAAAGTTTTCTCTCCATAAAATATTGGTTATTGATTATTAAAAAACTCTTATTTATTTTAACGATAGATTTCGACAGCATAGAAAAATTAAACAGATCTAGCAAATTGGGAAAAAACCTTAATACTAATTATATTTTAAACACTACCCCTCACCGATAAAGTAATGAACAGTCAAAACATTACAAAAAACACGATAAATACCTTAAAAATTAGTGTTTAAAATGTAGGAGGTATAGTTTTAAAGTAATTTCCGGCATTACTTAAAAAAACATTATTTTCCAAGTATTTCATTATTAATGATTACCTTACAGCTTGCACTACATCTCCACATAGTCAAAGAACGTCACATTTTGTTTAATTTGTTAGAACGTTTAGAAATGTTAAAAATAATTGAACGACTGAAGTCAACTCAACGATTCGTTTCTTAAATGATGGAAAGTTACGACAGCAAACATTCATCGGCAGTAATGACTGAAAATGTTCACCATGAGCCGCGGTGCTGCCGATCACAGGCGGGATATATTTTTGACGAAAGCACCATAAATGGTTTCCCATTACTAAAACTGTCCGAATAACGGAGATGACTACTATGTGGATACTTAGCGTGAGGTAATGATGATTGATAATAAAATAGCTGGAAAATAATGTACTGTTGCTTTTAAATAAATATCAGTACTTCCTTTAAAAACAGTCCACGTAGGTGACCCATCTCCCACTCATAAAGAAATAACAGAAAATATAAGAGATATAATAATAATTTCACTTAGAAATCCATAAAATGTTTTAATAAATTTTCGATAAATTATTTTAAATTTGCTATTAAGCCAATAGATTATATAAATAATATACTGTCACATCTGTAAGAAAAAATCATTGTACCCGAAAATAATAGCGTAGTTTATAAAATTAAGTGAAAAAATTACAATAAAAAAATTGACTGTACAGCATCTTAAAGAACGAGAACGTATTATCACAGATTAACAGTCAACCCAAAATCTAAAAGTAATACTGATCTTTTATTACATGATACATAACATTAATTTAATTTTAAAAGAATTAAAATAAGACCTAGAGAAAAATTAAATCAAAATGTTTGTACGCCGAAACAATTTATATAAATTTAAATAGAAGTACTTAAGTTAACTGTAAATTAGAAGGATCTGAAATATATTTACATTAAGGAGTCATAAATATCTTATTGAAATAAAAATATTTGGATGTAGAAGCTATGTATAAATGAAAAGGCTTGCACAAAATCACGGAGGGTTGCATTAGACTAGTTTAAGGACTGAATACAACTACAACATCAAATTTAATGCCTTTGTTTATTTAGAGTGGCATTAACAGCTGTTGGTAATTAGCGACTATAATATGTTTGGGGACTTATTTTCTTGGTGGTTTTCTCAGTATGGGAACTCAAATACACAACACAAAAGCGCTTGCGTGAACAGAACACACATTCTGTAGTTTCCAAATTGTTTATCTACTCATAAATTGAGCGCTGAAGTATTATTTGTTCGGAAAATTAAACATAAATATTTTTCATTAAAGATGTGACGTTTCTATGTTGATCACTCGGCACAATCCTCAAAACAATTCAGTGTTTTTGTTTTTTTGTGTGGAATACAATTTATTTGTCTCAAAAAGTTTATTTGTATTGTAATTTTTATGCTATGTAATATCTGTCTTTTACGTTGTATTGTAAGTTCTTGTGTGATTCCAAAGATCGTGCCCGATTACGGTCACTGTTTTCATTAAAATCCTATCTGCGTATTTTGCAAGCCCGCATTTGATCAGCACACAATGAAGGGAAACCCACGCCAACATTACATTTCTGTACGATAATTTTATCGTTTAATTTTTTCAATTTTCTCGCGAAGTTATCCTTCTCTGTTGGCGACCATCCCTGGACTTCAAGGAGTATGAGATAATACCTCCCAACCCATTTTTTCAATTGTTTGTTGGCTAGCCTTCGGGACCCATCGTGCACTAGTTTTTCTGTACTTGAGCTTGTTACTGATAGTGGTATTAACTCTGTCAACACTTACTGCAACCTTTTTTGCTATATATTCAACAGTAATGCGGCGGTCTTTACGAATAATTTCCTCAAGGTGTGTATCAGAGTACGAAACATTTCAACTGGCCGACCAAGACGTTGCGCGTTAGTCAGTGAGTTTCTCCCAGTTTTGAACGATTTTCCTCAGTTATAAAAAAATTTTGCGGTTCATACAAATTTCACCATACTATTATGTCATTCAAGAAAACATTTTAGTCATATTTTCACCTTTAGAAAGAAAAAACTTTCTCACTGAACGTTATTCAACGGGCACGTCATCATTAACCTGTTAACCGAGCGGGACGTATAAATACGTCAAACGTGAACAGTATCGTGTAAGGGTAGAACATATGATACTGGAACGGGCGGGACGTATATTTTCGAACAGCAAAGGTCTCGAAATTTTTACATATATATCTAAATTTTAAAAACACAATATTTATATTTAATTTGAGTACTTTTGTTTACTGTTCTGTATTATTCAACTTTTTATATTTTTTATTGTGTATCAAAATAAAAAATATATATATTTTGTAATCTCTATAATTGTTTGTAAAATGTATAATTTTTACCATTTTTTTGTTGCTATTCTTTTCTATTTATTTGTAATTTTGTATTTTCCTTTGTGCTTTATATATAAATAAACGGAAAAAATACAATTCATAGTATTTTCACTTATTCTAAACATAAATAATAAAAATAATAATATGAAATTACTTCATCCGGGCGTGACGTACTGACACGTCCTAGTGAAAGAGTTCGCGCCCGTTATAAGTTGCGTAATTAAAAAGAGAATTCCCCGGTTAACAGGTTAAATGCAATTTAGAGATTATAAACAAATTAATTTTAATCCGTCAGGTGTTCGCAGTTAATCTAATTGATTCCAACCTAAAGTGATGAAAGTATCAAACATCCCTTACAACACGTTTTTTATTACATCAATTTGTCCCTTTAATTATTGAATCTCCCTCGCAACATTAAATCATTTGAAGCCATAAACTTATCAAATACAATATATTGGTATAACGGCTAACTTCTAAATTTCGCACCATTGCGCCTGGTTGCTGCATTACGGTCTCCATATCTACAGGTCCGGAAGCTGCTGACATCGATCACGTTAAGGACCTCGTTTTTTTCCTTGCTGCCGATACAGCTAATAGTCCGTGCCGAAAGCAGGCATGATGCCAGTTGGCTGGTGGACGTATACGTAATACAGATATGTAATAAATTAAAGCTGAACTCTCTCCAGACACCGTAGTTAACCATTCGTAAAAATATGGCTTATAATGACAGATAAAACGTTTGTATTCAGATTTCGGTAAAAAATATAGTAATTCGTGTGGGAAGTTTCAAATTAAATTTTTGAAAAAAAAAACCTACTTCAATATTTATCGAGAGTTTCTTTCATTGAAAATTCTCTCTTGATACTACTTAATCATTAAATAAATCAGCCAAGTGTGGCAAAGACAACATATTAAATTAAATTTAATTAACTGTGATATGAATTAAAAAAGAAAATGTGTTAAGTGAAATATAATTTTGAATAATGATTGAGTAAATGTAAATTAAATTCACGACGGTATGGTACAAACAGATAACTTCAGATACAGGAATTCTGTTTTAAACCGAGGACATCTTTGATACTGTACAGTGTTATTGAAGTAAATTGCATTTATTTGCAACGATACAAATGTTATGCAATAATTTTTAAATATAAGTATAATTATGGTGAGAGTTGGAGGTAGATTTCTATTTGAATTTACTGCTGGTCGCTACTTTGTAGATCGATTATAAACGTGAAATTTCCTGAATTAAGTAATGTTGAAAGTTTCTTAAATACAGATAACATAAAAACAATTCAGAAGACACCTACAAAAATTATGATCAATCTATGCCCCATTGTTCTTGCTAAAAATAACTGATTGTATGAAAATTAGTTACAAAATGAAGTATATATATATTTCAACACAAAGTAGGAACTTTGTGATTAAAATTAATTTTATTTTTCTTTATTTAAAATTAACTTGCAAAATTTTATTTTTGTAATGGATTAAATTTTCTATTACTTCTATTTTTCACACATTTTTCTGTTTATTATTACTATTTACTAAAAACAATACACTCAAATTTATTTAATTATAACGTTTAAAAACCACTTGCATTAATAAGCACATCAGTTAACGTCTGTTTTTCACAACAATTTAATCGAATCAATTAACGACCAATTACGGACCATAAAGTCCCCAATTGGTCATACGACGTTTCGTCTCCACGTTTGGAACTTCACCGGGAAATTTCTTCAAATGTTACAACAAAAATTAAAAAATACACTGTTTATGAATTACATCAGTAAAAATAAATACCAATAAAACTAAAATTTACAACTTTGAAATACGTAGTTTAAATTTTGAGAAACAAGTAGAGGTTAAAATATTTAAAATTACAACTGCTCTGCCACCATGATCATTTTCAACAAAAATGAACACAAAATCACAAAGTAACAGGGAAATTTAGATCTTTAAACATAACCATGTGTAAAAGTGTGAAGTCATAAATTTAATAACTAAACATTTAAACTAAGCAATGTGAAACGGTAGAAAATTAAAAATATTGAAAATAAAGCAAAAATTATCAATAAAAACCTCTCAATGTAACAATAGTGTTACCAATCATAAAATAAGTAAACATAAAATAAAGATTCTAATAATATGTTTAATTTTTTTACACTTTTCATCTATTTCTTTATCAAAATTGGTCTGTGCTTCAACATGGTAAGGTTTAGATTTATTACCCACTGAACTTAACAGAACGTATCTTTAATCCAATAAATAAGTTGTACGCCATCATTATAAATATTGGAAGTCTCTATCAAACTCTTTTAAAATAATAAATGTAATGATGCTCATCATTTGAGTAGTAATAAGTTCGTGTCGTTTCTATTGGGAATAAACCAAGAGGAAAACCAGTGAAAATATTTATATTTTCTTTCTTCCTGTAAGCACAGGACTGGAAAATGTCTATTTATACTGGAAAATTAGAACTGATAACACAAGTCACCAAAGCACGAAAATTTATTACAGCTGAATGACTGGCCATCGAAATTCCAAAATTCCAAATGTACGTATCCGTGGCACTTCACGCTCTGCTGGGCTCTGTC
This sequence comes from Eucriotettix oculatus, assembly GCA_034510155.1. Lineage (NCBI taxonomy): Eukaryota > Metazoa > Arthropoda > Insecta > Orthoptera > Tetrigidae > Eucriotettix > Eucriotettix oculatus. Next base: position 129,334,903 of record CM067376.1, on the reverse strand, counting down.
ACACTCTAATTTGCAGTAATGCCATATGGTGGCTTATATATTTTTTGCAATCATATTACATACTAGTATTCTATAACGGAGTGCATGTGACACAGCTGCTACAACCGGAAAAAGTCTCAATTCGATTACAAAAAATATTAGCTAATTTAATTGCTGTGGTTTTAACTACACTATGTAGCTATGAAAGCCAGACATGATAATTAATTTGACGAGTCATCCATTTTTATGAGGAAATTAGCGTTGCGCTGCATCGATTTTACTTGAGAGGAAAATTAATCAAGTTTTTTCATAGAATAAATTGGACGTAACTTTATATTCAGGTATTTAAAAGTATAATTACAGACAACAATTATAAGGTTAACTCGTTCAAATACACTAATATTAATTAACTCCTAAATTCAATACTAAACAATCATTTAAGTTCGATACCAAAAGCAGGAATAAATATATTCTGAAGCTAGACAATGATTGAGCTTATTACATAAAGTATATTTCGGGAAAAAGATAGTAATTTCAATTACGCTTCCCAATCTGCTACCTTTGTGTCGTGATCGATAACAATAGGCTCACTGGAGTCATTTCAAGTGAGATAAGTTGAAATGAGTGTGTATTGGCTAGTTTAAACCTGCAAATAATTTTATTTAAATATATCACGAAGCTGTGTGCACGGCGTTTCTAAGACCGGACAGCTATTTTTTCGTCCTATAGACAGACAATAGCGACGGTCAGTGGGTTGCGAGCTAGTTGTGAGAGGAATGAAAGCGTTAAGACTGTAACTAATCAGTTTAGTCATCGCTCAAAATGTGGACACAATTCTTGTCCATTTTTGATGTTCTATTTCCTTGGGTTCTTAGTGTTGTTGTAATATTCAGTCCTAAGACTGGCCTGATGCAACCCTCCATGCTAACCTAACTTGCGCAAACGTTTTTATTTCCTTATAGCTAGCACAAACCACATCCTTCCTAATCTGCTTAGCGCATTCCATCCTTTTCCTCCTTCTTCTGTTCTTACCACACACACTTCCTTTTAATGGTAATTTTACAAGACCTTCGCGTCTCAAAACGTGATATATTAATCTATCCCTTATTTTGGTCAACGTCCTCCATATTGTTATTTCCCCTATTCTACTTAGAACTTCCTCGTTTATGATTCTATCCACCCATCAGAGTTTCAGCAATCGCCTATAGCACCACATTTCAAAGGCTTCTATTCTTTTAGTTTTCCCAACTCCTATCGCCCACGTTTCGCGCCCATATAACGCCACGCTCCATACGAACATTTTAGCAACTATTTCCTAATATTCACACTTATATTACCCGTAAGTAAATCCCTCTTTTTCATGAAAGTCTTCCTTGGCTGTGCTATCCTACTCTTACGTCTACTATACTTCTCCCATCCCTAGTTATTACGCTTCCCAAGTTGCAGAATTCCTTAACTTCATTCAAAATATCCCTTCCCAATCTAACACCCTTTGTTATTCCACTGTTTCCCATACTACACTCCATTACCTTGGTTTTGCCTCTATTAATCTTCATATTGAACTCTTTCTCCAGGACTAAATTCAGTAGATCATGATATTCTACTCAGAAAATTAGAGGAGTTCCCTTTCATTACTGACATCGTACTTGCAAAACGGGCTGCAAAACGTTGCGATTAAAAACTAGGATGGAAATGAGTGTCAGAATATGGTGTCCGTCAGGGCTCAATTTTGGGACCTTTACCTTTCACCACATTAATTTACAATTTACCTAATTATTTAGATCTCTTTAAATCCGGCCTCTACGCTGACGACACAAATTTGGTAATCACGGACAGAAACCTAGTGCGAGAAAGTTAATACTGTGATGTGCTGTCTGAATCTTTGATTTACTGTAAAAAAATTCTCTGAACCTAGAGAAAACCAAAATCGTTAACTTCTCAGCAAACACAAACAGTTTATCTCTTAATTTGGAAATTATTTCAAAACACGCGCCTTATCTTGGTCTGTTGATTGACATTAATTTGAAATGGAGTCACCACATAAATAAACTCTCGGGAAAATTAGCAAAATCTGCTTCACATTACGAGTATTAACTCGGGAAAACGACAAAGCTACATCAAAAATGATGTACCATGCATATTTTCATTGTCATGTCAACTGGGGTCGTTCGCATCACGCGCTTCAATCTTTAAACTACAAAAGCGGGTCGTACGAATAATATCTTGTGCGGAGTGGAATACCACTTGCAAGACTTTGTTTCGTAACTTTGGAATTCTAACCTTGCCTTGTACGGTATACTATATATTATAAAATTTGTATGAGGAAACATGGATCTATATGCACTAAACGGCTCAAGTTATTTATACAACACAAGAAATCGCTCTCAACTCTGTGTTGAAAAACATCGTCTAAGCCTTCCTGAAACAAGCATTTGCTATTCTGGAATAAATCTTTACAAGTCTCTTCTGGAGAAAATAAAATCTTTAAAGGTGCAAAATTTATTTATTAAGAGTTGTAAATCTCTGTTAATGAATGTAACGTATTATTCTCTGAAAGAGTTCGTAGATAGGAAGAACTAAAACAGTTTGCTGGTGTCCTATAAAATTCTCCTATTATTTTAGAACTACAATCTACCACGATTGAACTACGAACACATTTTCTTTTTCATGTTCGACGGGAACCTACGCAAGATTTTCTGTTGCCTCCTCCGTCGGTTGAAAATTGAAGATTGATATTGTTATCCTTTCTCTTTTTGCCTTTAAACTTTTAATTGTAAAAATTATGTTTATTTCTTGTAATATTATATTCCCCCTATCCTATTTCCTCGACCGAGGACTAATGGATTGAATAATAAATCGAAATAATATAAATGGGCCTATATAGATCAAACTCTTCGATGCCAGCTATATGATAATTTTAGTACGCTGTTTCTGGCCTTAAAATATGTTTTGACGTCTTAGGAACTGGGGGCTAATTCACTGGATTATTGTTTTACTGAGACAAACCTATTGCTGTTGATTCTCGCAACAAGCCTGATTACTCTCGTGTTAGCTTAGTAACACAATTACTCACGAGAACGATATCTAACATTTTCCGATACAGATTGGGCTGCGTTATTTACATTATCAGAATTTTCCAGCGATTTTTAGAATTTGGTTTAATTAATAAGAAGCCATATTTTCGTCAATATTCAGAGATTCATTTTTACAAAAGTTTTGAGTGAATCTTAGAAAATGCCACTCTAGTGCCTGTGAGAAAATGTATTTAAAAAACTCGAGTACCAACTTCTGCATGAACACGGTTAATGTTACAAATTGGCGTATTAGTTTTGGTTACAATAAAACTTTTAAAAGATAACTTTGTCAAATATACATGACACATTTTTTAAACACACGTCTATTCCTCTCGAAATGATCTGCATGCTAAATATGATACTCAATTCCACCTACTTTTAACATCACCACTCCCTTTTCCACTCAAATAACCATGCGAGATTGAGAAAATTCTTGCCTGTCCCTACTTTATTCCAAACCCCTTTGTTTTTCAAACGTATTCACGTTTTTAGTATTGCTTATAAAACTTCTGTTGACATATTAATCAACGTGTTTTATTATAACCTAAAGCTACGCAATTGGAACTAAACGTTCACCTAATTTCTATATGTTTCCATTTAGGTCAAAGTCAATAAATGACAGACATTTATTTTTAAAACATACATATTTCAAGCGTTCTTAATTTTCATTATAAAAAAAATATTTAAAAAATGTGCTATAGACTCTGGTCTACAATTAAGATAATTTTCTGCAAGAAAACAGACTTTCATATGAATGATCATGAAAAAGGAAAAAAAAAGATCTCTTTGAGTATTATATCAGTCTGAATTTTTAGACATTCATTACTAAACAGCATTTATTAATTTTTATTCCAAGGAGATTTCGAAAATTTGTGGCTTATTGATCTATAAAAACAATAATTTTTTTACATATTGATAATAAAAACATTGAAGAAGTTCCGACGTGAGATTGGATAATTTTAAGAGTATCCGGAGGAGTGTCGTTTTAATCTTACCATATTTTCGTAACTAAGACACTTCTCTGTAGGAACCACTGCACTTTAGGAAGATCTCGACTCCACGTAAGAATCATTTGGGGAAAAATTGGAGACAAAGTTGAAGGTTTGAAATCAGAGATATTTTTATTAAAATGAATAAAATTAAATTAAAAAACTTGATTGTATTTAAATTAATAAAATATTTTGAAAAAATTTTAATACGTAAAAATTCGTTTTATTTATTTATTAAAAAACTTAAAAATATTTTCTAAAGTATTTCTAAAATTTTGACCGATTTAAAAGCTAAGGGTATTCTTTACATTATATCTATTTGAGTTACATTTTTCTCGCTCTACATGTAGTGAACATCTGAAAGATGAGGTCCGCGGATTTCGGGGGAAACGTGTTTTAGAATAATTTTTGCCAATTTTAATGTGTAAGTTATTTTTTGTTTTTAATTAATCATTAACTGACCTTTTGACCATAATGTATTAATAATTATCAATTTCATACGAGTTTTAATGAGTATTCCATCATGCTTTGAAACAACTTGAAATATTACCGAATCAATATGTGTTTCTCGGGTTTCCATCCTGTTCATATTTGCCAACGTTTATACGCCTTAAGAGCCAATATTAAGTTAATTATGGATTGATCATCTCAGATTTCAATATTAACTACTCTCTTCTAAGCTGAAACGAAAATTCCAGCCGCTCTTCGTTTTATTTGACCTAACTCTACGTCTTGTAATAGAAGTCAATATTCCTTCACATTAATTTAAAAATTATCAAGGCTGCGGTCAAAAAGCAGCATTTTTGGTGCAAGGCAACTGTCTCAGTCCTTTGTCTCTATTAAGTTTCTTCCGATTTTTATCAAGAGTTGACGAATCCAGTAACATTTTAAAGTTTTATTCGCTTGTTTATGATGGACATCGGTCACTGCTAAAAGTCCTGATTCTTTTTGTCCACTCGAATCACCAAATTTTTACATTTGAGTTGTAAAATGGAAAGTACTTTAATGGTAGTTTTCCATTTTTAAGACGAGCCTTCATCACGTACATCTCACATTGAGCCTAATGCCCTATTCAAGTCCGCGGTTGTACTCGTCATTCACACAGCTCGCTTGAGGGGAACTCTTTGTTTATGAATGCCCGCGTACAATACAAGGGAATCCAATTTGGCTGGTCGCGGATGACCAGTGAATGAGCAATTTGCCGTGGCAGAGAGCTTTCGGCAGGACGCGCACTAATACATTCGATTATCGAAAATGCATATCCTGTCACACGAACGTTAGCCCCCACTTTCAACAAGCAGCTCATCTGCTGTTATTGCGGCTCCGGAAAACAGGTTCATTGACGCTATTAAACAGTCGTCCACAGCATAATTACCGTGCCGAGAGACGCAGTTCAATCAACGTCATTAATGAGAACATGCGTGTGGATCACGGCCACCATTGCGGATGAATCGATTTTCGAAAGTCATCACTCAAGGGGATGCTCCGAAAACAAACTGCCCTTTAAATTTTTACTCACAGCTTCTATGCTAATTTCATCAAAAAAGTATAATTAGCGTTAAAACGCAGATTGATATTTACATTAACAAATAGATTATAAAGAAGCCATTAAGAATAACAAATAAAGAGAATTAATCAATTCCACAAGACATTTTGCAAACCTTGTTGAAATTCCAGGCGTAAAAAATGGTGAGAGATTTAAGAACAACGCACACGTGTAATAATTCAAATGGAAAGGAGTTGTAAATTTGATATGATATTTTTGTCAACTATTTAGAAGGGATGGCATTCCATTGGACGCATTATTGTCGCTTAAATTACGTTATCAGTTGATGACAAGAATCTAGAGAGTCAGTTATGACGGAGGACTTTAGCAAAATATATTATCTGCGGGCGCACAGTTATCGCATTTTAATTAATTGTAAGTGAGTAGTAGTGTCTGACGAGCACGAAACATGCATCTGCCAAGCCGAGAGGTTCTTTGGCAAAGCGAAGAAATAGTTCAGTATGCCAGCATAATATTGGGTATTAAAACTGATTAATTTTCAGATTATTACTAAAACAGTTGTTATTTCCTGCACAATGCACAAGACCAGAGGGGTGCAGTTTGAATTTTGCACTTCCGAGGCGGCCAGCCTTTATCATGCACACTGCATGGCACCTGGAGCTATAAATTGTTTGACTAATTGAGCAGTGATGTAGAACTGCCAGCTCAATTGTAGTTTTTTTTAAAGCTTTACTCTCTGCAGGAATTTTATTTGTTTCCACCAATAGGGCCTGAATTTATTAGGTTAGTTAAAACGAATATGTTGTGATAATCTGATTTGTGAGACTGACAGTTTAACTTATACATAACTATAATAAATTCATAGAACTTTCATATCATACAGAGAATGCCAGAAACTCGGAGTGTTAAGAGAATGTTGAAATGAATAGGGGGATATTATTTATTTTAATGATGAACTATTAATATATTAAAAATGAAATTCCATTTATAATTAAAAAACAATTTACTTTATATTTAATAACTTTATATAATTTTACGATTTGCCCATTTTAAAATTTTCAGACGGATATTCTTTTTATTTAAACACTATATATATTTACAAGATATGATACAAATAAATTTTCTTACAATTAAATTCAAGATCTCTCCACTAATGGTGGTATTATATGGGCCTTCTCATAGAGCGGAAATATTTAACATAAAATCTACTCGGACCTCGCAGTACCATCAAAATCTGCAAAATGTAACAGAGGTATTTACTGTGTCAGCTTATTTGGACCTTCCACGCCTTCCTGTTGCTACTTCCTCCTCTCTGGGTCGGTCTCCTGCCCTTGTTATTGTCTGAGGTCCAGACAATTTCCAGTTTTAGCCTCAGGTCATAACCGCCACTCCTCGTCTCCTCAATCTGACTAATATAATGGGATCATCTGCCTCGTAATCCCTTTTTGCAGGGGTTTTAATAATTCTTCCCCACATCCTTAGCTCATATTCCGTCGGTGGTGGAGCTGGATATCCACCAATCAAATTTATTGTCTCTCCTCTCTGGGAGGAACCGTTTGCCCCTATCCACCAATGCCACCACATCTCACCACAGTTGTGTAAAACCCCAGGCACGCCATGATGTCTGGGTTTTATTATCACTGCCTGTAATACGTATTGTATATGTTGCCTTTGACTCGGCACCGCCGAAGTCCAAGTAGATGTGTTTTATCGTAGCAGTGTTTTCAGTAAATGTTGATGGGAGACGGAGAAGAGGAAGACCTTGACGATATGGAGGAGGAACTGAAACAATATCAATAATGATTTGGAAAAGGAAGTCTGTGGACAGAAATGTAAGGAGGCATGTGGTAAAGGAGGTCAGGGTTCTAGAATGACTAGCGCCGATCATGAAGAAGAAAATAATAAATACATATAATTAACCCATTAAATAATACAAACCATGAAACGTACTTTATAATAATATATAACTTAATACAAAACCGAATATACTAGTTTATGGATTTTAATATTCACATCAGTATTACATATTATGATATGTAAATTCAAAATTTTGGAACCGATTTATGTTCTCAAAAGTATTTACTTCACGTCATGTAATAGTGAAGGAATAGGAATATTAAGTAATATTTCATTCAAATACTATAAACTTATTTGAATCAGCTACATTATAATTATTTCTCATACTGAACGCTTTCCATAGTTACAATATTTTTCATCTTAGCAGATTGAACTAGACATGTCGAAATATTGCTGTTCAATAATTATTAGTTAAAAGTATATTTTAGCAATTTTATCAACCTTCAAAATAGGCTAGTATGAATCGTGGAATTTATGAGTTAAAAATACATATAAATAAAGAATTACTGACTGTATATCAGACATTTACAAAAAAATTGAAGTATTTTTTACTTGAACTACAGGTGTATGTACTGGAGTCGAATACCTTGGGTATTGTCCGATGATCTCATTGGATCAGTCGTCCAGCTGCATTTTCTCCCGTCATTCGGAAGAGCGTGAGAGTAGTACATATTACCCCGACCTAACTGATGCAGGTTTTCTAGGGTTTTCCTTGTGTCTCTTTTAAGTGAAATGCCGGGTAGGACCTTTAAACTGTAGCTCGTGGGCCCTAGTAAATCATTGGCTATCTTGTTCTACCTTTTACATCCCTAATTTCAATTCCTTTCCTATGATATTAAAGGGTTTTCAGTATCACGCTCACGTAACCTGCTACCCCCTAAATGCAGCGAACTGAAAACCAATCAGTAATTCTTGAACAGTAACATTCCGTTATTTTTAATCCAGAGTGGCATTTAAAAGTCTATTTTATTTACGAAATATAAACTAGGGTCGATTCCACTCATACAGGTAACTTGTTCCATGATAAGGGGGAAAACAGCTACTTGTAAGATAAATATATTTCGGAAAATATTGGTTAAAGTACGTAATTTTACACGAAATTAGATTTTAAATTTATTTTTAATATCTAATTTCGGGTAGAGGATACTGGAAAGCATAATATCCCGTAAACAGTAAATCGTGACAGTATATTTCTCTGTACAAATGTATTAGACTATCTGATTACTGAAATTGCCTGGGTATCTTCTACTAAAAGAGAAAGGAATCAAATATCTATATAATTGATTTATTTATTTATTTTCATTGCTATGGGCATAGCCCGGTAGAAATTCGTAAGATACATAAAATTAATAACAACAGAAACTAAAGTATAAAAGTTATATAAGAAATAGGGGAAAAAAGGAAAATAAAATAAGGAAAATAAACAAGAAACATTTCGTTCCGTTACCCCAATTAACATATATATTTTTAAAACTAAATCTACTGTTCTCTGCACCTTTCCCCTTGCACTTTAATACCACTACACTATAATTATATAATATTATATTTATTATATAAAAACATTACTTTATTTTCCACTTCAATCATTTTTCTTAATATTAACCCTAGTACTATTCTTATTTTAATCTCTATCATGAAGAAGAAGTCTTTTTTTAATTGTTTCACACTCTTTGGGCAGGCCGCTAGCATGTTAGCAGATAGACTATTCCAGTCCCGAATTGTTCTATTTAGGAATGAATTTTTTCCTATATCATTTCTCTGCTTCTGTCTAATCTTGCACGAGTGATCCCTTTTAGAAACGTAAGTGGGAGGTAAAAGAAAAAACCGTTCATATTTCTCCAGGCCGGTTCGTTGTTGTGTGCTCTGAAAAATGCACAAAGTCTAGCCCGTTTACTTCTACCTAAAAAAGTTTCTACCTCATTATCTCCGAGTCTACAAGATAATTTTAATGCCTTTTCCTGAATTTTGTCCAGTACCTGAATGTGATGAGTTCTATACGGGTCCCAAGATGCTGGCCCATACTATAGAATAGTTCACGCTAAAGGTCTATACGAAACGGTTTCTAGAGCTTTTCTTGAAAACCCTTCGAACACAAAGTATAGTGCTTTTCATCCCTTATTGGCCACTGAATTTACGTGTTTACTCAGTGATAAGTCTTTGCTAAACATTACGCCCAAGTATTTACAACTGTTGACTGTTAAAGAAATTTTATATACAATTTTTAAAAATAAAAGCTCAATATATATTTTTTTATCTATAATTATATTATTTTTTTTATGAATTGCTTCGTTGTGTGGCCCCCACTTGGATGCCATATTTTAAAGATTCTGTAACGTTCAAATCAGGATGAAGGCCAATAATTAATTATTATTGTTTTTGAAATTTTTATTTTTTACTCCTTATATTAAAGGGTTACATGCATTTATTGCGTCAACTGGCTAATAGTTATAATAATTAAGTATTATATTTTGTCTTATGAATTTTATACTCATTTTTTTGTAAACTTCAATTTTTTGTCTTTCAACATTCTAATTGTAAAATATTATTAAGTTTTTGTAATATTTTATTTGACGCATCTTATTTCTTCGACCGAGGAATAATGTATTGAATAATTAATCTAAATCTAATAAATAATATACTGGAAATCGCGTCACCATTTCAGCTATGGACGCTGAAATTTGTTCGCGAGAGACTGTACTAGCAGGACTGAAGACAACCAAAAGCTATATGCTAATCAGCTACTATTCCGAACCGCATTTGGTGGTATTTATCGCAAATGGTGTACCATTTGACGCGGCGAGATGTGGCAACGCAGTACTGCTGACCACCAATGGCCGTGCGCATAATTAGCGGCCAACACTAACACCATCAAAATTTAATCTCAAAATGTTAATTGCGATGCCGCAGCTTGGCGGTCGTGGCCGCTTCTTTCTCTGCAAGTATAATTTCGCAGCTTGCTAGTAAAACGGGATTATTTCTCACGTGTTCTCCAATTTTTTCTCTCGCGCGTTGTTATTTGAAATCTGAAAAAATTGAATTCGCATAAATTTGCTTTATCATTGTGGATGAGTGTGTTCCCCTGAATATTAACAGCAATATGGAATGGAATTTTTGCATTTTTGAATATGCAACGGACAACTCTCATTCATTGTTCCTGTTTTCATTCAAAATGTCGAACAATTAGGTATTGAAAATCAAGAACGAATGAAAAGTTTTAAATGCTCCGTTATTTTGGCACAATCCAGATGTAGTCCCACAGTTACTTTATTTCAAGTATAATAACAAGTGGATAGATTACTATCGTGTATGTAAAATGTAAAGAATATAAGAAGTAATAAATCAGATTGCCTGAATATCTTTACTTTGATATGAACTTGTTTAAATAGTTAGCCAATCCCGCATTACAGACACATTAACTGAGGATTGGAATCACGTATTGCATTCATGTAAAGTAATGCTTCAACAAATTATCGCCAAGATTATTTGTCATTTTTCGTCATTGAATTTCTTTAACAATGGAAATATGACCATACAAATATATTTCATCACATTATATTAGAAATATAATTATAAAATTAAAATGAACGCCATCCTCGTGTAAGTATTATCAATAGTAATTTTTTTAATATAATTATCACGTATTATCACAGATTGCCATATTTACGATGTAAAAAAATATTGTTGTCATCTTAATATCGTTCACTAAACGTGATTTCTCCATATAGTTATTATTTTACTGCTTTAATTATATCTAGGGTATTGTCAATTATTGTTAGTTGCAAATAAATTTATTAACAGCATTCATGAATACTCTATGGAGGTTATAATCAATCTTGCAATTTTTATGACAGGTGCAGCAGAATTATAAGTGTTTATGTTTTTATAATCATATATTATTTTTCAAAATATATTGTTTGAATTAGTCAAAAGGTCAAGTTTTAATAACAAAACTTTGAAACTGTTACTTGATTTTTAAAGTTTGTATATAGTAAATAACATCAAAATACGCCTTACAGTTATTTAACTTTCTATTTTGAGATGAATACAAATTGTATAGCAAAATATTTCCTATATAAATTCATTATAATGTAAGTTTTTCAGACTAGATCTGCTGGCAAAACATTGATTTAATAATTATTTTTATTTTATAAATTTACGCTGATAAAATATTTTTTCTTTGTTAGAAAGTCTGGTAATATCCAAGAATCAGTTGTTAAAGACTATGTGTGTTTGGCGGGCAGGTGTCACTAGGCGCAAACAGTTGACTTTTCTTTAAATCATTAATTGTAAGTCTTCCTTAGTAATTTATTTATCTGTCTGTAACAAACGACATATATTGATGAAACATGAAACTATTTTCTCATGTGGAAATAATGAATACTTAATTACAATAGATTGTCTGAAAAATTAATACATATCGTTATTGCATTCAGAGGCAAGTAATTGTGCAACAATTAAAGAAAAAATGTTTAATACACAAGATATATTTAAATGATTTTTTTTTCAATATTACAGTCCGTACAGTTTTGTTTTTCAACATCTTTATATTCTCACGGATGGAATAATGAAAATCTTATTCTTCACTATGTACATGTGATACACTGTGTTGTTAAACAGATTTTAGTTAGGTTTCATTTTATTTATCCTAAATGTAAAATGAATTGTCCCAAATTATGTTAAGAGGAGTCGGAAGTCTTGCCAATGTTAAAATATGTAAAATTTTCTCGGAAACCGTTATGGATACAGCAATGAAATTTTCATTGCGTATTCAATATTTGCACTTTATTTTTGTGCTTGGGTGCAGAATAGATTATTTGGATTATTATCTATGAAAAGAATAGATTTAAAACTAAATTAGTAATTAAAATTGTATTTATAATAAATAATTAATTCCACTTCCATATGCAGTAAATAACATGAAACATAAACTGTGAAAATTTCAGTGTTGTATCTATAATGGTTTATAGGAAAAATGTAGATATATATATATATCGCAAATTTAGCATTGGCACGATAGTGTCTTGCGATTTACCTTAAATGGTCTGGCTGTGATCTCTAAACATTTCCCTTCCATTGACTTCATACGTTATTACTCTATTTACGTTACGCTTGCTTCTTACGAATTTAATCTTTCAGAGAGTTTTCTAACTGGAACGCTTAATTTATAGTTCACTTCCCTATTAAACAGTGTTATTACCTTTCTTCTCGATTTCAGTTAAATGTTGACGCATTCCATGATACAGGCTTTCAAAAGAATTTTGTACAATTAGAAAAAAAACATTTGTGACAGTGACTGGTTTAAGAAATGATAAATTTAAATGAACCCCAATATTATCGTCTTACAATGTTTATATGCACGTTCTGAGCAACACATAACAATTCTATGAAACAAAGTAACGACCAGACACAAAGTTTTTATTTGGTTGAATCGACGTTTCTTCAAAATATTTGGGACTTACTCAGGCAATGCAAAAAAGATCAATTTCATACAACATTTACATTGAAGCTACCCTTGTAGGCTGTCAAGTTTGGATTTTTTTAAACTTTTGGCATCTTTTATTCATCAAAATTTAACATTACCTGAGGTAGTCACAAATATAGTGACGATACGTAGCTTCATCTAAATAAAAACTTTCTCTATATATGGTCGTTAATTTATTTCATTTAATTATTGAAAAAGACAGGCGTTTATTATTTATAATAGTTCTACCTCAAACCTTAGATACATTTCAGGAATCTTAGCAATTTTCAAAAATTCAATCTTACTATATATGTATAGTCTCTTTGATGATAACAAGTTTTAATAATACTTCATGGATTTTATGATTTTAAAAATAAGTGTGTGAGATTTAATTTTCACGTACCACTGCATTTTAGTGACAACACCTATTGACGTCATTCCTGTTACATTACTTTATCACTTGGATCCTTTTCTCATCTGCCTGCTTCCGTCAGTTTTCATGTAGAGCAGCAAGCAGTAAAGCTACGGCGATCTGTATTGGTGGCAAAATTCTGTCAAACGAACATAATTTCGATGTCAGTTCATATTTTGGAGGCATAGTAGCAGAGCATTAAAATTTAAATAACAGGATACTAATTATCCAAGGAATTTTCTTTGTTTATTGCACGTATTAGGACACCAACTTTTTAAATAATTAATCTGAGACTGATTGAATTAATTTTAAGAAAAAATTTCTATACCTATAAATACTTCCTTATGTACTGTCGCAAGTTTTATATTCACATAATTTCCTTCAAAATTTGATCTAACCAACAAACAACCGTTTTCATATCTTGTTTCTATAAATGTAGTCATTTACAAATGATTCATACGTTGTGTTTAATTTTCAACCGTGTTGCTTTACAAGTTAATTTTCGGGAAATTATTTAAAAAAATTAATCTTTGAATGCTTCTTCATAATTATACATCTATCTTAGCAAAACCATAAAACCGTATAAGTATCCAGAATGTATCTGAGAATAGTTTTGGCTATTTCCTCTTGGAATTTGCTAATACACGGTAAAATAGTACCACATTTGTTAGATAAAGTACAATATCACCATAATCTTCCGAATAAATTTTGCGGGAAATACATTTCGCAAATTAGTTTTACAATAACTAGGATTACGAGAACGACTCCAACCAGCGCCTTGTATTATAATAAGTCTAATCTAGTTTGAGCAAGTTGATAAAGAAGGCACTTAAACTAAGTAAGTTACCGCAGCGCTGGCCTGTCTGTTCGCAATCTGCGTGAGTAGCCATCTCGAGGCACTTGGCCGGATTACGCGTCCAGTCTATTTCCCCAAACACCCACGCTAATTAATCAGGCGGCTCGTACACGCTCAAACACGTCTGATTGGTTTCGTGTCGTATCCCGCCCCTCTTTTTGTTTGCAAAACAATCCTTAACTTAACGCTCGCCACAAAAACGCCCTTAATTTATTATTCTTCCTCATATAATACAAAATTCGTTCTTTGAAAGTTCATTACAGTTGACTGAATCACTGGCGAGCGCCTTTGGCGAATTCAAAGCAAATGATCCGACTTTACGGAGGACTACTCTATATAACGTTTATTTGCTTCAATGATGAAAGTGAATACGAAGTATTTTTCTGTAATGAAAAATTACAATAATAAAAGTTCATTTTTAGCAAGACAATATATAGACTTAATCGGTAAACTGCTGTATGTAAAAGATAATGAATTGGAGTTCCAAATAGTTCTCTAACTCAGCATTAAATATAACTCTCTACATAAGAATTTTAAAACGTATTTGGTAATGACCGCCAATAATTATATTAAATGTAAGAAAACTGTTCGCGGAATTAATAAGATCAAGCAGTTGGCGAAGTGCTGCGTAATAATTTGTATAGATGAAGTATTGTTTAACAATATTTGTAAAATTATGGAAAAAAGAAAAATTACTTCATAACATTAGTTTATTCCATTACTTCCGTAACTTGAAACAACAAATTTAGATTTTCGATGGATTTTTAAAAAGGACACAAATTTCCCGTTCAACCCCACCCGTGGGGCAGAAGGGGTTAGGATGTTTTAATATAAAAATAGTACATTAAAATTAAGAAAAATCTTAACACATTTTGTCTTTTATTTTCTTTTTATTTAGCGTTCGGTTAATCGCTTTATCAATTATTTCTTTAGAAAAGACATTTTTTTTGTAACTGCACAGTCATTTTTTCATTCTTTTGCTTCCTTAATCTATTTTTTTTCAGTATATCGTCCTGTCACTCATTCTAATAAGTTGATTCTGCCAGTTTTTCCTTTCTTCTTCTTCTTGAGGAACTCATTACATTTTGCCTCATATAGTAGTATCCCGTTCCGACCCGCAGACTAGTCTCAGTTTAAGGTAGATTTGAACCTCATAGGTACCTTCATTCGGAAGGGTGTGACAATAGTACCCAATGCCCGACCTACCTGATGCAGGTTTGCTAGGGTTTTGCCTGCATCTCTTTAGGTGAAACACCGGGTAGGATCCTTAAACCATAGCCCGGGGGCCCTAGTCAACCCTTGGCTACCTTGCTCTACCTTCCGCATCCCCCCTTTTCAATTCCTTTCCTATGCTATTAAAGAGGAGTAGCCTGTTTCAGGATCACTCTCATGTAGCCTGTTAACCCCCCAAAAAATTATATGTAGCTAAAGACACCTAGTTTACGAATATATATCTAGGAGTTTTGTAGATTATCTTCTATCGAAATGCTGCAAAAATGATAAAGTCACAGATGTAAGGCGCCAAAACACGAGTTAATTCACAATGTGCAGTCAGAACTTAGTCAAGTCAACGACCAGGACTTCTGCCTTGGCCAGATACAGCGTTCCATCCAGAACTATACAGTAAAAAGAATAGAGTATCCTGTTCTACCTCGTTACCCCTTTCAACCCCGACGTCCCCTACATGGATAATAAAATCAACTACAAAAAATGGTATTACATTACTGTAATCGTGCCACATTTTCTTTCTGTTAACAAGAGGCTGGGAATAAAAGTTAATAATTTAGTTGACAGTTTTAAAACTTTAGTAATATTAAGAGCTATGTGATCAAGCCATCCAATAGCTTGGTAGCTACTTTAAACAACGGCATAATTACATCAATCCTGGCTCTGCATCTAGCTATTCTGCAATCATGTTCGGTATTTAAAAATGGAAAATTGCCCTTTAGTTAAGCTGGGTGTCTTTTCCGATGCTTAAACCTTGTGGTCGGTGCTTCGAAGTTCCCATGCTGATGTCTCCTATTTCCGACGGCGTATAACTCATAGTATAGTTATGAGCATCTATGCTCAGCTCATAGACCGTCGAATTATTTTTTAAATTTATGACTTTCAACGAGAACTGACGCCATTGTTATTGATTTTGCAAAGGCTTTCGATGTAATTCCTCACGACATCTTGATCCAGAAGTTAGATGGGAAAGGTATTGACAAATGGGTAGTTATTTGGGTGCAAGAATTCTTAAAAAACAGGCTACAAAAAGTGAAAGTTGGGAAAGAAACTTCAGAACTCGGATCTTTAACATCGGGAGTCCCCCAGGGATCATTTATTTCCCAATTATTGTTTCTCATATTTATTAATGATTTGCCAAAAATATAAATTCTAAGGTCCGACTTTTAGCAGATGTGTAATTTACAGGGAAATAATTGGGGAACAAGACTCCGCTGCTCTCCAAACTAACTTAGATACTCTAAGTACATGGGATAAGGGCAATAAACTCAAAATCAACAATAGTAAAAGAAAGGCGATTAGTTTTACTAAAATGCGCGTTCAATATGCCTTGATATATAAAATAGATGGGGAAACAGTGATCGAGGAGACAAACTGTAAATACCTAGGCATTTATTTTAACAGTAAGCTGGGAGCAGGTAAACTATGCTACAAGGAAAGCGTGGAACACCTTGCACTTTGTCATGAGAACACTCGAGAAGGGGAATGCGAAATCTAAAGAGATGGCATATTTGTCATAAGTACGCCCACTTATGGAATATGGTGCAGCATGCTGGGATCCGTACAGCATAGGGCAAATAGAATCCTTAGAAAGGGTGCAAAGAAGGGCCGCAAAATTCGTACAAATAGGACCTAGCCATGGGAACGAATAGGTAAAGCGACTATGGTGGGATACGCTACAGACAAGAAGAGAAAGAGCTAGGTTACACATTTTCTACAGAGTCTTAGCAGGTCAAAAACCTTGGCAGGGAATCCGAGATAGAATGAAAGAATCGACTAAGACGGGAGGGGTGATCACTTGTTTAAATTACAAGCAAGGCACCAAAAAACAGACGTTGGAAAATACTCATTCCTAAATAGGACAATTACTGACTGGAACAATCTGCCTGCAGGAGTGTTTGGGGAACTTCCACTAACAGAAAGAAAATTTATACTTAATCTAAGTTTAATGTAGTGTAGTGCAGGGTAGTGAAGTGATCAGTGCTGCGAAATCTCTAAAAATGTACTACAGTGAAATATATTTCCAGTGTTTTTTTTCAGGCAAAAACAATATTATTCTTTTTAAAATTCATCTTCTAATAACGTGATTGCACACCTATTTATTCATATTGAATATAATTATACATTCAATTATAGGTTAAATATGGTCCTTACGACCAGATTATTAATTATTGTTTAAGTTCTATGTATCTGCCACCGAGCATCTGCCCATATGTAGATTTAATAAATACATACATACATACATACATCCTTTTTATCGCATTAGAATCAAGTACCCTAACATTATATTTTAAATTTATTTAAAAAATTCAAAGAATAGAAATCTACTTTTGAAACCTCTCCTCCTTTGTGTTCCTGACCATTCAGAATTTAACATTTCCGTGAGCATCAGTCGGTGTAATTTACGGCTCTGTACACTCACGTTCTTGTTCTCCCCAATTTAATTCTTTATCGTTACGACACGGCTCGTACGCCAACTATTTGGCGCCAGTTCAGATAAGTCGCTATAGAAACCTTGATTGAACCTCGAAACAAACAGGATCATAAAAGTTATTCAACATGATAACTGCACTTGGTTTGAACAGACAGAATTCTGAATACACACACTCATTTATGTATGCACAATTATATAATTTATAAAACATAAATATATTTTAGAAACGCAAAATTTTAAGTTATGTTTACATTTGAGCAGTATGTTATCTTAAAAATTTCATGTTTGGATTTCAAGGAAGATTTTATTCAAACCATCTTTTAAATGCTACCTTATATATTTTAATGCATATAGTTTTAACTAATACGTCTCTTTTGGTAGAGAAAACATTAGACGAGTGCTAATATTGCAAATTAATTACAATTTTACAGTACTAGGTAAAATTGCTTCAATATTCTTAAATTTTAATATTGGAAGAAATATTTCTAACTTAAATGTAAGAACAGAGTGCCACATAAAAAATGAATTGTTTACACTTGTAAATTAAATACGAGTACTGAAAAATTCAAGAAATGTATTTGAATATAATTGTGTTTCATCACAAAAAGAAACATATACGTAATTTGTATTAAGAAGTGTTTACAGAGAAATTAGAGAACTTTCATTAACGACAAATCTCTTTCGTGAAAGAGCTGAAAGGTACTAGTAAAATTAATCAATTAAAAAATATAATAAGATTAAAGAGAAACTTTTCTATAGCGGTAACACAGTTTTTTAAAAATTTAGTTCTTATATGTTTCAATAGAGATTTGACTAAAATTACTCGTCTAATGAAAAACAATAGTAATTTCGGTAATGACCTCAAAAAAATATATACACATATTTTGAGTGGTATCTTGTCAGATATTAACACAGAACATGGTTCAAATAAATTAATTAAAATCAAATTTGTACTCAAGTTGTAAGATTTTCATTTATTATACACAGTAGAAATTCAGTACAGCGTACAGATTTTTACTGTAGTGTGTTAGAATTGGCTACTGTACAAAGGGGAATTAAAAAATTAAATTACGAGTAAGATGGTGAAATATATATACACCACTGAACCGTTAATGTTATTGACGTAAGTAACATAACATTTGTAAAGATTTTCGTAAACGTTCAAATAACTTTAAACGAAAGTTAACTTATTTTCAATCCGTAATTAATGAATTAAAATAAATAATAACTAAATGGGATTGAAAAATAATTCAACGTAAAATTTATCGCTACAATTAACTTAAAAAAACAAAAATTGAAACAAATTTCTGGTCATATTAGGACAAATAAAATATCTATGTCAACAGCAGTACGTACAACACACTCTTTGAATGTCTTATTAACAGAGGGAGATACCCTATGTAAATCTCTTCTTATTTGCTATCTGTAGACACTCATCATGATTCCAATAACCATAATTTTTTTTCAATTTCTACTTTAAATTTCGGAGACATCTCACTATGTGGTCACCACGCCACTAAAAAATCTACATGATGTTCACTCAACCCAAAAATAACCTCTAACCTGAAAGATTGTGTGTTAAACAACTCTTGCAATTTCATTATGATGTTAAAACATACAATTAAAAAAACATAATTTAAAATACACAACCAGGTTTATCGAAAATTCTCACTCATGCATTGACAAAGGATTTATTAATTATAACATCTAAAAATCTACCTTTGGTTTTATACGTTTGTCTTAGGTAAATGAAGTTTTAAACCTGCCGTGATTACTTAAAATATGGGAAAAATTTAAGGATTTAAGAAAATTTTTCGTATTTAATATCATCATCCTCCCATGTGATCGTATTTTGGTTTGAAGTATTCACTTTCAGTTCATAAAATAGGTTACGAATCTATTGAACTTTTCAAAATGGACCATTGCGATCTATGTCAACAATTGTAAGTCCAACACACTCTTTGTGATGGAAATTTCAGCGTCGCGTTTCTTTGATTTCTTCTTGATGACAAACTCTGCAGTACCAACTTCTATCGTTCCTTGAAGCTATTCATCGCTGGGTCACTGCTTTCTGTTCTTTGAATATTTGGTTAACGATTGCTCTGTGGTTGGTGTTTTTTCGACTAATTTTGTTAGGAGAGAAAATAAAAAAGAGCTTTATATGGGCTCTTGAGTAGTCAGTTTTCACTACAATCTTTTGTTTCTGACGAATTCTAAAACGCTACCAAAGACATCACCAATCAAAAGAGTATTAAAAACTGAGTATAGTGCAATGGACGCGGTAAAACAAGACTTCGAGAAACGCAAATAAAACAAAGAAGACTTAGTAGTGAAAAAGAGTAAGACGTCCCAATAAAAACCACAAAATGAGTAAGTGATGCCATATTGTTTAACCTGGTTATATAATAAATAATAGTGGTACATATTAGGCAGTCCTTGAGAGAATGGTTATTCCAGCTAACAGATTTCAGGAACATGGAAATAACACGGACATCCATCTTGCTTGAAGTTTTAAGTTGACTTTTACAATTTATTTGATGACCGCATGAACCCTTGAAATAAAATTATTATTATTAACTATCTGGGTGCCCGGCAATGCCCGGGAAACAATTTATATTAGCCCGTCTACAGTATTTAAAACGTCAGTAATCTCTTTTTCAATACGTGATTAAACCATCAGCGAGAGGGTCACATTTTTTGAAAATTTCCCTTTTCACGCCCCCTACTTTATGAGATCCATCATTACCACCTCAATGACTCAGTATCATAATCGAGTCAAGAAATCTACTGGTACCTTAAATAAGCACAGTAACTTTAAAAAAGTCTGAAAAAATGTACAATACCGAGAGAGAAACTATCATCATCACTAACCTTCAAAAATATTTATTACCTTGCATATATCTGCCATTTGTTTTAAATTTCAGTACTCTCCTCCCTGCCCCCAAGGAGTGGCAGTACTTACCCCTACACTGCCGTCAAAAGTAGAAAGGCAGTAAGTTAAAATTTCCGACTTTTGAAAATGTCACGGATAAATGTAATATATTTTATTCATAAAGACAAATTAATATTTCTTGGTACAGATATTGCCATTTCAAAATAGATAAGGGGTTTATGTAAATGACGAAGCTCAGAAAAACATTATCCCTTTATTTCTCAAAATCATTTTTTTTAGACTTACTGCCTTTCTTCTTATTTGCTGCCGAGTCGCATGGAACATTTGTAAAAATTTTGGTCTAAATTGCTCCATGAGTTTAGATTTGGAGGCGGCATATACAGATAAAAATACACAGTAACTTTTATTTATAAGGAGAAGATACTTGAACCATCTCTTTTGTCTGATTACCTTTATAGATTGTGTATATTTACATGTCTACGAAAATTAAAGGGGGTGGCCCGACATTTATATAATAAATCTACATTGCGACTAATAAAATATTTTGCAGTGTTATAAACTAATTAAAAATTATAACTAATAAAATAAAATATTATTATTAAGCATTATTTCACGTTTAAAAGCAATTTCAATATTTTGTTTGACAGGCTTGAGACCTGAAGGCATAGTCTGCCCAATTGGAAGTTCTATATGACTTCTTTGAAGGGATTTCTTTGCCTGAAAGGGAGGAAGGAATGAATCTAAATCTTCAAGAGATCGACTGAGGTGATCAGCGCTAAGCACCGAAGTTCATGGTAATGATTTAAAAGGTATAGGAACGCCTAAGGGCAATCGTTATATCTCGCAGTTGGTTTTCAACATGCCCGGCTTTGGCGGGGCAATTCAATAATTTCCAAATATTTACATAAATATCTTCTGGACGCTACAAGATATTGTCATTTCGGAGCCCATTGCAGACGAACTTCCAGACAGGCAGATACTTCAATTTTATATGTTTGTATATATTCCTAACTTATTTTTTATATAATGTTTTATAGTTTCCCCTAAATGTCCCGGCAATGCAACGGTCATGATAATTATCACACTACCGTGAATATCGGCGAGTAATTCCTCATTGGCTTCGTTTAACATGAGTGTGTATCGCAGTTACTTAGGTGAGCATGTCTCGCATTCACTGAAAATGTCTGACAGCAGCGGCGTTCTCGTGGCTGACAGCGTAATTAAGTCTGACAACATGGCTCCCCAGAGCTCATTTCGGACCAGTTATTGGAGGCCGAACGAAACTGCCATTTACGCCAACGCCATCGCAGAGAAATCTGACAAAAGAACGCTAAATCATACATTTAACTTGTTCATTAACAGACATTAGTTTTATGTTGATTTTATTATCAGACAATGAACAACTTACACAATGAGCAAACAATTGCATTAAGGCGCTTGTATAATGGCAAGAAAATTTTATTTGCCGTTATATTATTTATAATTAAATATCTATTCCATAATTATTATTATTTATGATTTATTATACACTCCATTAGTCCTGAGTAAGGGAAATAGATCATGAAATGACAAATATTACAAGAAACGATACCATTATAGGCTATAACAGTATGAGAAATATGAAATTAAATACACAGTAGGACATAAATAATAAATTATTACAATTTCTACATTTTATGAGCTATATAGCGTGACTCAATGCTAAAATTTTCTGAAAAGCACGTGTCAAGATAAAAAATGTGGAATTAAGCATAAAATATAGACACGACTATTGGTTAATTGGAGTAAATTCCTACCTTTCCATCTCCAACTGATGTACAATCAAATATTGGAACCAACGTGGCTCTACGGTATCCATCTTAGGGATTGTAATTTTGACACAAACATGAAGTGTATGAGTTACGACCGAAGCCTGAAGTTCGGCCAATTCCACAATTTCGCAATTTGGCAGAACGGTGTGGCTGATGTCCAATGTACTTCAAACAATGTATAATGCTACTTTAGTCAGTCATTTCGCGAAGAGGGTGGAAATTCTTGGCCAAATTTAATGTACTGATGCAAAGATAATGTAGAACTTTCCAAATTGTGTACGAGACTGTTAATTGTTTTAAATAATTAGGGGAGGAGTATTGAGCTCAAAACACAAACAAAGAGTTACCTGAACAAAGACTGTCGAATACAGCCATAATAAACCAATGCAAATCTATACACTTCAGTTTTTTTTATAGCTAGAACCCGCAGTTGAGTCGAAATTAGCAATATACCTGCATCACATGAATGGTACTTCCATCGCAGCCATTGTAATAGCGACCATTGCAGAAGCGACTGCTATCTGTTGTGGATTAAAATGCATCGTTTGATCAAAATGAAACTAGTGATTCCAATGAATCAGACATACGATTACTTTTTGTGCAAATATGGGATCGTTTTGAAATGTGAATTCGGTATGAATGAGAGACGATAAAATTGAGAAACACGAACTAATTAATTTTATTCTGTCACTCGTGATGCAGTAATTACGTCTGATAGAAGTAATAATTAAATGGACTTCTATTGCTACAATGACATTTTGAAGCTATCAGTGAAAAGCTAAATGTTGAAAGGATGCTTTTAAACATCATGAAACTTTGAAAACACGAGATATAAATTAATTGACTTTTTAAGTAATTATGGCGTTAGACTTATTTTTAAACCTTTTAATAATTTAAAGTATGTAGTATAATATGCCTTTCCTACCGTCGCGTATAAAAGTGAGTAATAGATCCGGAATCCGTTCATTATAATTTAATGATGATATTTTTTGGGCAAACCCATCTTATAAAATACCTTATATGTTAATAACTTATATATTTTTTATGAGTATATATTGTTAAAATACAATTAATAACGTATCTTATTTTATTTTATTAATATACCAGTATAGACCTATTACATAAAATTTTTATTTTATATCATCTCATCATTGCCAGTGACAGTAGCTTTCGGTCTCTTGAGCCATATTAATCTATTTCTACGAAATTATACAAGATTTTACAGTATACTATTATTGATGGATTAATAAAATATGTTATTTCTTTACGCCTTATTGGCTTACCTTTTTGTACATGTACAATAGTCATTGTTATATTTAATATGTTAACACATTTTTTATAAATTTTGTAGAAAGTCAGAAGTCATTTCATTTTGAAATTAATCAACTTAATTTTGTAATTGTTGCCTGTCAGAACCCAAATGTGAAATGAATTTATTTTATACAATGAATGTACTGTAACAATTTAAAATTCCTAGAAACACGAGTTCTTTAAATTTTAAAATCCAAATTTAAGATCAATGAAGATATTTTATGACCAAAATATTTATTAGATAAGTGTTAATTTTTGTAGTTATCATTATGTATTATCTGGTGAAACGTAGGATGTTTCTATTTTTGTCTGAATATTTTCCAGACAGTACATTTATTTTGTTAATACGGGGGAACTCTTTTGTAACAATTATAATGTATAAAGAAAAACATATTTACCTCAAATATAACGACACTAATTGCGTAATAGTATACCAATATCTTACTTACGCACATTGATCTTATGTTTGATCAAGTAATGAGTAAGGTATCAATAATTCATTTAGACTATTGGTTCCGGAAAACTTTCCCAAATATGCCTTTTGTTCTGGAACGATTTTTTTACACACTATTTTGAAGTGTCTGCATATAATTAATATTTAATATTGGTTGTACTTTAAACCGTGTTATATGCTTAGCTTTTTTACTTAATTTATTTAATGCACCCGATTTACTAATAACCCGCGAAAATCGTCAGATCGAACTCTACAGTTTTCCATCAGCTTTTAATAGTATTTTCTAAGACTCGGTTGACGAATTTTTATGTTTCACGAGAAACGTCTTGATCGTTTTTCATTGCATCACTTTCCTGAGTAGCTCTGAAATAAGATTATATATTCGGCTGCTGACCTGTTGCAAGTAAGTTGATTAATCGAATTGTAGTTGGTTAATTACCAAGGTCAGACTGATTAAATGTGATTATCAACGCAGAAGAGCGTTACTAAATTACAGCATTAGTCTCAATATTTTTTTTCTGAGACAACCTCTAAATTCTCGATGTCTCCTAGATCAGAACAAATTTTCATACTGGAGTATTTTCATATTTGAAACCAGCCATAACTCTAGTGATCAACATGTTTAGATTTAAACCAAAAAGCTTCCGACATTCAACGCCAATTAATTTTAATATTTTTCTCTCCATATATTCATTCGCAAAAACACAGAACCACGAGGTCTGCAATATTTTACATGCCACATCAAATTAGTGAGAGAGGCTGCTGTCACACTGTCAACTTAAATGGCACATTCTAAATTTAGGAAAGCACGTGAGGAGAATGAATATTCCCCTCTACCGTATAACTCAGCTTCCTGGGTCATTTAATTTTTTCACACGCGCGAAATAATATGTTTTGCCATTATACATGAAATAACTACGATAATTTTGAATGATTTAAGGACACCAGGTAAATCATAAATCAACATTTTGACCTTTTTGCTTAACTTCATTAACTGCATCCGCTACCAATATGTTTATCTATGATTCATCAAATTATGTCCGTCATAGGTTGTCTGATAACCATTTCTTTTTGTTTGTGACAGATTTCTTTTAACTCTCTCTGTCAGTATATACCCATTTTACTAAATTTACTACGGGAAACTCGTGAAACAGTGTATTTCAGTCTAAAATTAAAAACAATTATGGGTTGTTTTATTCAAATTTATATCATGGCTACCTCAACGTAATTAAAATAAAATTAAAAAGGTTGTTCATTTGGAGAACAAATAACAATAACGAGTATATGGTTATGGAGTTGCAGTAATTGGGGCAGGAGGCTGCGCTCCAGTCAGCTATTGATCCGACTCTCTTCTGCCGGTTCTAGTCTTGTCCATTCTTTGCCTCCCGTAATTTAGGATTTCATAAAGGAAACCATGTAGATCTAATAAACAAATCGTTTAGCTTTTGATATTGCATGAGCGAAGCATTAATTTAATAGTAGTTAATATTGTGGGTGTCTAAGAATGGTATTACTTATTAATCTAAGTACATTATTGTTTCAAATTTTGGAATACATTGATGAACCTTTGAATCTCGATTTTTTCTTACCTTAAGCGTAATTTTGTTATTGAACATATATTTTGTAAAATGCCTCGAGACGCAAATAACTTTCACTTTCAAAAAGTAAGTAATATTCTGTAAAATGTATACAATAGAAAGTAACTATCAATTCACGACATTCCATCGTACATAATCCAATTTTTTTTTTAGCGAGATCAGTTGCCCATATTCACAGACTTCTTCAGTTTGAAATATTCAACCTGTAATAAGTGAATAACACAGCCATATCAGTTAGAAGTAAATTTTAATAAAAACGTCCAACATTTTTGAGTAATTTCTATTACTGGATATGAAGAAAAAGCACACATGGAAATTATTGTCTTTAAAATTCATCACATAAATTTTAAATAATGTGCCATACGTTTTTATACAACCTATTTTATTTGTATTTTAGAATAATGAAAACACTAATTTTCACCTGAAGATGTTACAAAGAAAGGATAGATACGTCGTACTATTTTGATTAATATGTTATAAATTATTAATTTTTTAAATATATTTTTCAGAATAATTTGGCTGTTCATTTATTTCACTGAAGTCAGATAAAAAATTATTAACCAGTGGAATACATTGATAATCCTTTGAAGAAAAATAGAAGTAGCGTTAAAATTTTTTGTTTAATCAACCACGATATAATTTAGGAGGTTTATTTGAAAAATTACAGTCGTGAAACATATATGGTGATAGTGGGAATTATCAGTTCATGCATTATCTGTTTTATGAATCTCTTTTCTTCAATTGTTTGTAATCAAGTGAAATAAATGAAAGTGTTTAATTATTTTTTGGGGGTAACAGGCTACATGAGGGTGATCCTAGTGAAAAAAAGAATTATATTTAAAAGGATCATATCCACCAACAACAGAGATAACTTAAAAATTTCCCGCTCTTTCATAAAAAATTAACAGACAATCCTCGTAGTTTAAGTATCCTACCCAGGACTCACCTGAAGGAAAAGCAGGACAAACCCTACAAAACCTGCATCAGTTAAATCTAAATTTATCAGTATGTTTAACAGAAATAAATTTATATTTTAATCGTGGTGTGCAAAATTATTTCATTACGTCTACACAGTATGAAAATTTCAGGGTAAAACGTGTTGAAGAAATTAAATTTGACTGTTGTTTACCGGAAGTGATGAGTACAAAAACAGAAACAGATAAAATATTGTGTACAAACAAATTTGGAAGTCTACCCCAAAGCAGATTCTGCTACGTTGTGACAAAATTCAATGCTCTTCGTACTTCCAACTATACTACGATTAAATTAGAAGCCAACTCATACATTTATATTTTCCAACAAATTTTTTTGTACACATTGTGTATTTGTTAGTGTCGTCACATTGTATTATATTATAGCATGGATGGAGGCGCTAGAACCGCAACATGGTCGAACTTGGACTTTGTGTACAGTCTACTGAAAGAGTAGAATGAACTACGATTGTTTTTCAACGTAGGTGATCCTTCCCTTCATTATGGACGTGAGAATTCAAGATCACATCCCTCATCGGAAATAACGGCCAAATGACATGTTCTTTCAACCGGACTATTAAGAAAGTGAAGGCAACAGATCATGTATACGTACCTAATCTTTAGAATTTCAACGAGATCGATTCCTTGAGGTTTGTCTGTGTCAGACCTTTCTTCTAGTATATCACAAAATGAAATGAAGTTTTCACAAGCTGTTGGAAAGAAAATGCATTTGCGGGACATGTATGCAAATTTTATAATATTTTGAAATGAGATAGGTCCCTGAGGCAGCATGAACAATATTGATAAAATTTCGGCGGTGCGGAGTCAAAAGAAAGGAGACATTATTCGAGCCAGAGGTAATAAAAACCAGATATTCGGACGCCAGCGGGGATTGACCCGCGATCTCTGGAATGTGGAGACGGAGGCTGGGAAGTAATGGATTTTCCCCCAAAACTGTGGGGAGAGGGGCAAACGTTTCTTCCTAGAGAAGAGCAACGATCAATCCGATTGGTTAATATCCATCCCTGCCACCTTCGGGATATGAATTAAATAAGTGGGGAAGAGTTATTAAAGGCTTGCAGAGAGAATTCGGACAGATGATTGAAAATTAGGCAAAATACATTGAGGAGACGAGAGCGGTTGATCAGTGGATATTAGTGGCACATTGTGAAATTTCGGACAGGTAATCAGAGCAGCGGCGGCTCTGAGGTGTGACCGAGTACGACCCAAATAGGAGGAAATTGCAATGAGGAAGGCGAAGGAAGGTCCAATATACTGACAAGGTAACCTTTTTGCTGATTTCCTATACTGCCAGATCATAGCATATTTTGTGTGAAATATTTTTCTCTATGAGAAGGCCCATATACGATCCTGAGTGAAGATGGAAAATTGTTAGTTGTAAGAAAATTAATTATTTGTATAATTTTTGTTGTTGCAAATATAGATGTTGAGTTTATTATAAAGAAAGGCCGGCTATTCAAATTAAACTTTATGCAATCTGTGTTCATTAATAATGAATAAATATTAAAATGAATATATTTTATTTTGATAACTCTGTTGCATTACATTAGAAAATAAATAATACTCCCCCCGTATTAATTTCAGTATAAATGTGTAATACAGAAATTTTGTCCGAAATATTTGTCCCAAACTTAGACTACCCTTCACTAAACAAAATAAGGTAACAAAGAATAGAGTAAACACACTCCACCTCATTCACATCAAGAACGTATGTAGATTATTCATAATCTTACTTGGCGGGTTTACATGCTACGATAAATCTTGACAATGTGATTATAATAATTGTTATAATTAAATCGAAAGAATTAGTACTGAGTTCATGCAACGATTTATTGTCCAATATTTATTGTCAACCGCGGTACAACTCTGTCAGCTGCTGATGCGATGGTGGAAGTACTATTGTGGTCTATATAAGTCATTTGTTTAGCGAGAAAAGTGAAGAAGTCGCGAAGATCAAGAAGAAAGTGGTTGCTGAAGAAGATGGCGTTTTCTCATATCAAGCCGTTGAAAGAGTTGCGAAATGAACCCAATGACTGGCGGAAAACTCAAGAACTCACGAGGACTTTGCTTGGAAACTGTCATGATCACAAGGAAGAAAAACACTATTTCAGAACAACCTTTCCTGTGAGCAGCCAACGCAAACTGAGTCAAATTGTAGCGATAGGTAGCTGCAACTGTTTACAAGTTCTAAACTGTCGTTACGATTCGCAGAAATTGATGCCGGCCGGCACCAACCATCTAGTCCAATTCCAACTCCAATAAATCGCTACTATGTCCTGTTTATGTGCAACGATAAACAGTGATGATTTCGCTATTACGATAAATTGCTGCCATTTATTGTAGCGTGTAAACCAGCCTTTAAGAAATAAAATTTCCATTTCTTGCGGTCTGGCTTTGATTTTAAAATCTTTGAACACCTCTACTAATGTAGGTTGATTTTTCCAGCATGTTTTTCCACGCTTTGATTCCGTTGTATGACTTAAATAATGCGGAAATTCTTCTGATTGCCAACGATTCCTACCGTAATTTCTCTACCATATCACGTCGTCCATGTATCAGAATTTTTTCTCTCTCCTTTGAAGTTCTTTTAACCCTGTATGTGTGTTTTTATTGGGTTTTTCAATAAGGGTTCGTTGAAGTTGAAATGGAACAAAGCTAATAGTATCTGGGACAATGTACTACTAGAGGCCATCGAAAATAAAACAAATAATGATTTGATAAATAGGGATTCAGGATTCATTTAACTACTGCCTGGAACCTGGCCTTAGTTTGTATTCTCGACAAGGAAAGGTATCAGGAAGAACGGAAACAATGCGATGAATCAATCACTCTGACTGAATCACGTCATCACACTTGACAAACAAGGTGAGGGAACAAACCTACTGCCACCATATAAATAGGTAACCACATCCAGGACATTCAGATCCACACAATAATGATGACAGAGCCGGTCATCTAAACGTCACTCTACGTCAATTTCACTCCATTAGGAGCCCCGAGAACTGTTTGTACAAACAACTCACCGAGAGAAGCTACAATCTTTATGTAATAAAACAGGTTGTGTGCGAGGCATTAACCAAATTCTTTTTTTATTTGAAAAGCCCATATATGTCCTTTCAAATAAAAAAGAATTTCGTTAATACCTCACACACACTGCTCGTTTCATTTCAACATCGACCCGCCCTTTTTGAAAAACCCATATATAAAGAATCCCAATCACACGCACCATATTATAGAATGGGACGAACCAAGGATTTATAACTTAGTTATTTGTATTTGAATCTCTTTTTTTTATTACCAAATGTCCAGGATTTTCACTCTCGTCTAGTCACAAAATTAACTTTGTCTTTCACCCAAAAGTTGAACTCTAAATGATTCCTACTTCCGCAACCACAGTCTTTAACCAAATGGTTAGATCCTGAATGCCACCCTGTCATTATTATTTTAATTATTCCTCAATTGAGGATCAAGTAAAAAATAATTTTGAGATTAAAGTATAATAAGTTATAATTAACTAACAAGATATAGTATTAAATATTGGAAAACACGAAACGCACACTAAAATGAACAATCACACACTGAGAAGCTCAAACACACACAATCAATGGAAATGTCACTTCTTGGGTCTGCACGACGAGGAAAATGACCTTCCGTAGTAGCTTCAGACAATACACGAAACAAACAAACAAAAGAGCAAAGTTAATCTGGCCTTTGTTGTACGGTACGAATAATTCTATCAGTGAATAACCATTTTCTGTACAAATACCGCCTCTGATCCTTTTTCACAAGCTCAGAATAAAGGTTAATTAATATATTAAAATCGACGCTGGCGTTTACTGCTTGTGGTCAGATCTTGTGTAAGCTATTTAACTGCAGCACTTAGGAGCAAGGAGCATGGCGAAGTTCTGATGGCGCCCAAAGTACTGCGGATTCTGTGTTATAGCGGCTCCCATTAGAGGTTAATTACTCAACTGGCGGCTGGCTAACGAGAGACTTACACCGCGCCTTAGAAGCTCGTTACTCGCCAACTACAATCAGGAGCCGGGACGAGCGTTAAAATTAACTTGCTGGCGCAAAAGTAGCCGGCCATTTGCCCTGCTACACATCGAAACTGTTGTCAATATTTCTATAGCCTTGTAGCATTACGCAGAATCGAGTCGTGACAAAAGTAAAATGTGTGGTCTGTTTCAAGTAATGAATGCACTATCGATTATTAACTTATCCCAGTCATGATGGATAGTAGAAGAAAGAAGGATAGGTTTGATGAATGAAGGTAGCTTGGTGATTCACCAAATCAATAGGGAGTTTATTAATATTTTTCAAAATTATTTCAGATATTAGAACTTGGCAATCAATCACATTATTTTATAGTGGACCGGAAAAAAGGACCGGAAAATATGGTGTAGGATTCATAATAAATAAAAAAATGAGGAAATGTTTGATGGAATATGAAGCAATTGATGAAAGAATATACAGAATACGGTTGAGAGGAAGATTTAGAAATATAACAATTATTACTGTGCATGCACTGACGGAAGAGAGAGATGAGAAAGACAAAGAACAGTTTTATAACGACCTAGAAGTAAGTTGTAGAAGGGTCCAAAAGTATAATATGCTGATCATAATGGGATTTTTTATGCCCAGGTGGGAAGAAAGGACTATCAGTAGGGGTTTGTGGAGGACAAACTCTTCATGTGGATAATAATGAGAATGGTAATCTACTATGTCAGTTTTCAGTGAGGAGTAATGTGGTAATTAAAAGTACATGTTTTGAACACAAAAAATACATCTAGGAACATGGAAAACACCCAATGGGGTAATCAATAAAGTTGATCACGTTTTGATGAATGAAAGGTATTTTTCATCAGTGGTTGATATAAGAGCATGTAGAGGACCTAACTATGACAGGCGCCACTATCTGATGAAAACAGTAATGAGAGAAAAGCTATTTAGTGTGAACATAAAAAAAATGATAAGGTTAAGTAAAAGAGATGGAATGTGAGTAAATAGAAGGAGGAGAATAATAGAAATACTATAAAGAAGGCAGTACAACAAATTCTAGGAAAATAAATGAAGAGTGGTTTGATGAAGGATGTAGAAAAATAATAGAACAGAGCGAGACAAAGAATGCTGCAGAAAGAAAAGGGATAGGTTAAAATGCGAAAATTATATACTACACAACGTCTAAGAAAAACTTGATGCTTTCGTCATTTTATTCAAAATTCATGAGAGCTGTAAGACTGATACACGACACAAATCAAGTGACGAACTCAAAACCCAATGTAATCGTAACCTGATTAGTGCTGTGTATCAGTCTTACAGCCCTAACGATTTTGAGGCACCTGACGCAAGCAAAAAATACTTCTGAAACGTTGTGTCATATTTATTCTTGACTTAATTTTGTCTGTTAATTGGTTGCTTCTTATCCAAAGGTCAAAAAGTTAGAATTTTTGACACCACACACAGGAACTGCATACATTAGTAATGTTTTATCTAGTCTGACGTAAATTATATAATGTTATATATATATTTATTTGTTCTTTAATTTCATATTTACCTATTACATTTCAATTATTACGACTATATGTTTACACATTCCGCATTGTCTTATATTCTTTATTCCTACTTGTT
Source organism: Eucriotettix oculatus (assembly GCA_034510155.1). Taxonomy (NCBI): domain Eukaryota; kingdom Metazoa; phylum Arthropoda; class Insecta; order Orthoptera; family Tetrigidae; genus Eucriotettix; species Eucriotettix oculatus. The sequence continues at coordinate 129,302,417 of CM067376.1, read as the reverse complement.
CACTTAACTTTCTTTGTTTTTGTCTACGTTATGATGTCTCAGGAGATTGGGAAATTGTACGGGTATACTTGATTGGGCTTATATGCTAACAATGTTTCACGATATATGCCTCCTTATTATGCTGTTAGCCTACTTGTGTCTCATTGCCCAACCCTATTAAGCTGGACTTCAAATCCAACAATCGCTGAACGTCGTTTGCTGACTTTATTAAAATTTATGTTATACAGTGCTAATGGACAATAGGAATGTTCAGGAAGTAGTGATATTAATTAATTATTTATAAAAAATTGTCTATTTTATTTGTATCCCAATACTTTCAATTATTGATATACATATACAGAAATTTTTATGCTTAATTATACGACATAATTCCAGTTGCGGTGTAAAATGTTAGTGAATTGCCTTTCATTTTAGTAAGCCTTTACATCAGGAGTGTTTAGACCAGTAATATTAATATTTGAATGACGATAAACGGGAGACCGACGTTAAGTGGTTATTTTTTCATTTCTCGGAGGAATGTGGACACAAATTCGCAATGGAATTTTAAAGACCTCGCGATCTACAGGGCCATCACTATCGGCTTTTTGAACACGTTTTCTAGACATCAAATTATGCAGTTAAAAATGTTTCAATTTTATGAAAGTTGTGGTAGTGAACTGTTGTGATTTAGGTAACCAATTGTAAACGTGGAGACGTAATGAAATAATTTTACACGCCACGTTTAAAATATAAATTTATCTCTATTAAACATAACGATGGGTTTCGACTTAACTGATACAGGTTTTCTAAGGTTTGTACTATAGTTCTTTCAGGTGAATACCGGGTAGGATACTTAAACTACGAGAGTTGTCTGTTAAATTTATATGAAAAAAAATTTTCATTTCCCGCTTTTGTTGGTAAACTTGTGACTTTTAAAGATAGTATTAAAAATTTTAAACATATGCCAGTCGTAGTATACTGTTGGCAGCCTCCTGTATTGTTAGATGTGTGTTCAGGTGAAGACAATAGAAAAAATATGTTGGACGTTTGCAAAGATCAAAACCGTTAATTGCGGACTCCACACCAGCTTTTAACACCATTTACTTCCGGACCAAAAACTTATTCGGAAAATAATTTCAACGCGGAATCTAGCAATGTTTAGGTGTAACTCAGGAAACGTTTTGCGCATATTCGTAATCGTTGATGTAACTTGTACCAGTCACTACATTCCATAGACCATAAAACAATCGAAACAATGGTCAAAAGCCGGTGAAAGTGCACCAGAAAAGGCGAAGTCCATTTTGTCAGCAGGAAAGATGATAGTCACTGTCTTTTGGGCTTCTGAGGTATAATATTGATAGATTTTTTCGGAACATGGCACGAACATAACTGGGTTCAATTGTGCTGCTCAAATTGTTCGTTTGAAACGGGAGCTGATTGAGAAACGGTAAAGATTGGAGCGCAAGAAAGTGTTGTTTCACACAGCAGCAGTCTCAATGGAGAAAGTGTAAGTGACTGTATACGAATTGCTTCTCATCCACCGTATTCACCAGAACATAACACCAAGTGACTTCTTGTTCCCGAACTCAAAAATTTGGTTTGGTAGGAAGAAATTTTCTTAAAATGAGGAGGTGATTGAGGCCGTGACGGAGAATTTGCATACCTCTTTTTGTGATCGGTTGAAAAAATTGGAAGCTCGCTGTATAACCAATAATGGAGACTATGTCGAGAAATACAGTAAGTTACCTAAAAAATTCTTCATTTGACATTTTTTCCAGACTTAGCAAACAAACCTCATATAGCCCGGGATCCTCAGTCAATTCCTGGCGCTTTTCAATTGCTCAGGTCTGTCAGCGCCCTGTCAAACCCTGTCTTCCTCTCCCTTCCGCATCCTCCTCTTTCAAATTCCCTTTCTATACTATTAAAAGGGAGTTGCCAGTTTCTGTATCACCATCATGTGGCCTGTCACCTCCCTCCCCCAAAATATTGATTAAACTAATTCGGATAATAATTCACCAATTATGGAATAAGTGATGTTGCGAGTCAATTTATGAAATGAATTTTGGAAGAAATAAAATAAATTAAAATTCAGCTATAAAAATCAGATTAAGGATTTTTGATATTTTTCTTTTCTATTCGCTATCCAGTCAAGCTCGTTTTAAGAAGAATCATAAATACAAGGAAAACTATTAAAAAACAATTAACTTTCCATCATTAAATAATACTTTACTGTGAATGATCTGGTATCCATAGCGTTTCTGTCTATTCTGAACTGTGGCCGGTAATGCCACTGTCCACACGTCACGGGAAACACCCAGATTACATTCCAGCGCAGCGGTGCTCAGTGTCAGCCGCTGCATGGGAAGTTCTCCTTTAATAGGTTTCACTTATGACCTCGTCGTTTTTAGTTGTGTGTGACTCTGAATTTAGTATTGTATATATTATACAATATTGGAACAAAATTTTATTTTATTCTTCATAAATCTATTGTTCAAATTTGCTTTACAATGATATATTTTTCAATTTCTATAGCAAGTTACAGCCTAACCTCAAAATGTATTAATACAACTAAATAAATATTTCGAAACTACCGGGATTTAATCGCAAACTAAACGCCACCAACGCTGCGCTAAAGGTCCCCTTGGCCACCAGTGGATTCAAGATGCAGACGACTGTGATTTCTTATGTAAAATTATTAGGTGCAAACGGTTCAAGATTTAATGGTGGAAAGACGCAGCTTATAGGAAAATACAAGAAACATTCGGAGAGAGCAAAAATATCAGCAAGAACATGAGGAGAGCGGCGGGGAAGACAATTCTGGATATAGAAGAAAAAGCAGAAAGATGGAAGGAATATCTACAAGAGCTGTATCTGTGTGGAAATCTAGATCATTCAGTAATAGAAGAATAATAGGAGCTGGATGATGAAAGAGTTGGGGGACAAAAATTTAAGGTCAGAGTTTGACAAGGCGCTGACAGACCTGAGCAATTGAAAAGCGCCAGGAATTGATAACATTCCAGTGGAGTCGATAAGATCATCGGGTAAAGAAGCAATACCATGGCTGTTCAAGATAGTTTGCGAAATCTATGAAACAGGAAGAGTACTAGAAAATTTTAGTAAAAACATAATTATACCCATACCGAATAAAACTGGGACTCATAGGTATGAAAAGCATACGAAAATTAGTTTAGTATCTCATGCGTTCAAAAAAATATTAACGAAAATAGTATATAGGAGGATGGAACGTCAAATACAATGCGAGTTAGGAGAAGATAATTTTGGTTTTAGGAAGAATGTGGGGACAAGAGAAGCAATATTGACTTTGCGCTATTTTTAGAAGACAGAATAAGAAAAAACCGGCTTACGTTCATGACATGTGTAGATTTAGAAAAAGCATTTGATAACGTGAACTGGAACACACTATTAAGGGTTATGAAGAGCACTGGAATAAAATATCGAGAAAGGACCCTTATACATAACCTCTACAGAAGACAGGCATTAGAATAGAAGAAAGGAGTAAGACAACTATGCAGTCTGTCGCCCATGCTGTTAGAATAACGAACGAGGAAGTTTTTAACAGAATAGGGGAAGAGCGAACAATATGGAGGACGTTGACCAAGAGAAGTGATAGACTAATAGGCCACGTTTTAAGACATAAGGATCTTGTAAAATTAGCATTAGAGGAAAGTGTGGTCAATGAGTGAATACGCTAAGCAGATTAGGGAGATGTATAAAGTGGTAGTTATGCGGAATTGAAAAGACTTGCGCAAGATAGGTTAGCATGGAAGGCTGCATCAGACCAGTCTTAGGTCTGAATACCACAACAATATTCTTATACACTTAAAAAGGCTCTGTATATATGGCGAGAGAAATATTTATCTATAAAATCTGTTTTCTTTTTACACAGTCATACTTTTACTACTTCTCGAGAGGGTAACCACAAATAATAATACACTTGGCCTAACGTTGAGCAAATTTTTTTAATTACCTGAAGAAAATAAATCATTACTTTGTTATTTAAGTTTCTCTGTACTCGAACTTGTTACTGATAACCTTATGAATTGTGCCAACACCTACTGAAACTGTTTTGCTATATCTTCAAGAGCAATACGTCGATTTTCACTAATAATTTCCGCAATGTGGGCTTCAAGCGAAGGAGTTGACACTTCAGCTGGCCAGCCAGGATGTTTGCGTGTCAGATACCGAGGTCCAACAGTTTTTTAACTGTTATACCCAGTTATAAACATTTCCACGTTTATACAACTTTCACCACACTGTAAAATAATTCGCGAAAAGATTTTAGCCTGTTTTCATTTTCAGAAAGCAAAACTTGGATCACTGGTCATGGTTCAATTAATATGTAAACTTCAAGCGGAAACGTCATCGTTAAATGCAATTTTGAGTTTAAAAAGAAAGAATTTTTATCCGTCAGGAGTTCTCAGCTCATTCCAGTGATGCCAAACTAAAGCCACGAAAGTACCAAAACGTCATATACAACTGTATTTACATCAATTTGTTTATTTAATTATTGAATGTTTCTCGTACTGTCGTTTGAATGAACGAGAGTTGGTGATTCACCAGCTTGCGTAAGTAACGGAAGCATAGGGATTCACCAGCACATGAAGGCTACGGCAAGATGCGAATGATTCTCATTAGGGACAAGAAATAATTTTTAACAGATTGACAAGGGAGGGATGCAGAAGTCCTAAAAAGAGCTGCATAGATTAATCTTTCAGCTGGAAGATTCTGTTCCATTTTTCAATGGTACAAAGAGACTAGAGCAGTTTTCTTTGATCAGTTTTCAAGATAAAGATTTAAAAATCTTCATGACTTGAATAGGATCTCTTTTACGAATTTCGACCAGGTTATAGCAAAAAAACATTCTCCGATACTGCCACACCGTGGAAATAGCCATAAAATGCGGTTAATCCATCCATAATTCTTGGAACTCAGTGCGCGTTCAGAATATGAATCAAATTCATCAATGTGCTTTAATTTTCACGCTAGAATGTTTACTATTGCATCGTCGATATTAAACAATAGTAGATGATGCAGACAGCATAAGATTAATGAGTTATCGTTAGATAGCCTTCAGCTGTAATTAATTATTTTATTTAAAATAACACCTTCTGGGACTAAAATAACTTTGCATATAAGAAAAAAATAACTATCGAAATATGGGTATGTAGCTAATTAATATCAAATATAAGTTAAGATTGTATTGATTTACTAATAAATATTAATAAATCTACATTACTATGCAGTCAAGAATAAGATGCTATTCACTCTACGTACGAGTTCCGTGTCCCAAACTGATTTGACTGAATCAGTCCGTGCAGAGAATTATTCGTTTTGCAAATGAATTTTTTTATTTGTAGGCCACTCATTAACATCCAATTCATCATTTAATTAACATAAATAAATGAGTAAAACGTCTGGTTAGACGAATATAACATAAAATTTATTAGTTATACATTTCAATTTAAGCTTCATCTAACTAAATTTTTTATAAAATATAATTTTATTATTTCTGCTGTTAAATCACTAATTTTAAACGAAGTCTGAATAATATAACTATTAATATGTCATTTTCATTAAATATAATTATAATTTATAAATTACAGTTTAGTTACTACAAAAGCTTCCATTAGTAATGATAATAAAAAAAGAAGTAGTTCTCTGATGTGAAAGATTCAATATAAGGCTACCAAATAGGCAGAATGAAAAACATAAATATTTTTCAGTATTTGACATCGGTTTTTGGGCTGTTAGGCCACGTAAATTCTCGGCACCTGCCTTTAGGCAGAACATTAGTTATCATTATTATTACAAATTGAACTGAGTGTCAGAGTTCGCCATAAGCTGCTACTTTAGGACACCGAACAGTAATCCAATTTCAAATTTCTCGTAAGATTTGAACACGAGTTTTATTTTGCAGGATTTATATTAAGGTTAACAATATAGCAAACAGAGTGAATACAATGTACGAATACATTTACACCACGAATGAAGATCGTGATATAAAAATATGTTTTGTACGAGATAATCAGATTTTACTTACCTACAAAATTGAAAAATGAGGGTAATTAACGAATTAAAGCATAATTCGACAGTGGAATGATTTAGGAAATCGTAGATTGCTGTGAATGCAGAGAATTTTTTTTATATAAAATATATTTCTTTTAATTATGCATTTTGACGTTGCATCACGCTACATCGTTATGGAAGAAATAAGGATGTTATTTAACTTGATGTATAGTTTTAATAAATGAATGCTCCCAATTTATAGAAGATTTAAATAAATTATTAAATCATTCTCTGTTCAACAACAATCACTTTTATTCGTAGCATAATTTTTTTATTGAAACACGCACATGCACGTACTTCCGACAGTTTCCGCAGCACACATCCGCTTTTGAATTCGTATATATCAGTCCTGAAACATCTCACGGTAGTTACTGGCTTCAAGAAAGTGGCACTACGTAGAAACTTTCGAAAATATTTCGCGAGTAATGAACAGTATGCATCAAGTTTGCATTAATAGAAAACTGGATAAAAGCGAAACGATAAGGAAACTTCAAAGTTGGACTCTACAATCTTGGAAACTAATAAAGGAGAGTTTTGTGTCTGGCTCAGTTCTTTGCCAAAAAGAGAAAATTTGTCTTCGAATCACGTACGATCGTTCCTCGTTATTTACAAACTTGGCCAATGGGAGGTATAACTTTCATTAGAGACTGCGATTCGTTCGGCCACCTACCTGTTAAGTTGTACGTGCGCTAAATTCAGCTGCACACATCCGATTTCTACACTAATATTTGCAGATTATATTAGTCTTTTCCCAACGATACCAAGGGTTAGAAAGGTTTCTGTGACGATCAAAGTGTCATTTAATACAACGTTCTAAAATTATAGTTAACTTTTATAATAAAGTGAAAAGATTTTCAGTTGTATTACATTTTTTAATTAGTCTTTAACAGTTTTATCATTAGACTATCATTAAGGCTATAAGAAGACAGCTTAAACAATTAATAGTTCATTCTAACTTTATACAAATATGTTCCATATTAACTGTTATTACTCTATAGAAAGGTCGCTCGACGGTCGACTATGATCCACCGATCACTAAAATGTGCGCACATTACACACAATAAATTAAAGAATAACGGCATTCCACTGGTCTTTTATAGTAATGAAATCATTGCTAAATAGAAATAACTTACCGTTTTAGTCGGCGTGTGATTTTAAAATTAATTATTCCGCGATGAGAATTCATATTACTAGGATCATATTGTGATTAAGCGTTTAGTCCGTGTGCATTGATTCATATGTTAACTGAAATAGAGTTTAGTGGTTTAACGAACTAGTTAAAATATGGTTCATTTATTTATTTTTGGCCACCAGTCTTGAGTTGAAGAATGCAGTGAGACAGGGAACTAGGAAACAAAAGACAAAGAGAAGAATGGCAAAGAGTACGCTGGTACCTGGCGTGAGTCCCAGGGAACATAAGTGACATTCAAAACCCCACAAACGAAAAAACCACACAAAGGACTATTTTAGACTACTGTAACTCTGCGTTTACAATATCTCATACCTTGAACGATATGTTAACACGATGAAAAAGAAATGGTTCGATATATGGAAAACCTTAAAATCCAGTGATCTTCACAAAAGCGCCAAAAACTTGTATAGTTTAAGTAAAAACGCAGTTTATGGACGAAAGGAACAGGTTGCTATAAGAACTGGCTGAGCCATACGTATGTACTGGACAGATCCATCCCACCATCATGTGATCTGTGTAATACTGCCTTAAATATAGACCATGCAATCAATACCTGCCCCAAATACCACTAACATCGACTAAAATACCTACAGGGTATAAACTAAAAATCCAATGTGGATTACCATGAATATCAAAAAAACATTATTAAGTTTTGTAAGGACAATAAGATTTCTTGCATAATTTAAGTGTATTATATTTTAAATTTAAAAATCTAATGTATTTGAAGACAAATAATTTAATAATTGTTAATGAACATAAAATTGACATTACCAATACCATATTTCGTAAAATCATAATTGGAAAATAATATGCAAAAAATTAATACAGTGGTCACTTATGACCAGGTAGTCTATGCGACCTTTATAAATAATAATAAAAAGAGTAAGCATAGAAAGAGGGAGGAATTAAAATTAGGAGCAAATGTAAAGAGATGAGGAAACACAGCAGAAATAACTTACAGTGGACTTACGGGGAAGGAGAAATATTATGACAAAATAAATTATGAATTAAACTAAAATTATTGACCAATATTTGTAGACTATTTTTATGCTATTAAACTTTTAAGTATGCAAAAATCGGTTATTTTTATCAGTCGTAATAATAAGATTCTGATTTTCACGAATAAAAGTAAAACACTTTCCTAAGGAAATAAAACTTATCCTTGTTTCCTTACTATAATGATATCAATAACTAATAGCCAAAAATATTATTCCCTACATTAAATTGTGACGTAATTATGTTTCGACAATTTTTCAATGGGTTAACATGCTACATACATTTATCAGAACTTAATTTACATTAGTCTCCATTAACACCTTAATTTATATATATTTATATAGCCAAAAATATTATTCCCTACATTAAATTGTGACGTAATTATGTTTCGACAATTTTTCAATGGGTTAACATGCTACATACATTTATCAGAACTCAATTTACATTAGTCTCCATTAACACCTTAATTCATCAACGCATTAATGCCATGAACTACATTCAATCGATTTTGCCTTTCCGCTGTGAGAATTGAAACAAATTTCAGTAGAAACTTCCAGCATCATATTTAAAGGTCTGCGTCGCGAAAGATATCAAATAACTTTCGCTTGTTATCTTATATGTTTTCCAGAGCGAACTGATTCAGTGTGAAATGTTTTATACAGTGTACATAAAACGCCATTATGAAACACTCGGAATGAATCCGTATTAGAATGAAATGGAAGTAGATTGGACAATTTCTGAAGCTCAAACATGTTTCCATCTATTTATTTGCTTTATAACTTCTTGTTATTATTTACGTTTGACTTCACTGAAATAAGTAACATAGCAAATTTAATCAGAATCACATTTTTAATAACTATTGTAAAACATAAAAACAGCAAACCTATTGGATCATTTCTTTGTAACCTCTTCAGGTTAAAAAAATTGTTTTCACAAATATAAAAATCCACAGAAAAAAAATTCTTATACCGATGGCGCGTAGAAGCCGCACCTGAAATTTTGAGGAATTGTTTGTGGAGTATATATATTTTCCTGAATGCCATGGCAGACTCAAAGTAGCTTCGTTATGCGAAATGTGGTAAAGTTATACATTCCTAAATCCGCGTTTACATACGAGTTGACAAGTTTTAAGAAAAATCTTAAGCATTTTTTGACTGTTTTTTCTGTACTTCTGCGAATGATTTAACAGCGGTAATGTGAGTGATTAAGTCTCAAGCGATGATGAATGACTATTTTAATATCATTCGACTGTAATGTGGAGTAAGGTATATAAATATTAATGTTTTACACAAGTAAAGTGTTTCAAACCAAAAGGTGTGTACTGGATTTAATTTTAAAACTTTTTGTACAAGCCGCAATCCATTTTTCCATTTAATTTTTAGTAACAAAGTGTGAAACTGCTATTTTGGAAGTATTATCTCTATAGATAGAAGAAATTGATAAGGGAAATTTGCTAATTGCAGTTTTTGAGACAGCTGATAGAGTTGTGTTTTTGGATAAGTTATGGAGTGAGAATGTGCAGTAACCTGTCAAATAAAAATGGAGTGTAGTCAGAGCCATTAGGCTGTGATATTGGGCGTTCCGCAGGGAAGTGTTTTGGGTCCTACAATATTTAATTTATATATAAATGATTTGTACTGTTGTGATGGCTGTCTTAGGTTATATGCTAATGATGCGCTTATATTCATGTCTGGAAAATACCAAATTAATCTAGTTAATAAAATGAACCTTGCTTTAAGTAAATTGAGTATATTGAAATTAAATGTGTTAAAAACTTAATTTTTGTATATTGACACGAAATTTAGCTGTAGTAGATTAGGTGATAGCTATGAAGTAGTTATAGGCAATAAGAAGATAGAATTACTGATTTTAAATATTTAGGAGTCATATTGGATCAAAATTTGAAAATGGGTTTTCAATCACAATTTTTTATAATATCCTGAAATCCATAAATATTGCCATTCGTATTTCTTAAGTAAAAGCGTAAGGACAAATTATAGAGGGACGAAATGAACGTATTGAACGGATATTGGATATTTTTAAAGAAACAATCAATATGATAAATAATAAAGCAAAAAAAATTAAGACAAAAATGGAAGACCGACTTTTGCAACAGTAAAAGAAAACTCAGTCTGTCTTGACAGTTGAGAATTCAGTATAAATAGAGGGTCTGTGTAATATCACAAGACGCATATCTACTTGGTTCTGTAAAGCTTAAGGCTTTTTTCAGGAAAATCAATCAACCTGTATTATTAGCCAATTATCAATCTAAATTTGCTTGAAAGCAAATATATTTATTTAACCGTTTAAATAAAAAAATAAAAGGTACCCAAACAATATACGAACATCAGTTGTATTTAAGCACTGCATTTTAAACACATTACAATTACTAAATAAATTTTAAGGAAACTAATCAACAAATTACGAATCTTTTCCGTCATTTCGTAGGTTAATTAAATGAAATATGATGATTATTTGCTATACGTATAATATATCGCTTTATATACATTTAAATAGAAAATTGATTAGTAGCTTAATGTGTGAAAGGAAGAGGAAAAAAGGTAACGATCTGCCAAATAATGTAAGAATAAGAAACTGTTATCCTGAACAATTAATATGCTGTATATAAATGAAATGGAAAAAACTATAATCGTTTCAAAAAGAATTCTTGTAGAGATGCAAGCAGATAATTTTAAGGAAAGTTACGATTATTGCGAATGAGCTTTCGTACCCGTCCAGAATGTTTTGGAATCGGCGGATGAGATGGAAAACCATTTCCATCTCATGGCTGTATTCGTAATATACTTGAACTATTAATTAAGTATATAATTTACTTTAATTATATAAGGAAAAATAAAAGTTTATTTGCATTAACAAGTTTTACGACTTGTCAAAATATGCTGGGCTATAATTTGGTAAACTATATTCTATACTTAATAGAGATAAATAAGTTAGTGATATGAAATGTAACTGTGGTAAATCTATATAAATAAAATGCAACTCATATGTGCACCCTCATATTTGCAAAAATCGTGCCTAAATGAACTACACTGCTATTTATAATGATTGTCCCTTATGCGTCCCTATACCACTCATGAAAATTTGGTGTTTTGAATTTCTCACCCCTGGCGATCTTTTGAAGGTTCATTCCCCACGTTCAGGCCCAAAACGTTCCCACCCTAAGATAAAATATGCCCTACGTAGCCCGTCAAGCGAAATGGTTAAGTATCTGATAAGTCTGAATTAATATTTAAATGTAACTGTCATTTTACTGAAGTAATGATAGTTACTAAATATGCAAAGTGTTTTATAAGTCGCAGAGCAGATGATTGGAGTATGTTGTATAAAAAACAGGGCTGCACATTCTCAAATTTATTTGTCATTGATTATTTCACTCTATTCAAGTCGATGATAAAAATATAATTGACTGTTTCTGTGTATGTTTTAGTATGTACGTGCTTATTTAAGGCACCAGTAGATTTCGTCACTCGGTTAAGGTACTGAGTCATCGCGGTTTTTATGATGAAATTCTGTTCTCATAAAGTAGGGAGCGTCGAAACTTTGACGCTCTCAGTGATGACACGCGTTTGCAACTCTTTAGAGATTATTGTCGAATTAAATACTGTAGTGACAACGTCGGGCACCCAGATAATATGTTATAGAACCGAAACTCAAGTGAAGCAATATTTTGAAAATTTCGTTTAATTACGATTATGATTTATTACTCTGTAAAGTGAAATCATAAAAGACAAATTTCTAGTGCAAATGCTATGCTTAATGAAGGGAAAATTGTTATGCAGACTTCCTCCTTGACTTTAAAGAGTTTCATTATATATATTGTATTATGGAGCTTAAAAACTTATAACATAATAGTAACGGCATCGGTCTTTACCAAGAAACAATAAATAGGGGTTTAAATATAATTAATAAAAAATTCCCTATTCATAGTAACATAATTAGTAATTTTTATTGTTAAAATTTATGAAGGGAAATATATTGATTTAACAAACACTTTTATATTTCATTATCTCACTAAGAATTATTACCATGTTACTAATGGAATGAGGCGTATGTATTTATTTTATGTTCAAAAAGTCGGTCATAATGCAAAACAAAAAAATTCTAATGCATTTCAATGTACGAAATTCAAACTGAAGATGATTTATTAGGGGTGAATAGTTTGCTGGTAAATCGGAAATGAAAGCAATAACAGCTCATTATTTATCTCCTTCAACCGCACACGAGTGCGTTTAATTCGATGCCAGTTTAATGCTTTGTCCGATACGATTGCGCCATTGGCTCGAAAATGTACCCTCATAATTAGTTTAAACAACATACAATTATCATCTTATGACAACTGCGATGCAACGGATTGGTGTCTGTGTTTCAGTCGAATATCGAATTTAGTTACGAAATATACACATAACATGGAATAACTGACACAGGCGCAAATGTCAAAACACCCAATGCACGTATGATCACGAAATTATGGAAAAACAGTAATAAGAACGTGAATAAAAAATTTGCTAAAAGAATTATTAGCTGGGTGCTTATTTTAATATACATAATATTTGTTTTGTTTAATGAAATCCACACTTAAAATTTGTTGCCCTTTTACATTTGACTTGGGAAAGTGAGAAGTTCTCCATTCAAATGTGCAACGTTGTGTACTATTTACCTTCACTCTGAACAGTCATTGAAAGTTACGTAGTACGTCATTTCCTACAACCAATTTGCACTAAAGAATTTGAAGTTTTGAGCCGCGTAAAGACATTGAGACACAGAAAATTAAAACTAAAAAGATTGATTACCTGCATTAATTTGAATATGCTAAAATTCACTGTTAAACTATATATATTTTTAATTTATTTGTTTAAAATTAATGAACATGTAAATGAGATATCAAAAGTTTTATATATTGAGAGAATCTTACATTTAACGACTGAGAATGTGTGGACACGTGAAATCAACATTTCAAAAACACATTTTGATTATGAAATAAAATACCTCGGGCACGTAAAGCGAGAAAATGAAAATATTTACTACAATGAAATGTATGAAAATTAATACGATAATAATTTTTTCTCTATGTTAATCGGTCACAATTATTGTGACTGATTAACATACGGAAAAAATTATTATCACACTCAATAAAAATCAGTATTTTAACAAAATTTAATAAATTCCTTGAAGAAAATGAATACTTTTAGGCGACTTGGCTAAGTAGTGGAAATAATACAATGTGGAATATTTAGACTCTTTTCGTATCATATCCCTCCAGATGTTTAATCATTCTCAGAAACTAATTTAAAAATCCATTAATAAAACTTATATTTAAACCAAATGAACTTTCGGCCAATTTGTTTTAACATGGGGAATTCGGGGCGGCACGGGACACGTATTGTTTAACAATTATTGTAAAATTTTGTAAAAATCGATTCATAAAGGTGTACAACATTAGTTTATAGTATTACTTACTTAATATAATATTAATATATTTTAAACCAAGGGAATAAGATTGTTTTGATTAATGAAAAGAAACTTACAAATTTTCCGTTCTGCCACATCCCCGGGACAAAAAACGGGATAGGATGTTTTGAGTAATGCAATAAAATTAAATGTAAATTAAGAAAGATCTTAACACGTTTTGTGTTTTCTTTCTCATATTTATTTTGCATACAGTTGATCGCTTTATGAATTTTTCCTTTCGCAAAAAATATTCTATTGCAACTGCACCGTGGATGCAGTATTCCCCTTTTCCCGATCCTTTTCTTTCTTTATCTGTTCTGTTTCGGGCTCAGCATTCTGTAACCCATTCTTTTAAGGCGAGTCTAACAGTATTTCCTTTGTTTATTGTTCTTGTTTCTTGAGGAACACATTTGCCTCATTCAGTACATCCCGTTCCGCTCCACCTGTTCCGCAAGTTTCAGTTTAAGGTTTTTCACTGAGCTTTTTAATACAACCTAAAAAGTAAATTATATGCAGCTAAATACACATACTTAACGAATATACACCACTAAAAAGTTGAAAGCGAGTAGTTTTGTAGCCTAACTTCAGTATAAATGCTGCAGAAAATTCGCAGATGTAAGACGCAAAAAAAAAGTTCATTCACAAGGTGCAGTCAGAACTTGGTCAAGTCGGCTGTCGGGACTTCTTCCTTTACCAGTGACCATGTTCCACTCCTATTTACTTATCTTCAGAACTATACAGTAAAAGAAAATAGGGTATCCCTTTCTACCTCGCGTTCCCTTTTTCATCTCTACAAAAATTTATAAAATAATGCAATATATTTTTTATTTAGTGTAGACTTGTCCTGATTCTAACTGTTCCTGATATTCAAAGTGGTTGCCCCTTGATGCAATGAAAACATAGAACCTAACAAATAATAGCTTACACATATCAACAGTTTGTGTCGCACAGATTTCTCCCTTTCAACATATAAACGGACGCACTTGAGTTAAAGATTTAGTTTATAGATTGCCATAGTTAACTACTATATAAATAAAGACGTAATTTCGTATGAAAATTAATTAGAATCTAGTGGTATAAAATGATTACATTTCAAGGGATCCGATATTTATATAATCTGAATTACGATCTGTCACACAGTTTGCCTCCTAGAAGAAAATCGGAAGGGATAGAGCAAAAATTTCAATGAAATTTCACATTTATGTTTTAGCATGCCTAACATATATGTTTCTGTGAAACGCCTACACTAATTTTAATCTATTAATGAAAAACTTTTTATCACCACGAACCGAATTGCTATTTTTTACTACTATGCACATAAGTAACGAAACAATATCTGAGGAAATTTACAGATAATATTCATCGATAAAATAAATAAAATCCAAAGTTTCAGAAATCATTACATGTGTTTTAATCACAAGTTGGTTTAATTTTTTTTAAAGAGTACCAAATATACATTTACACATCTACTAATACACTTTCCTTCTTGATAAAAAACCACAAGGTTTCACTGGAAACCTATACCAAACATTGTGTAAATTACACAAAAATCCCTGGGATGGTTGTAATTCCTGCTGTATTGGGCCAACAAAACGTTCACATATCACAGAAGACATCTCCAAAATCAAACTTCCCATTGGCAAACATTCTGCAGTCTCCAAATATATCATCAATTCGAACCATGACTGGAATTTGTTAAATGCTAAGATTTTGAATCTTGAAACTAGGAACTATTCCAGAATTATATCCAAAATACTTTACATTAAATCGAACATCTCTGAAATTGAACTAAAACTAAACAATAACCGTTATTGTTAGGCTAACTTTTGCACATTTAAGTAGGTTGTAGCTTTTCAAGAATCAATTTTCTGACTTTAAGTAAATTAATAAATCAAATTAAGGCAAAATTTATAAGGAAACAAATTTAATTAACAATTCAATAAAAGAAATACAACGTTTCATCAAACTTTTTTGACTTCTTAAGGTCAATTTATAAATGGATAAACTAATTACATTATGAATAATTACTTTATCCTTTAAAAATTATCTGAAGTGGCCCACAGTTAAATGAAACGTATTTATATCATTTAAAAAAATTTGCTGACTTATTTAGCAGTATTTTATTTATTAGTTTTAGAATTTCTTTTATTTCCTCGCCTGGTCTGTGCGCTGTGTAATATTTTCGATCACTACGCGTTATGTTATGTGTTGCAAGCATGGATTGCATAAAAGTTTCTGTGGTACTTATTTTATATCTCTTTTTATCTGTTCATTGCTATTTATTTTTCAAGTAAGCATATATTTTACTAAGATATCTTCAAATGTTGCATAAAGAATGATTCTAAATTTATCATAAGTAGTTTTCAGTTTCCCATATAATATTTACATAAGTATATTAGTAAATGCGGTTAAATGAAAAATGGTTTCATTTATGGCGCACTTCAACTCGTCCTTAACTCTTCGTCAGAATTATTTATCTACAGATCACTATAATTCAATTTGGTCTTTGGATGATTAAAAAATAATATGAAGAATACGAATCTTGAAGAGAATAAATAGAAACGATATAGGCTCAATTTTCGAGTAGCTCAGCAGTGAATGAATTTTCTTTCATTGGTAAAAAGCAGTAGCCTTGTTTTGATCTAATGGAAAATCTTTTCAGCAGTCGTTGAGTCTATTAGACATAACATTTATTGCACAAGGACGGATTCTTCAATCAGCTACTACGAATGAAGTTCGGGGAGAACTTATACGAGAATAACAGTTCACGTGCCCTCTGTTGGAGGTTTCGAGAATACTGGCGGATTTGAAAATATGTGAAATATATAATTCAGTTCTCATGACTTATTAATAGTGTTGAAGTTTCTAAAACAAGGAGCATATTAATACAACACTGGGGCAGTAAAAATGTGCCGCGGCACGCCGCGGAAACCGTAGTGGTTAGTTTTCGATTCTAAACTCACACATACTATTTTCTCAAGTATGCCAAAATTACGAATTAAATGCTAGGACGAAGTCGTAATACATCACCAATGCAGTTTTATTTCCAATTGATCAAAGCTGAACACGAAAATTGAGGAAATTGGGAATCAGGTGAAGAAAACAAAATTCTCCAAATCTTAAAAGTTAACCTAAAACGTATGCAGCTCAGAAGGAAGTAAAAATAATAAAATGAGTATTCTGGCCGTGTGAAAATTAATAAAAAATATAGGTTGTTTTAATTAGTTTTGATCTGATTTTATAAAAAAGAAAAAATGAATAGCAAGTGACGTTGGCTTTCAAGCCACCGTAGCTTAATTATTATTACAACAAGGTGAAAAGGAAGTATATATTTCTAATAATTCATAATCTCAATTTTCGAGGCCTGAATAATTATTGAGGGTGCTGACTGTGTTATTGGGAACGGCTGTGTTGTGTGGCTGTATGTTTAGAAAACTTTGAGGCACTGTACCTGTGGACGGTGGCGAAATCTGGTGAGGGTACAGGTGAGATCCTCCTGGTCTGGAAGTTGGTACCTTGCAATTGCATTACACATGACAGCTTCAACTGCGTAGCAGCCATTTCGCGGAGCACAGATGAAATTGAGCCGTTTCTAGGCACGTCGGCGAGGCCGTAGCTTTACTAAATTCCATTTTCGTAGCACACGTCTTCGTATACTTGCTATAACTTATGCAGTTACCCACACAACTCGGCTCAAACTGAAAATTTGAAGAAATAGATGGATGAATCTCGGTATTTATGCCGATAAGAATTTTAGTGTGTTGTGTAGAATATTATTTGGATACAGGTTAGATATTTGTCTGTACACGATAACTATATTCCCATACCAAGTGGAGTATGATATTTAATATAGTGTCGATGATAAAATATTACATATTACTCGTATATAAGTAAGTATTAGTAATAAGAGATTGTAAAATATGTAACTTATTATATGTAGAGCATTTGCTGCCTGGAAATCCAATTATTGCCTAGTGAATACAAAAATGCATAGCATTGGGCATCGCATCATGGAATCACATCTCCCACCTTTCGACACACCGTGATTTATACTTAATATTCTATTTGTAGCTCTTTTTTACAATTGCAAATATAGCCAACATATATTTATCAAAATTGAAAAAAGGCGTAATATTCATAATTTTTATACACTTTAAAAAGAGACTTTTCTACGACAAAAAATCGTGATTATACAATTGATCTAAATTTTCTTATTTGGGCAAAATTATTCTTCGAAAGTAGCACTTTTTGAAAAAACGAATTGTGCTGTGTGTTTGCACCCACTTTTATAAGAAAGACAATTACCCCGATTATAATGAATATTGAGCTTTTATTATATATTTTGTATTATGTATGTATCGTATTTATTTTAAGAAGCGGGTTAGGCTGCTTGAGATGCCAACGGAAGAGCAATAATGAGCGCGTTTGATTAATTTTAACGTCCATTTGAGATGATATCTATAGCCAGACGAGAATACTGTACCATTATTTCCATTGGCAAAAATATTTTAAAAACGAAGATTGACAGGACAGCCTCTGGAGGCCCAAAAAGTGTGCCAAAGGCTTGAGTTTGACACCAGTAAATAGGAGGTGAATCAAGAGCAAATACATGTCCGGACTCCGAGAAAATATAAAAAGGTATCCATTGTAACATTAAGCAGGAAGGTGCCGGATGTGGTAATGGTCTCTGTCAAACCGCTGGAGGAAATGAAAATAAAAGCCACCCTTTTCGCGTCCTAGGATCCCGGGACAATTTTGCAGCCTGTACAGCTGACCTGCCTCCGCGTAAGGGCATGACAGGCAAGGTCAACAAAAAGAGTTTCTCTCGCTTAGTAAAGAAGGGTCCACCATTCAACCCCCATCAGACAGACGAAGGCGAAGCAAAATTAATAAAATACGGAACTGAGGAGATTTTCGGACATAAATTGCTGATTTTTGGACAATGTCGCTACATTTAGAGGTTTGCTATATTTGGAGATATTTCGTGACATAAATATTTTTGGACATACATTCATTTTGTTGAGTATCGAGTCTGCAGTATTCGGCAATTATCTGGAGGATTCCCTTCATCCACATAGCTGATTGTGGGCATTGGATACAACGAGTAGCTCTTTCGGTGACCGCAGCTGACGAAGGACGACCTGAACCAACATCCCAAACAACCTGATCTGCAAACCGGGCGGTGATGTACAAATTCACGGTTCTCGCCCCTGGTTATTTTGAGCTTAAGTTAAAAATTCGATGCCAAAATTTGTTTTACCCCCATTAGATTATTCCTTGGCTCTGAAGCCCATTGAGGGCCTTGGCCTACCGGGTCGACTGTGAACTCTCATCTTGCATGACACATTCCAAATTTGGAGTGACACGTGGTCAGCGTATCGAATCCTCATCAGTCTTAATCCCGATCTCCGTGACCATGATGGTACAAACATCCAAGCCCATGCCAGAATTCGAAAGTTAAATTGTGATTGAATAAATCTGTTTTTCTTTTTTTAAAATAATATTAACTTTTATAAATAATTATTAATATTAATGTATTACCAACCCCCACCACAGAATGTGATGTAATCTGGTATGGTTCTTTATTTGGTCGCACTTAAACATAAAAAATCTAATAAATTTGTAAATTTGACCTTTAAAAATGGAACTTGAAATTATCTATAAAATATGACTTTTGTGGTTAGGTGCATAAGTAAAGCTGACATTAGCTCAAGAGCGCAGTTCCACTTTCCCTTTCTGAACCTTTCTGAGCTTATTTTCTTGTATAATCCCTTAGTCATTTGTCAGCTGCACTCTCTCTCTCTCTCTCTCTCAGTGTAATGCAATTTATGTCTGAATTTCACCGTCATACAGGCAACGTATTATCCCATAAATATGTTATCAAAAATAAACACACTTTGATTACATCTCTAATCCAAATCCCGTTCTTTGTCATCTGTTCAATCAAAATTTTGACTCCAGTTAATTTTTTTAGCAGTTCATGAAATCCAGATATTGAATACAGGTGACAATATAAATAAGTGACAGTTAAAAGCAGTAAGTTCCCCCTGCAACCTTGGCAGGAAGCCCTGAACTATTTGGGTGACATGCAGTTGGTATTATTGTCTGGAATTTAGTCTGGGCGTGCATGCTTAGGTACAAATCGGTGAGGGATAAGTAAGTTTAGAATAACAAGCATTCACATCACACATCGACGTAAACATAATTAAATAATAGCAAATTCATAAAGCGGAATGAAAACAAGTTAAACCTGATCAAAACGGGTTAGCTCGTTCCACTGGAAATGTGAGCATATATTAATGGAATGAATGAGAGATTTTTGAACAGGACTGTATTTAAAAACGTGTAATTTTCGCATCGAACATGTAAACAAACGTTATTTATCTATGAAAAATATTTCAGAAACGTTACAATTCAGAACAGAAGAAATAATTTAGTAAATTGTTACCACTTTACAGTTACACTACTCTTTCTTAAAGTTACAGCCATTATTTTTGTCCTAGAACAGAAAATTATTGAGAATGTTAAGTTCTCTCTTGAACATCATGAAAATGTAAGAGCTGATTGTACTTACAAATTATTAACAAGTACCACTGCATCGTGGAGGATTTTGTTAATTTGATGTTTCATTACGACATATTAATTTAATTTGAATTAATACTAATCTGTTCTCGTAATTAGATATCAAAATATTTTATTTTCTCCGACAGTTGTTTAATTGACAAATTAAATCCAAAGTCGGAAGAAGAATATTCTATGTAAAATTGCAATGTTTTAATGAACGGAACACGACTCAATTAAAATTCGAAAATATATTATTTCCTAAACAATTATGATTAATTAGGTGTATAATAATAATATTTCACAATAGACAACTTGTAAAATAATAATTTTGCTTTAAAATTTCTGCTATATTTACGAAAATATTTTTCCGTATATAACTATTATTTTAACTTGAAGCGAAATAAAATATTTATTTCATATTAATTAATTTTCATAGTCACTTGGTATCGAACCTTGAAAACAATGACAATAAATGTACTGGGACCAAAAATCTTAATTGTCGTTCAGTTCAAGATCGAATAATAAGATTCAACTAACATGCCACTAAAACCGGAGTATTTATATTTATACCGTCAGTCTAAAATTTCTACAGTGTGTTTCAAAAAGAATAATCTGTTTATACGTATATATTTTAAAAAATAATGAAAATATAAAATGAATTGTAATTTTTAAATAAAGGATAATATGCAAGGTCTTTATTACAGAACAACTCAAATGTTATCAATATTTACCCAGAGATATACGACTCTTGCCTATGTGTATTTAAATTCGCCTCAAAAACTAGCGAGGAAGTGGATGCACATAAACTGAGTGTTTCATAAATCCTCACAAGAAAAAAATCACATACAATGAGGTCCGAAGACCTCGGAGGCTGAGCTCAGAAGACTCTTACAAGCTGAATCCATTTGTCCAGTAGGGCTAATCCATTGTCGAGGAAGCTTGTCATTTAAAAGAAACAAAACTCGTATTTCCGCAGCTAACAAACCTGCAAACCTTAGTATGTATTCCACCAACCTGTCAGGTTACTTTTTTAAGTATATTTCAAACTCTACTTCATTCGACGATAATTTGTTTTCATTAATTAGTTTATCAGAAAATTTAAGACTCAAACATACTGACTACGACTTTCGCGGATTTACAATTACATTGTTGAAATTTAGTATACCTCTTTCCTTGAAAAATGTGTTAGTCTTTGAAATTTAGCTTTTTTTGTCATCTTCGTTTCATCCGTCATTGGCTAGCCACTAAAATTCTTTCAGTTTCTTACTCACCGAGGCCTATTTCTGTACTAAGCCTGTTCGCCGTTTGACTCTGGTATTAATCATCTTTTCATATTTTATGTGTTTATTGCTCGTCCGAATTTCTCATTGAGTGAATTCATCATTCACTCATTTAATCTAATTTCCATTTTTCACCGAAAAGAAAACAATATTATCTCAATTTGCCGTTTCTTACTTCTATAATACAGAACAACTTTATCTTATTTTTCCATTTGTTAATTATATAATTTAATTCTCTATGATTTTTTTCTTTTAATTGCTTCATTGGATTTATAACATTCAGTTTAAATATCTCAAATAATAAGCTAAATCCTAATCCTTGTCGTTCTAACAACAGCATTTCTCCCTTAGTTATCTCAGTTCCCTGATGCGGCACGATGTTCCATAACCCGTAAATTACTCTTTTATTCCCGTAATTTAATCCTAAAATATTCCAGCATACCGTAAGATTTGATTTTGGAATTTAGTAACGGATGGTGCAGGTTATATTGGAGGAGGTACCTTAACGATCGTACTATTGTATGAAGATGAACAGTATAAAATAATATAAATGGGAAAATAGATAGTGATGAAGAAGCATGTATGTATTTAAGTATAGAAACTCAAGAATTTTAAAACTTTTATGGACTCAACCTACATTTTTAAATCTCCTAAGAAATTGAAGCAATATAATTTATTATATAGCTCTGTAAAGAACCTAGTAATATTTATTTTACCAGCTTGCTGAAAATAAACATTCACGTGCATTGGATTATGAAGAAGAAGTTTAACGTTATAGCGTCTTACAGCTTCGACGGGAAAGCTTGGAGCGGCCAGCTGACGGTTCAAGTGGTGCAATAAATTTCTCTAAGAGTGACACGGAGCTAAAATATGCTTTCAACGGCTCCGAACCCCAAAATCTAAATCACAATATAAGTGATTCCTGCTGCCGACCAGCTTTCCCTTCGACAAATAAAAATTACATCCAGAAACGTAATTCAACTATTTTAAACATACAATATATATTAGTGAGTTTGAAAGCTACGAATGTAATTTTATATTAATTATAAATATATCACGTACCATATAATGAACGTTTATAAAATTGAATTATTATGCATTATTTCATCACTACTAGTTTTTAATCCAATTATTTTGTCTGTTTTTAGATATATTACTGTCATAAGAATTTTTATACTGTTTGTTTCATCCAAAAATACGATTAATAAAATATCTTCTTCGTTATTACCCACAATAAGAATGCTGTTTGTAAAAAATAATAAAAACTGCACATTACACTAATCTAGTATCACCTAAATAGTGACGTCTATGTTATCTCCCCCTTCAATATTTCTAGTCTATATCATAAATAAAATTGAAGTGTCTGACACACTGTCTGGAAGTTTACCTCGAATAGGCTCAGAAACGGCTCTTCTTATTTAGGGTACCGGTAATTTCTTAACTCGATTAAGATACTAAGTAATCGTGGTGGTTATGATGAAATTCAGGGGGCCTGAAAGGGTAAATTTTTTAAAATGTGACCCTCTTGCTGATGGTTTAATCACATATTGACAAAGAGATTCCTGTCGAATTAAATACTATAGCGGGATAATATAAATACGGTGACCATATTATTTTCTGCTGATCCCGTGCCAGCTTTACCGCGAGGGGGTGGGGTAAGGGTAAGAGGTGCAACGTTGAAAAGGGCACAAAATCCACTTACTGGGTTATCATAAGTGTAATTTTGGCAGCATGAGAGGGACGGGGCGAGAATTCTCATTCCATCTCCAGAAGGAGTTTTGAATCGATGTCACGGCATTATTATTTCAGATACAGGACCATGAACGTGTTCGCTTTTATTTTCAGCTCCACGCAAATTTGTAATCACTAATCAGATATAATTAATGATTTTATAGTAGATTGTCACACGTAACCTAAATATCCGTCGTAATAGGGTCAAGGCTGGTGGTAAATAAAACTCGAACACCTCCGAAAATTTTTCTCTAAATATAGAATTATAGTTTTCTTTATATCAGTCAGTTTCTATATCTTTTAGGCAGTTTATTCGTCTTAATTATGTTCTGTTCACCTATTTATAGACTAAGTTCGTAAAGTAGTCCCGAAAAACTGTATGGATCTGCCCAATGTGGCCTCACCGGACCTCGGTTTCAGGTAAGCCACTCTTTCTCTCCTTACTTTCTATGAAATTGTTTTAAATATTTTGACAAAGACACATGTTTACTAGAAACTCAAGTGGTTTTCATTGTATTTATCATGGTGGCGCCACTCAAAGACATGCGTGGGGACCAGCTCCACCCCGATGGTCCTTGCATGGCGGTCATCCAGATCTACCACCCCCGGGGTAGCCCCGACGTCTTGCAGCCCTCCGCAGGGGAGACAAGACCAGAGGCTGGGTTACCGCTCCAGGTTCTCGAGTGAGCCTCGGCCTCAGCTTCACCGATGGAATGGGAGCTTAGCTCTGAACTGGGGCCCTTATATACCCACTAAAACAATACTTAACACATCTCCACGGTTTCCGAGAATACGTCACCAGCAGACGACAACTACCTCACAGATAATAATTACATAAAAGCGCTTTCGTAAATTTATGTTATGAGGAATAATGTGAACCGAATCACACGTGAAATTATATAAGCACGTGTATGCATATTACAAAAAAGTAACCTTGTACATAACAAGAAACTCAAATTTATTAATCCCAAAAGAGTATTTAATAGTAAAGCATATCTTTACTGTCAGAGATTATGGTTAATGACATCATAAAATTGAGAAAATGTTAACGAATATGTCAGTTTTTCTGTGTGTATTGTATTTCGAATCGAATTGGGAATTTTATGTATATTTTCGTAACTTTTAATATACATGGATGGGCTCTAGAACACATGATAGAGCAATTTCAACCAAATTTGGTGATATTATGACCTATAGACGTTGTGGGTGAAACGCCTCTACCGTACCAAGAATTTAGAACGGACACATAAAAGGTATGTGAAAACTACAGTCATTGGTGTCGAATCAATAGGTTTAGGAAATGATTAGTCATAATTGCAGCCAGTAGATACCGAGGTAACGATCTCAAAAATTGCCTATATTTTTGTTAAATTAAAAGTTTTAAGGGTCTGTTACATGAGCAGTGACTCTCCCCAATGATACGATTAACTTTCTGAAAAATTATGTTAATTCTTTCTCCCCTTTCAGGCCAAAAGTGATCCGATCCTAAAGACATTTTAGAACTTGCAACAAGGTAGATAATGCCCTCACATCAAGCCTGTCAATTAAATTGATATTAAGCGTGAAATGTTGCTTAAAGTTAACTTACATTTTATGAGAAGCAAGCAAGAAGTGTAGGGGTAGGGATGGAGGGTACCGAAATTGAAAACGTAAATAAACGGTAGATATGTGCGTGCGAATAAATGTTTTTCGCGGTTAGTGAGATTGATAGTGGCTCTCACGGTGCTGTCCAATTTTTAAGATTATTTAAAAGTTACTGTTCTTATTTAAGGTGCCGGTAGATTTCTTAACTCGATTGAGAGACTGAGTAATCGTGGTGGTTATGATGAAAATCAGGGGGCGTGAAAGGGTAAATTTTTTAAAATGTGACCCTCTTGCTGATGGTTTAATCACATTTTGACAAAGAGATTTCAGTCGAATTAATTGAAATTGAGAATTCTGTCGTGTGTTATAAAATAAATTCTTTCCTTCTGTCATATACATGAGAAAAAATATTGTACTTGATCTGAATAAAGGAAGGATAAAAAGATTTACATGTCCCTTTGTAGCTTGGTGTAATTGAGTTAGGTTTCCCCGGGCCTGTCAGGCGATAAGGCAGATTTCCGTGATGGAGTTTCTAACATGACGCGTCATAACGGAACCGATTTCTCAAAAATGCATGCCAAATCACCATATCATATTTCAAACTCCCCCCTCCCTCTTCTTTGGGGTATATTATCGTGACAAATGCCAACCTACGATCCCAGGCTGTTATACAATCATAAATCAATGCCAGACTCAGACAGGTAAATCCGGCAGGCGAGCTGGAAACCTCGGCCAGCCAGTTAGTACGAGATCGTGCAGTGATTGATATCAAACTTCATCAATGAACACAGACAGGGAACATTGAGTCGTGTCTATCACTTTGGTAGCGGCTCGGAAAAATTTCAAAATCAAACCGCCATAGGTAAAGCTGATTATTTATAATGCTTGAAACAATGGGTTCTAATATTAACTCCATTAAAATCGACTTTCGAAAATTAAACTGACTCCAATTAAGGAATACGAATCTTTTGAAGATGGGCGCACGTTTGTCAGAGATGCTTTTAACTGAAATAAAGGGCACAATTTGTGTCATCTATTCATTGACGTGGGTTTTACAAACTCGTAACGTCACTTAAAAATGTTTTTAATAAAAATAAAAATAGTTTATACACGGACATTTCAAAAACATAATAAAAGGATTAACTTATATCATAAAGAAGAGAATATATTCGCACATTTGAAGGCTAAAAAATAGGAATATATAGGCAGAAATTGAACATAGAATGTTAGTAGTATATGTTAGGATATTCCTACCAACATGGTATCTGTTTACAATTGAAGAAGAGATAGTTGTCTTCATTCACTCTTTTGTGAACTAGCCGTATACAAAAATCTAGATGGATAACAATCACGATATGGATACATAATATAAATATTTTCATGCATAATCAGCTTACAGGGATGAAATATATCCCGTTGGGAACATAGAATACATAAAGCGTTATATGTCGAACGGGAGGTCCCCGAAAGTAAAAATTATATTTCAGTTTATTTTTAACTGCCCTTTTTTGCCTATGTTCATATAATCCGACGCAATAATTTACAGTCTAATTACGGGGTCTGATTCCAGTGGTACAGAACGTGTTAACAATTATATTGGTATGGAAATGGAAACGATTGGTAATAAAACTAGAGCTGAAATGAAAAGTTAGTCCGTTGTTTATTGGCTGGTAATAAGGCTTAGGACAAATTTTACTGGTTAATCTTTTTTCCTGGTTCTCCTTGTAGAACTACACGTTTAAAAACTTGTTTCAGTATAAAAAATACAATAAACCGGTCAATATGGAGGAGAAATACAAGAATAGTCTTCCTGTTGAGTTTACAAAGGTTGTTAAAAATTGACATTATGGTATATTTTACACCTTTTTAAACCTTATGTAAAGTAGTTTATTTAAAGTATCCGAGTTGGTCCTAAATTTATCATATTTATTATGAACACTATTAATGAGTTATTGAATTGATCACAGACAGTAAGTATACCTAATTTCTTGCATAGCTCTCTGCATGAAGTTGTAGAATTTATTTACCTGGCGCATTATTCTAATTACACGCTTTAGGGCTGTGGAGTATATAATTACATATGACATTAACGACTGGGAATATGAAGTATACACTAGTTTTCTAGTTTCCGTGTGATGGTGTTTTGACTTAAATCTGACTACATATGTTTATTGAGCACATGTTCTTTCATATTAAGTTTATTACCTAGTGATGACCTGTGATGCTTTTTTTTACTTTCTGCTCCATTAACACATATACCGCACACATCGTATGAAAAACAGAACAAAAATTTTGCTTCTTCTTGTGTATTCAAGTACGATTTGACATTTACACTTATAATACATTAGTTTGAGTTGTTTTTCTTAATTTAATTGTTTCCCTTTTTTTCTTTTTGGATAGGAAATGTATATTTAAGCATTAAGTGGTCCGTCTCGACGTTGTTTCCTTTTATGCAATGAAAGCGTCTTGTTATGTATTTCTGAGTGTAAGTAAGTTTAAGATTTTTCTTTGCTTTTCACAGTTTTTTTTGTGAATTGAGGATGTTTCACCTCTTGCATTAAATCAATTGTTGTTATATATCTTCACTCATAGATTAGTTTATCGGTGTATGCTGTTTTCAGTACTGAAGCCATAATTTCCGACTTGTTCTGACAGTTTCTGTAGACAAAGAAATTGGCCTTTTCGCAAGGATAAATTATGCTAGCCTTGTGAAACATTCTTCACAAGTTACCATAGGAGGATCAGTATTAAGACGGAGGAGCACCACATAACAATAAATGCTGATGGAGATGGATTGTGACACAAATTGCGAACCTGAAGGGCGGAACGAAAGACGGAAATAAAGAACGGAAACGAACGTAGTGAACGACGCGGGGCCTGACGAGCATATTCATTTAAAGAACGGGACGGTGACGGATTTAAGTGATACGCAAAGATGTACAGTGTACAAGCAGTAGGTATATTAATTATAGTATCACGTTTACAAATTGTTGTAGATAATCCTTCACTACGATTGCGGAGGTAAATATAGGATTGTAAGGGCAATGCTGCAGATTATTTCGAGCAATTCAAGCAGCAACTTTGCAATCAAGTTATAAAATATATTTTTGGACGGATACGCACTTTATATAAGATACTAGCGTACTTACAATAAAATAATGTGGCATAATCCAGTATCTCTTTTATAATTTTGTTGACAAAAATTCGTAATTGGCCTTTAAAGTAAATTCGAAGAACCCGCCATCGCAAATTTTCTTGATATTTAATAAGAATTGTTTTCTTTAACACCAAAGTATATGCGGACCCGACGGAAACCAGAGTTGGTCAAGAAAAAACTATTGTCTACACAAGTTGAAGTAACGTCTGACATGAACGAGGTAAAAATGCTCGCAGAGTCATTTTCTTCATCTTGGACATTTTGTGAGGTGTACGCTGTTTTAGACAATTATAATAACTCACTAAGAGGAACAGGGGCGAAAGTTTATATTTTGAGAAAGATAGTCGAACATCAAGGTAAATAATTATCGCGGTGACTGGACGCACAACGGAGGTGAAGAAGTTGCCTTCTGTTTGCACAGGTAAGTTGGAAGTATGCCCCGAAATTATTCTTTCGTATTATTCTTTATATGACATGACATTTTCTTATAAAAAATCTGAGATAGAATCAGTATTTTCGTTAGAACCGTGGAATACAAAGAAATTTTGAATTGTAATTTAAATGAAATTGTTAATATAATCATACAATATAATCACAATAGATAAGCAGACTGGTTACGTTTAACGGATTTATATATCAGTTTGTGAAAATTAACAACATAGACCGTTACGGGTTTAGAAAAATATACTTGTGCAAAGTTTATATAAAAAAGAGAGAGGGAGGGAATGGGGGAGAGAAGAGAGGGGAGAGAGATGGGTGAGATGGGGAGGGAGTGTGAGAGGTGAGGGAGAGATAAGAGAGAGAGGGAGAGAGGGAAAAGAGGGGGGGAGAGAGCAGAATCTTTGGTTGGGGGGGAAGAAAGGAATCGCTGGTGATTGTGTTAAGGCCAAAGATTGTATCTGATATTATGTATATCAAATAGTATTTAAATAAATATTATTTGTCCAAAGTTGAAGAATTGAATGTGAAAATATTGAATCTCAGTAGATTTATAAAATGAGAACCAGATATATATATCAACAGAGCGTATAGCATGGTTATAATTTTCATGAATATAAATAACGTTGTTAGCCTGCTTAAAAGTTAAAATATATGGGTAGACCTTTTCGCTAACGAATGGATATCTCACATGAAAGATTGATGTAGCAAAATTTAAGAATTTTAAAGTTTTTGGATAATAAATTGTTGTATCAGAGTTACCATCAGGTTTGCCACGTTAGCCTGGCTAAACAAGGAACGAGGCTAGGGCTCAACAAGTTAGTATAGCTCTGTTTGCAGCATAAATATCAATATTCAAGTAACATAACATACGTGGTTAAGAAATATCTGATAATAAGCCAAATTTATTTCATTATAGGGCTTTGAAAGACAGCTGCATTGCACGTACAGTTGGTAAGACTCAGCATTACCAACAAACTCGTCTGACGTCACCACTGGCGTGTAAGGGTGTAACCAAACTCATCTTTGAACGGTAAATTTTGTACACGGGCAAATTCAAATAGAGTTAGTATAACGGTAGCAACCCAGTTATTATATTCTGTCGTGAGAATTAGTAAATGATTTTCAAATTATATATTAACCCGCATTATCTAAAATGAGACGGTTACAATATATAGAAATGCCAAATGATACATACATACTTTGTATGATCACTTATTAATTCTAATAGGGAATAGTTTCGATACCCGCCCTTGTCTAACGATTTTAATTTTCTTTGTAATTAAAATCTACTGAAACTAGCAGTTAAAAGAATTCGTGGTTCAAATGAATGATTAATATCTTCTTCATAAGTGACCAATTATCTTTAGAAATATTAAACTATCAAGATTTCTATTATTTACTTTTCAGTTAATATCGAAAGCTTGAGAACTTGGAAAACATGAGTCAATAGAAAAATGTTTAAAGCTGCATAAAGACCATAGGTATTATAAAGGATAAATTTGCCATAGAAAGTGGAAGCAGTGTGTTAAATAGGTTAAAGTATTAGTGTATTTAACATCTGTTTAATTTCGAGAGTTTATCTCTTTTCAGGGATCTTTCTTTCGAGTAATATTGTTTCCATTAATTGAAGACACTAATACTGGTCCGTACTGCGAACGATTTAAGGAGCTTACATGTAAGATAAATGAAAGTTCGGAATGAGTATACGTACGCGCTTAGCTGGGAACTCCGCTACTGACTGGGACTCGTCTTGGCACAAGAATAGGTTGCTCTTACGTCACTGCGGAAAGGTCTATTTACGATATAACTACGCCAAGACCGGAGTCTTGTGTCTTCCTCACTCAAATCATAATTATATACTTAACCTCGACACGGAAATTTTAGATCAATTTTGTGCGCAAAGCGGTTGTCCTTTGAATATTCAAAGCGCAGATTAGCTCCCTTGTAGACATTATAGGCAATATTCGTCTCTGTCTTACATAAGAATTTGTAACATTAATGTTCTGGCAAGCGGAATCTTTCCGAAAATTCTATTAGTTTTCATTTCCATCATCTGATCTCACGAAAGTTAAGGTTCATACGTAAATTTTCAACAAATTAACAATGTTTGGATCAAGATTCACTCAACACGGGCAAAAACAATAATGAAATAAATAGTAAAAAAACCAATGAAAAAATATATAAAAAATTTATTAACATTAGTTCATTATACGACGTTTACTTAATAAACTTTGGAACCACATCTGGTGAATAACAAGAAACGAGGAATTTTAAGAAGATTAAAATTTTGGCATGCATGTAAACACTATATAGATATAGATGTTTGTTGTTCTATTCAGTCCTTAGACTGGTCTCCAATCGAACATAATTTATTATTCTACTATTTCCCATACTACACTCAATCACCTTGATTTTCCCGCTATTAATCCTCATGTTTTACTCTTCCTCCGGGATCACACTCATGCAATTTGTTATGTTTTCCAAGTCTTTTTCTGATTCCCCTAATACCTCAATATCATCTGAAAACCTTATGGTATTAATTCATTCTCCTTGCAGTTTGATACTCTTTCCATATTTCTTTATAACTGTCTTCATCGCCTGTTCTATATATGAGTTAAAGAGCACGGGCCAAGACTGGATCCTTGTCTTACTCCTTTCTTGATTTCTGTTTTCTTTTTGCCCTTTGTGTTTAAGTAATCTTTTTTGATAAACTTATTGATGACAAACACAAAGGTCAAAGTAAACTTATTTGAAGAAACTTATTGATCATTAAACACAAAGGTCAAATACCCAACACAAATCCCAGGAAACCCTTAAATTACATTATTATGCCATTCCACCAACCTTTACAGATTTCTCTGAAAAACCTATTCCATCAGCTCCAGAACCAAAGAACACAGATACACTATTAAGTTTTTACAAGACAAATCATTCGTTATTTCACAATTTATTTTAGAATATAACCACACTATTGACTGGTATAATTTCCAAATTTTAGACAACGGCAGTAATTATAAATCCCGATTAGTCTCAGAAATGGTTCACATTAAACACAAAATTAATACTCTGATTGTAAAAACTGACGGGATTTGCACAGTAGTATATATAATGGCATTCATGAAATGTAATGTATCAAATGAATAATTATTATCGTCGCTTTTTAAAAATTTGTCTTTTGGTTCTTTAATTACTGTATTCTTTGGCTCTACTGTAATATCTTGGGAATATAATAATATTTGTGCATTGTTATGTAGTATAATATGAAGAGGGTCCACATCGGGACCGAAACATGAAGTTGATTTTAAATTATAGTTTGTTATGTATCACTAGTTTTTGGCCTTATTTAAACTTTATTATTAGTTAATTTAGTGATAAATATATTGTAACCTTATTTTTAACCGTCTTGTTTTTGGAACATTCCCGTCAAATAATTGTAGGTAAATAGATACAATTTTTTATCGATAAATTTATTTTCTGAGGAATGAAAATATTTTCGGCCTCTTTTTTTAAATGTATGTTTCTTTTTCAAGATGACCCATATTTATCTTTTCGCTTTGTTTTTCGAATGAATTAAAATATATAGTTCTCCCTACTGGTTGCCAAAGTTTAATTAATGGCTTTGTTTTAGAGCCCGTGTACCAGGTTTTTGTTTTACAAATTTTGTTATTGTCGTCTAAAGTTCTATAGACCCTTTATGTGGGACGAACCAGAAGTTTTTGAACATTGGGGTTTCCATTTTGTAAGGCTCGTTATGAAATGTGAGGTTTCAAAGCTCTTTCAAAAGCCAAATTGACTTGTTCTTCCCACGCTAAATTTAGACTCGAAATGATACCTAGATATTTCCAGCTCTTTACTTGAGGCTGTATCCACTCTCACCCCAGTTATATTAAAATCCATTCGTATATCCGCACGAAATTAATTGGACGCGATTAATTTGCTTTCTTCGCTATATATCTTCATTTGTTTCAGTCAGTCTATTTAGTGAAAATAAGTCGTTTGACAATTTCCGTTCATCCGGAGCGCTTTTGATGTTTCTAAATACGGCACAATCATCAGCAAAATAGTCTAATTGTAGAACTAATTTTAATTGGTGTATCATTAATACGGGTATCAGGAATAGTAAATCCCTGTTACTGATCCTTAATATGATATAATTGGAAGAATCCGCGCCCACAGTTTAATCAATACCAAATCCACTCTTTCATATCTGAACAGTCGAGATGCAATTTGTGATCAGTATTATTGAATTATGTAATAATTTCGACAGTTGAATATAACATTCAGTTGAGTATACTACAGCTTTCAATCTCCTGGTAATTTAAAATTCTGTCACTTATTATCAGACCCTTTTATCAAAACCCTCTGCTACTCGTCATCAGAAGCGTTTGTGTCTTTAATTCAAAATAAATCAAAATTCTTGACATAAATATATTTAAAGCCAAAAGCTAAACAATCGAAAAGAATAATTCGATTATAAAACATGTAACTAAGTAGGACTGAGAATTGAAGGAGGTGTCATTGCCACGACTGGTGCGATTTTCAGGCTCAAAGAATATTGTAAAGATGGAGCAAGAATCGGAGAAAGAAAGGCGTAAATGAGGTGTCACATCACGACTTCAATGTGTAGGAACTCCGTCGTGCGGAAAGAACTTGCTCAGTCTTTCAGACAAAGAAACTTCTACGAACAGTATTTCAGAATTGCATAAATGTTCCTTTTGAATGAGAATGCCCAATTATATAAATTCACGACCTGCAAGTACAGGCCGCTTTACACAAGAGTGTCTTAACAATTCAATGCGTGTTTCCAATGTTATCCACTAGTGAAAGTTCTTCAGAACGGAACAGTAGGGGCCGAATAAATCGAATTGTATACTCAAGAAATACAACGGAATGATAATATAATTTTTTTAAATGCATATATTAATATATAAAATTCCGGCGTGGGTGTGTTCACAATACTACTACTTCTAAACGGCTTGACAGATTTTAATTTTTTATTATTGTATTTATAGGGTCGCCTGGATGATTCTTAGCTATAGTTCGACCCGGTTTTAATTTTCCGACCAGTTTTAAAAATATTTATTTTAGATTTCACACATAAAAAAACCACGTAATCCAGAATTTTCAGACTGACCATTTAAATAATGTGTCATCAAAACATGTGCAAGTTCTTTGCTTCGTAGCTTGGTATTGTTTTGACATTCCGATTTCGGATTGCTGAGTACCGATATATTCTGTGTACTGAGTATATTATTTATCGATTAATTCGACATTGAACAAATGAAGTGAACTTGAAATAATATTTTGTAAAAGGTGCATCTTTTGAATTACGATTTATACACATTTTCATTTGGCGTCATTCCAACGAAAATAAATCATTTTATTACAAGCGTTCATTTGTGCCATTTGCGATGATACGGTAAGTAATAATGTAAATTTTCAAAATTGGGACGGTCTAATTTGATGATTTAATTACGTGTTGACAAAAACATTAATGTAGAATTAAATGCTGCAGCAACGTCGGGTAGCCAGCTAGTATATACACAAATGTGAAATTAAGAAATATAGCTGTTCATAAAAAACCAATTCAGTGATATAATCCTACATTATTTACTGCATGAACTGGACAAGTAGTGTTAAAATTAATAAAATGTAACTATTTAATTGTTTTACATTATTCACCATCTTAAGGTTTCAGGAATATAATTGAGTCCCAATCGTACCGCAAGTATCATTCACTTCGTTAAGGTGTATTTTGGACTACATTAAGGCACCGGTATTATTATTAACTACCTTAAGGCAAAGAACTCCATTAAAGTACCAGTCCGAGTTTTGGAACAATTTTGTTATCCTAAAATTATACTTTACAGGTGGGATCAACGTTATTCAGTATTAGACTGTTGTAGATGTCAACAAAAATCAGCTTATTATTTTTTTAATTTGAAGAGAGAAAAAAGGAAAACCTTCTTTTCTAAAGGCCATCGTTGTACAAGATAAAAATTTAAAATCTCAATAAAAGGCCATCAATTTATTATGTTAAAAGAAACACGCCACTTACAGGAGCTCGTTGAATTTCGTCAATTTACTTGAGCATATATTACTAATTCATGCTGAGGTCTAAAGTGTTTATTAAGAATTCATAATTCATCTTGTATTACAGATAAACTTTATTTTTCATAATAACAAAAGTTACAATTTAATGTATTGTCTGTTGGATTAATCAGTGTATTGAATCACGGAGCTAACGACAGGTTGAGTCACATGACTTAAGATCCGCGATTATAAAGTTCAAATTATATTTTAAAAATTTAATGGATAAAGTCTACTAAGCATATGATCTGAATTGTTATAACAAACTAATTGAGAATATTTTGCAGCCATAAATTATATTTACAATTTTTCTGAAAGTAAAGGTACTATATTAAGTTTATTTTACGTTGGAATTACAAGCATTATTTTAACAGAATTCGTTTATTTGAAATTTATTAATTCACTAGTTCACAAAACCGATTTCGTTTACATTCTCGTATCAAGGTAACATTAAAACGTCAGTTGATTCAAAACGTATAGTGTAAAACTTACTGTTTTTGTGTGGGTAAACTGTTTGTTGGTGATATAGACTACCCCAAAGAATACTTTATTACGATCGAGATAGTGGTTGCAATTTTGCACAGCCAAGTTAATCCTCGCGGGAACTGTAAACACGATCACACGCTCCACGCTCTCCAGAGTTCGAGGTGCAGCACTTTCCAACGACCGAGAACTAAATGTCAGCTCTATGTTAGCTGCAACTGCGCCGATCGTGGTTGAAGAAAGTGAATGTTGTGCAACGACCATTGGCCCGTCTCTCTCTCTCCCTCACAAGTTTCTTTCTCTCATAGACTGACGGTGCGTTATATCATCTCATCGTTAAGTGTATCTACATCCGAGAGTATTCAAAGCTGGCTGCCTTAACAGGACTCTCACTCTTGGAGTTATGACAGCCGCACGTAAACGATACAGAACTCCCCTTGGATGTTGTGACGTGACAGCAAACCTGTTGCGTGACGCAATTACTAAACACAGTTGCTTACATTTGATTAAATATAATACTGATAAATTGGCCGATATACAGACACAAGTAAGACGGAAACGAAACAGGTGTTTTCTCTATTCAGCCGTACAGCTCATTAGGAGTAACAGGTTGCACGATAAGCAGACGAAACGTTGTCATACTTGACTTCATTGCGACCAATTTATCAATATTATATTGCAAAAAACCTTATTTAGCTTTTCAAAATATATACTATTTTTAATAATACTTGTATTGCAGCTAAATGGCCATATACAAAAAAAAGGTACAATTAAAAAGGTGAGATTTACATCTGGTTTGCATAGTCTGTAATTGATTTTTTTCTATTGCTACAGAGTTCTATGTGGTAGCGTTCGCACTGTTTCCCGCATAGTTCGCACTTGCACGATTTTGATGGCTCATGGAATGCAGTGTTATTACATACTTTATGGTGGAAGCCATGTACTGCCATTCTTGTTACCACGTGTCTGATCTCGAAGCAAGTTGTTGTCCATTTCCGGTCTATCATAGCCCCTGTCCCATAAAATTCCGGGGGTATTTCTTCCCTTTTTCTTTTCAGCGATGCTGTATACTATTTTTGTAATGTTTAAAAAATTTATTGACATTTCTATAAAAGTATTTATTTGACAACTGTAAACAGTTTATTTTTAATATAGATTAATAGATCGCCTTAAGATTTGTCATTCTTAAAAATAAGAGTTTAAAACCTTATCTTGGGTCATATTCACCTGAAATGCAATATTCAATAATTAGTTCACGTTTTAGGCTAATAGAATATTTTAAATATGTGAAAGATACATTTTCACTAGTGAATGTTTGATGAATATGGTCAAAAATAGGACCAAATCTCCTGTTTTTCAAAGTGAGTATTTGTAGTATGATACATGAAAATCTATATAAGTATATCTGAATGTACCTTTGTTTGTCCTGTATGCATTTCTGTACCATTCATCCGATTGTGATGAAATTTTTCAACAATTGTAATGTTCAGATCAAAAAAGGTCTTTCGTAGATTTAGATCTCTTCCTTCCCCAATCTATGAACAGAGAACTATCCCTTTAACAAAGTTGAGAACATTTACCGCGAATGTTTCCCAAATAGTTCAAGAATTATGGGTGGCTACCGATTCGTTTCAATAAATACTTAATTTTTAAAGTACGAGGTCTTTCCCGGTGAATGGCATGTATAAATTCTTCTCGAGTTTCCAACCGGGTCAAAGATTTTAACAGTGACGTTTCGATGGCTTGCTCTGCCATCATCTTCAGACTGAAGATGATGGCAGAGCAAGCCATCGAAACGTCACTGTTAAAATCTTTGACCCGGTTGGAAACTCGAGAGGAATTTATAAATACTTAATACTTAATTTACTTCTATATTTATAATTTAACGTAGCCAAATAGAAATAATTTTGAACCCCTTAAGGTTCCGGAAATATCCTCGACTCACCGGAAATATTCTCTCTTCCTAAATATATTGGGAGAATTTATTGCTTCGATAAAGTACTGGATGTATTTAAAACTTACTTAAGTCACCGGGATAATTTTTAGATCCCTTAAGATACACAAACAGTTTTCCCCTAATTTAATGTATCACCTGTGTTTTGTACTTTCTTATCTCGGTTAAAGGAACGTGGATATTTTTCATTCTCTTAAAGACCGAAGTTTTTAGAGTCTCTTTAGGTAGCGTTCTAATTTAGTTACCAGAAAGACTTGGTTATGGTTCCACTAGTAATCATCATGGTTATTTCAAAGCTAACCACAAATTGTCATGCTTCCGGGTGTGCCCATCAATGGTTCAGAAAAAGTGCCAGTTAATCACGTCTTTGCCTAGAAATTACTGTTGAATTTATTTATTGTCCGGGCTGATATAAATAAAAAGTCTGGCAACGCCGGGAACACAGTAGTATAATGTAAAGAGACCGTTGACAATGGTCAAGTAAATAATTTTATTTTCATATCCAAACGTTGTGGTTGTTAAGTACAATTATTAAAGCTTATTTAAAATCATTGAACCATGAGGCGGGTTAACACAAGTAATATAAGAGCAATTAAAACAAAATAATCAAAAACAGTTGGTTTTATAAGAAAAGTATAAATTCTTACGGCTTAAAATAGAACAAGAGATTTTCTCAGAGTATAGTGAAGGCAATAAATAAAAGGTTATGGAAAAAATTATACCATTGTAACATAACACAAGATCTGGTTGTAATACTGAAAATGATGAAATTTTTTCCCATAAATAGAAAATCAGGGAGTCCCTACTTCAAGAAGCAGTTGCTACAACTTTCAGGACGATCAACCAGGATGTTCACTAGTTGAGTGGATACCATGTGGAGGGGGAAACTAAGCATGAGCAGGATATTACCAAACACCAAAGATTCTCCTCACTCAGACTGTCTCACGTCTCCAATAACTACTCTTAGTAATCTTACTAATTTGCCAATTTGCACACCTAATTGCTCGCCAATTATATGATCTGCCCCGTTACACACTCCAACTAATAGCTAACTTAACTCACTAATTAGTATGCTGATCTCTCGTCAAATTATGCATTTATTTATGTCTTGTACCAAATGGTTACTGGATATAGAACATTCTCGCAGGGTTTACGTCTTGCGGCACGCCAACAGTAGTGACACCGACCAGTTCTTTCGATTCTCTACAAAAACTTCTACAAACATTCAATTTCATTAAGTAATTTTTGGAAAATTAGTGCTTTAGCACCGCAATTTGTATGGTCTTTTTATGACAGCCGTAGGAATTAATTTTCAATGTTTTATTTAGTTAGATAATATAATTTTTAAATATATATGTTTTTGAAGTAGCGCCTCTCGAAAGTCCAACCGTGTAATAAGATTACTGCGTAGCACACCCAACCTTCGAGTCACCGGAGCTGACAAGGCTTATCGCTGATTCAGCTCCCAGAGCTGCTCCATGTTGTTCACTGGAGATTAACTTGTTTTCTGAGTTTGGCTGACGCTACTCGCATCTAAATATGCAGAGGAACCAACGCGACCATCTGCTGTTTATCTAACACCCGTCACCAAATATTATTGTCTGACCAAACGTTCACGTGCATTAAGTCCCATACAATCTCCACTACACTTCATATCTTATACTGTTATAGAAGCCAATTATGTGGTAGTGTTACCCTGTCGGTGTTCGTTTGCGCCTGGACGTGGGCGTCGTCAAGTGCCTGCGAATTTAGCTTCGTTAACAGATCGTCCTCAACTACGTTCAGCCATTTGATCACAACATTGATTAGATATAACATCTAGTAATCACCCTCTAATAGTATTATTAATATTGCCTGCGTGCTAAGAAAACGGTTTCATTACTACAAATAAATCTCTTTAGCGTGCCGATTCCTTCTATCTGTGAAAATAATAGATTTTCTGGCAAATAGGTAAATTTTTAATCAAATCGATTTACTGCTTTGCATACACGGGGTCAGGTTCCGGTCCCGTCCCGTATTTCCTGTCATTATAACTACCATCCATTGTCCTCTACGCTAACCTATCTAGCGCAAGCCTTTTCATTTCCGCATAACTAGCATATCCTCAAAGTCCTCCAAATTGTTCTAATGATTTTTTAAAATAATTATCCAATTTAATTACCACAAAATGTAGTAGTTCGTGGCCAATAATTTTAATCTTTTGATTTTCCATTAATCCCGACAACTGTCTTCAAATTATGAAAACGAAATAGGTTAAGTTATAGCTTTAGTAAGTACAGATTAATCTATCCCTTCTCTTGGTCAACATCCTCTATATTGTTCGCTCTTCCCGTATTGTTTAGAAATTCCTCGTTAGTTACTCTAACCACCCATCTGATTTTCAATATTCTCCAATAGAACCACATTTCAAATATTTCTATTCTTTTCCTTTTCACAACTCCTATCGTCCACGTTTCGCACCCATATAACGCCACGCTCCATTACAAACATTTTTAGCAACGATTTCCTAATATTTCCCGTGAGTTAATAACTCTTTTTGCGAAAGACTTCCTTGCCTGTTTCTTTCTTACTCTTTATGTCTACTATACTTCTACAATCGCTAGGTATTAGGCATCCCAAGCAGCAGAATTCCTTAACTTCCTTCAAAATATCAATTCCCAAGCTAACGCCCTTTGTTATTCCACTGTTTTCCATACTACACTCCATTACTTTGGTTTTTCCTCTTTTAATCATGTTGTACTCTTCCTCCAGCACCACGTTCACGCCATTAATTATGGTTTCCAAGTCTTCTTCTGACTCCTCTAATTCTACAATTTCATCGGCAAAGCGTAGGGTTTTTACTTCTTCTCCTAGCAGTATGATTCCTTTTCCATATTACGTCTTAACTTTCTTCGTCGATGTAAATATAGTACATTTGTTTTATCATTTTATAACCCTCAGTCTAAGTCTTATGGCTCGAATGATATCACGTCAGTATCCCTAGACTAAGGATTTTTGTTTCCGTGCACGTAATAATATTTTAATTTTTAGTTCTATTATAATACATTTTTTATTAATCGAAAAAAAATATAATAGCACTATGTTTCGGTACATACTTGTATTCCCTTTAGGCTGTGTACAATAAATAGCAAGTAACAATAAGACAAACATTTCAGGTGGACCAAAGCACAAAGAACATGGAAATATGAGCTGTAACGTAGCGCTGCTAAATAAGATTTTTTGCATTGGAATTTTTAAATTGAATAATATACGGAGTGAGGACGGTAACTCTATAAAACTGTATGTAGAGGCGGTGAGGGGTATGTAAATGGACAGGAAGTGTCCGAAAAGTTCCATGACGTCACATCCGCGCCGCACCACTTGTCCCTGTGGTGGATTCATAACAGACGCATGAGTACAAACAATCAAGGGATAACGTCTTGTTCATTCTCTGCATCATCCTTCAGCATGATTTTGGTGTTCAGTTTTGTTTCTGATCTTTCTTCCCAAGTCACGTATGCAGTTCGTAAGGTTGTAACAATAGTTAAATTCCTATTAGTATTAGTTTTCGCCCAAATTCTACACAAAAAAATCCTTAACAAGAAATAAAATTCTATTTTGGCACCTAAATATTTTTCAACACTAATCTCTTAAAAGCACCTAGCTGTAGAAGTATTGGTTCTATAAATACGTAACGTTTAATACGTCGTTTATTCAATTTCGCTTATATGTGGAGACTATTATATTTCTACAGCAGCAGGAAGCCAGTATAAAATGGATCAGGTATGAAAATTGTTTTGTGTGAGGCAATTGATGGAGATTGTGAATAAAAATGAGATCATGAAAATTTTTTGATATGTTTACGTATTACCCTTTTGTCTTTAATGTTTTCATATCACCATCGTTTCGTTTCCTAATTACTTAATCGCCCTTCGATTTTAAAACTATTCCTCTGTTTATCGTCATCGTTTGTCCACACTGTCATACATTCTCCTTAACATACGATATTTCAATCCAGTTGCCCCAACTCAGCGTTACCCAAACTTTTTCTTCAATGGAACACTTGGTAGAATCGGACATTCTAAC
Source organism: Eucriotettix oculatus (assembly GCA_034510155.1). NCBI lineage: Eukaryota > Metazoa > Arthropoda > Insecta > Orthoptera > Tetrigidae > Eucriotettix > Eucriotettix oculatus. The sequence continues at coordinate 129,261,345 of CM067376.1, read as the reverse complement.
GGAACACTTGGCTTATTTTCTAGGATGGGTGATTCCTAATTGTGGAAAGTGAAACAAAATTTAATTTTGTAATTATTTTTAAATATAAAGCTGTAATATAATATAGATAAATAAAGTAACTTTGATAGTTTTGGGTTTTTGAATTGCATATCTTATTGATATTTACCATAGTATTTGTATGTAGAATTCTAATTTCTGGTGTGGCGTCGAGACAATTTCTGTACCTTGACTTCATTGCAGCATATTAAGAAAATCCATCTTCGTATAAATAGGTTTTAGGAAACGGAAGTAAAGGAATAATAGCATGTTTTTAAATATTGGGGTACTCTTCTCACAAAGTCGCCCGGAAATAGCATAAGACTAATCATTGTATTTTTCTTTCGCTGATTAAATCAACTAGATTTTCATAGTCACCGGCACCTAAACCTACAAGTTTAGTTGTCACAGAAAATGGATTCTGAACCAAGGAATCGCCCTTACTAGTTTTCGGAAAATATTGCAAAAGAGTTAATTTCGAGTTATGTATATGTTCTAATCAAATTTTGGAAACTTCTTCATCTACTTTAAAATTTAATTCATTCAAACATTCATGCATGGCAGGAAACCAATTAATATCGTTAGATACAACTTATGAAATCTAATATTGAATTTCTTTTATCATAAGATACAAATTTATATCTTGTATTAAAATTTATAACGCTTTCTCCTTGAAACGATAAGTTCATTGAACTTTATAAAAATATCTGCCAGATATGCGAATTTAATCAACCATGAAGGATTTTGTAAAGCTTCAACGAAATATTGTCCTGAATTATTTTGTGCCTCCAAGAAGACCAAGTTCTTTCATTTCGAAGTTCAAAAAGTCTTAATAGGGCTTTCCGTCTGGATAGTCGTCTCACTTCAGTATGTAATAAAAGTGTTTTGTGTTCACTAGCCATGTTATCGCACAAAGTTTTAAATAATTTGGATTGAAGTGGCCACTAAAATTTTTCTGTGGACCTCCAGTTGAGAACCGCTGTACTGAATGGTCCTGACAGACTGTAATTATGTGTTGTTGAATTAAATTCCACAAACGAAGGTGTATAAGGATAGTTTATTTTTTGGTCAAAGCTGCTGGCCACAGTTGTTCATTGTTACTCATGTTTCCTATTGTAGCGGGAAACAAAAATAGGGTTTCTTTGTTTCGCAACGTTGTGAATCGGTTTTTTCCCGTTCAATGCAAACGGAGTTTTCGTAATATGAACTGATTAAGTGGTATTATAACATGATATTATAATGCATAGTATAGAGAGAATCACTCCAAATGTTTGCGGGACACCTATTCAAATAAATATAAAGAACACAGATTGGGAAACCCGGTCCTAACTAATTAAATTATTTAACGTTATAGACAAAAAGGGAAATTCATTTTAATTGTTAAAAGCGGTCTTTGTTAAAGAGCTAATAGGTATTAAAATTAATACATTCACAACATTTGTGATAATTAAAATCCAAACCCCAATACATTGCTGCTGTGAATATTTTTGGCATATTCCATGATTTCACTTTGCATATTATGACGTACGCCCCGTTATGATTAAATTTAAAATCTGGACAGAAAAAGGATCTTGCACAATACAGTCACTCATAACTTCATCAACACAAGTAGTATAATTTCTATAAATAAATAAATAGCATTCTTAAAATTATACTGCCAAGTAATAAACCTTTAAAGTCTAATTGGCTATTTTATTTTTTGTGTCACTATATGGAAAATGAATCAATATAACGATACAAAATTTCCATTTTGTGCCCATATGCCATCATCAAGCACAAGGGTATCACTAAATTTAGTACAGTAATCCAGAAAATACCTCATATTTAATGTAGAAATTATTAAACAATTAAATAGTAATTACTAAAACTTGGAATATTATAGAAATATATTTAAAATAAATTATTTTCTCTATTATATGCTTTGAAAAATGTTTTCCAGATTTTTTAATAACCCCATAGAGGTTGCTATCTAGATCCAAAGGTGTTTTTTTTCTGAAGATGTAATTAACCTTGATTTAGGGAGTGATTCCATTTTTATTAAAAAGATATATATATACGTTACATGGGAAGATTTAGGTGAGACATAATATGAAATGTTGGTAACCAGTGGTCGAAACTGAAAAGATCCATAATGAAATTAGAAGCTTCGTTAACTATTTTTTCAGTACGTAATTATTACTTCCACACTGACTACGTATCACTCCAAATTCGGAATGTGTCATGTAAGATGTCAGTCCGCAGTCGACCCGGTAGGCCAAGGTCCGGAATGGGCTGCAGAGCCAAGGAAGAAGAATTATTACTTCAACCTTTTTCTTCTAACTAAGGGCAAATATTGGGATAGTTTATAAAGCACCCCAAAATAAAGCAGCAAAAAATAATATATAAACATATTCGACAAAAACAATCGGATATTCATATGGTTATTCCAGTGTCAAGGAGCGAATTCTAATTTAATACCAAAAGTGTTTATAGTCTGGCTATTTTGCAATCAGTTCTGAAATATAAAATTCGTCAGATTGAGTTATAAAAATAGTTAGTGGAAGAGAGCGCTTCAATTCTGATAATTAAAATTACTTCGCCTAGAGAATTCACTAATGGATCAAGTCTTTAAGTTCTAAGGCAATGCTTTGCTTGCTTCTCAGTTGAATCACTTTGCCGATACTTGCACGAATAATTAATTCCTCCAAAATGATTTCGCAAATAGTCGTATTTTGCTGTGTCGCCGAGAGTTGGCAAATAATATCCTATTGGGCTTTGAGCCTTGTACTGGAGCGGTAAATGTTGAAGTTTATTCCAGCACATTTGGAGAAGTACTTGGAATTCATTACTTCCCAGCAAAGTTCAGCGCATGCAACAAAACGGAACACAAATACTAAATGCTAATTTGGCATTTTAATCGAAAAACAGAAATAGAAATTTTCGGTACTCACATTTCTTCATTAAGACTGTTTTTATATTATATATATATATATATTAACTATTGGGAAAGTAGATTTTATTATTATTATTTATTGAGGGTTTTGAGCTATATTTGCGGTAATCTATATTTTTATTTATAAAGGTCGCATGGACTGCCTGGTCATTAGCGACCACAGTGACAATTATTTACATATTAATATACAATTATTTATTTACATATTACTCACAATTATGAATTTACAAAATAAGATACAGGTAATGTCCATTTTATGTTCGTTAACCATTAATTATTTGTCTTCATTAAATGTGATGGCTATCTTTATTCTACTTTAGTCTAATTTAACTGATAAATCCAAGGTGAAGTGAAATGGTATCTTAATATACTTATTGTAGTGTTTTTGTTTCTTTCAGGTTTTTAAAATTTCGAAGGAAAATGGCTTATTTAGATTAGGAGCAATATGTATATAGGTAAACTTAAATATGTATCTGCCACCGGGTTTACCCCCAAATGTAGATTATCAAATAATTACAAATACAAGAATGATAATGGTAAATATAGCCAAAATATCTCTTAATTATTATTAATAATAATAAGACCGACTACATTTTGCTTTAGTATATCATAAATGTGTATTTTTCAATTGATCTATTATTATACTAGATGGTTGGCTCGAAATTCATTTAGTCCACTACAGCATTTCATTCGACAGTAATATCTTGAATGGTTTAGTGAAACATTAGGACACCTTATAACTCGCTGTGTGTTTGTGTGTAATTTCGGGTATATAATTCAGAAGCCGGCTTCCTTAATCATGCATTTTCTTCTTTCTACCGCATCCTCTATTTAAGACCGCTAGGTTAAATGGAAGCAAACGGTTGGTATTTATTTCGATGACCGAAAAGTACTTTTTGTAGTACCTATGCGTCTTCTTCGTTATGTCACGGTTTAACCACCTTAAAACATAATGAATATAAAGTTAGTTTGTTATTAAAACTTATGAAAATCTATAACTTATCATATGCAAGAGAACTTCAAAGTGATTCAATCACCTTATTCTGAATAATGAACATTTAATAATATAACGTAATTGTTATTGTTTGAAGTGTACTCTCTAAATCGTAGTTCCTTTGACGAAGCTAAAGCCGAGCGTTTCCTTGTTTGTTTCGAGCGTTTCACAAAGTGTGTTGCTCGAGGTTATTATATATACTGATGATGTTAATGCCTTCCGTAAACTTATGTAAAGGAATCAAAATTTATTCTAATTATCTAATAAGATTATACAAATGAAAAGATAACTACGAAATATGAAAATTTCTCTATGAACGGTTTACTGATAAGAAATGTGCCAGTATATATAAAATCTGGGTGAAGTCTGTAGTTTTCAAAAGAGCAGCTGATTGATAATATGATTGAAAATGTACTCAATGCCGAATTTCAATCTATGACATAAAAATAATAGTAAAACGACCGAGATTAAAATTTATTCCATAGTAAGTGTCTGATTTCGAAGCTGATACTAATACGGCCATTTAATTTTAAACATATCAGAATAGGTGGAGAGATAGGGAAGTGGGTCTTAGAAGAAAACAATAATCTAAAATAGTTTGTATAAATATTGAGTCTATATAGTTATTAATGTCGGTAAAATGAAATGTGTCACTCCCGATGCCAGAAAGTTCAAGTTTAGTTATAAAATGATAAAATGGTCGGAGACTGAAGTCGAATTCGGAGTTCTAGGGTCCACTGAGTCGGGTAATGACATTAAGCTGGATAAGTTGGCGGTCTGTCACCTTCGGTATGGACGGTGGAGAGCGGAGGTGAGCGATCCAATTTAATTTAGAGTCGAAATTAAACCTTTTGGTATTGTTGAGATGATCAGTGGCACTCCCGGTAACGGTTAAATTACGCGCTTAATTATTTTTCCGGTGGAATGCCAGTTTCTCAGCTTGTGTAAAGTAAGTCACAAGTAAGTATGACTGAGACGTTCAGAGACATCTGTGGGTCGCGTAGTAGGGCATCTCGTTTAGAAATAATTTGGCCTCGGAACTCGACACTTTGTCTCCTACTCACGTTTACTCTTTGTGGTTTCCTCGTGTGACGGCATACAACACACTGTACGCAGCAGCAACTGGATTTACCACAACGATGTTACTTTCCTTATGTTAGGCATCGCGATCAAGTAAAGGAGAACTGAAAGACTGCAACCTGATAGTACTCCGAAATATTTTTCATACCATGCATTTCTCTCTTGCTATTTTTTTAAATATAGGATTTACTTTACCCTGTATACACCAAAAAATGGTTTAGCAGGGTGTCTTTCTCATCTCCAAGTTTATGAAGGAAAAACCCTTACTGTTGGTTGCCCAGAGAGGTAACGGCCAAAACTCCTTCAACAACGGCTTCCTCCACACCTCACTTCATAACTGCCTTTCTGTCGTTTCTTAAGTAATTACCACGTTAGGCTACGCCTTAAATTTCCATAACATCAACCCTACCAACCTATCATATTACCGAAATTTATTGTTTGTCTGTGCGGATTCACATAACTATGTTGTTATTTCTGAAGTTTATTCTATTTCAAAATCATTTCCAATCTTAGTGAAGTTTTTATTTCACATTTGACTATTAAGATTTATATTTATTTTATTTATATTGTAACGAAACTCACCTTTCGTCATCATAATTTAGTTCAGACCTCTCGGGTTGCCACGTGGTATGTAGAGATAAGCGATAGCCAAAACCAAAATATAAAAATTAGCAAAAGTATTTAACGTGTACAAAACAAAGAAGATAATCTTTTAAAAAGTTCATTGAAACTAGTACACAACTGGTACACAATTTCAGGCTCGCACCGCTGTTCCCTTTCGAGGGCAGCCTTGGATCCAGGTCTGCACTCGACCGCCAAAGACGACGTCTAAATCCAGAAGGAAAGTCTGCTCGTGGTCGTGCAAACACCACCCGCTCGCTCCTCTCCATCCGTCACAGGGGACCTCGGTTTCCGGCCGCCAGAGCTCTATCCCTCATGTAATATCGTTGCGACGGACAAGTAGGTTCGAGTTTCGTAGGAAGGAATAAAACGGCGGATAATTAGGGCAAGGCGGAGGTATGACGCGAGTGTAACGTTACAATATATATTTTCGTGTATGCGGAACTTTTTATTCTTGTGACACTAACTGGTATTCATACACCATATAAAATTTCTGCTTTTTATTCCAAAAAACATATAACAGAGTTGCGTAATGTGGAAGATTATACGATGCGTCAGGATAAATACGGTATCTGAATATAGCCGACTGACTGAAAGCTTATGTTGTATGATGACTTGTGCTTTGGAATAAAAGAAAATAAAATCAGTGAGGATTTTTAGTTTGTGTAAGAATAGTGTATCGATTTTTGTTTTTCATAATCTATTTAGCCAGTTAATTAAACGTACTCTAGGACCCCCGGCTCAACGGCTATCACCTGAAAAATATCGTTTACTGTAAATGGTACAATTTTGTTGCAGAAAATACGTATGTCCTGTACTATAAATTATTGTAGTGGCCGTTGAGACGAAACCTCCTAGAAATCATTAATTTATTGAATACAGGTACAGGCGTGTAATAATGTAAAAAGGCAGTATTGAATTTCTTTTAACGGCACTTCTATATTAATAATATGTTTTACTTAGTTTCTATGTAATCATGGATTCAATAATAATTTCCTGTGCCTCGTTCTTTTTGGGGCTAGTCGCATCTTCACGTAACGGATAAAAGTTTGTTTCGCTGGTTAGGAACTGTCCAGAACAGTTGTTCCCAACCTTGTACCCGCGGGCTCCAAGGCGCAGGCAGACCTACTTTTGTTCGCCCGTCACTATTTGACCCTGGTACCAGGAACACTGATTAAAAATATAAATTAATTTGCTAATTCAGCAGTCGTTTTTGATGTGAATTACTGTAATGGTGAGAACCGGAGGAAGAAACTAGCAGCAGACGAACTAAAATCATTTTCCTGTTCGACATATTTTGTTAAACATTCATTTCAAACTGAAATTAAAAAATATTAATATAGATGTCGGATCACGAATGATTGTTTCCTAACAGGGATCTATTTATGCTCTGCTAATTACGAGGCACTGGCCATCGAAATACAGTAGCAAAGATCACACTGAAATATATATTCATTTTTATAAAACATTTAATTTGCTTCTTTTACTGTATTTTAACTTTTTTTACTTTTTATTTATTGATTGTTTAATAGCCTTATCACACTGAAATATATATTCATTTTTATAAAACATTTAATTTGCTTCTTTTACTGTATTTTAACTTTTTAACTTTTTATTTATTGATTGTTTAATAGTCTTATCTTGTAATAAATACTCTTAAGAAATAAATGCTGCCAGCCACCCTAACATATTTGAGAAGAACAAAAATCTCTTTCGCCCAGCGCTTTGTAACAAAGCGAATATCCAAATGCTGCATAAATTGCACTTTAACCGAAAAATATTGTTTTAATCTCGTCAAAATGCGCTCGTTACAATGAGATATAAAGGTTTCCAAATAGGCCCTAAAGAACAGTATGCGAGAAAATGTACAAAGAAAGAACGAGGCATTATACAGAAACGCAATTGTTTCTTTTATTTAAAGAGCTGCAGTATCTGAATACGAAAACTGTATTTAATAAAAGGCCTTTTATGTGGAACTGTCGTATATAGTAAACTGAGGATCTAGATTGTTGCGCAAATAACAAAGCTGTGCCTTTAGTAATTAATGTTTGAGCGGTGATTTTCTAGAGGTTTGCGCTTGTCTGACTTCTGCGGGATAGAGAACGACGTTGTCAGTGGCGACGTACAACGGTGAACAGGACAACGATAGGTAAGGATAACGACCTCGCAAGGAGTTCCTAAGGTTTACATTATTGCTAGTAAATTAGAGAACTAGTAGACGCCTTACGATTATAGTTATTAATTAATGTAGCCTCTGTGTATCACAATTTAATCACAACATCTCCGTCGACCAGCTAGCAAAAAAGCCACTCATCTTCTCCTCTCTCCTCTCCCTAATTACGTCAACACATTCTCGGATGTATGGGAACACCCTTCCAAAACTAGCCCATCACTGGAATTAAAATTGGTCGCTTCTAAAATAAAACTCAACCCATAAATTAGTTGACAGCTTCCTCGCTATCCTCCAGAAGAGAACAAGTAGTCCTTTCTAGAGTAAGATCCGGTCACTCAAGATTAACACACTCCCACATATATACTAATAACCTCCTCGAATCTGCGATCTCTGCAACACAATCATCACCATGGATCGCCTTATCAACTCCTGCTTGACGACCAAGAAAGGGTCGTCAGGTTCTTGAAAACAATTAATTGTTATCATGCAAGATAACATGGTCAATATTCACTTTTTGTAACCCTTAAAGCCAGTTCGGTCGCTAATGACCTGCACCATTAAATAAATATTTCGAAAAATGTTTTTACAGTTATCACGACCGCCGTCGTCAGGTAGACTAAATAATTGTACGTACAGAGAATAGGCCCAAGGAACCAGTATTAATTAAATTTAAATAATTGACTTGAGGTGCAAACAAAAAATTTGAAAGTGAGAAACGGAAACACGGTTATTCTACGTAATAGAGGGTATTCATTTTTGCAAGACCCACACGAAATGGAAAATTTGTGTGACGATTAGATTAATGTGATAGAAAAATCGAAACTACAAATTCAGATAAAGTGAATCTTGAAAATCAGTGTGGGATAATATTCTCACTTGGATACTCGAAAACAAATATATATATATATTAGATTTTCTCAGTTCAAGTAAAATAAGTTTCTTCTGGCATTTCTGATCATCGAAGAGCTTTTACCAAATTTAATATCCACAAATAATCTCTATAGATGAAGGAGACAACCAGAATTAGCTACGTTATATATAATGTTCTCTAAAAAAATTTAATTAGCAAAAACGATATGTTGATAAAATTACTTTTACTTTACGGCATTAAAGATGCTTATTTTTACACAATATTTACTCGTAAATCTTTGGCTCAGTTATGACATTTAGTATTGCTAACTTAGACTTGGAACGAAGTATAGCCTATAGGTTTAAATAGTACACGCAATATATATCATTTTAGTGTATACAGAAAGTAAGTAAATTTTAATTTCTTTGTAATTGTTACTTATTCAGAACTGAACCAAAATAAAAATAAAATTATTGGTCAATTCGGTATACCTTCCAGTTTTCGTTTTATCTGGTTTACCACGCCAATTTTTTTTGTATATATCAGTTTCAAATATTTCAGGCAACTAATGCATTATTTCACTTTGTTCATAAAGCTAGTACTTCCTCTTAACCCTGGAACCTTGAACTTCAACCTTGTCTTCCAAGATAAGATACCGCGAATCTTAAAACATTCGAGCGTGTGTCACTATACTACTTATTCCTTTTTAATTGCGAAAATGGCGAACACACTAGTAAAGTAAAAAATATAAATTAGGTTTCCAAACTCAAAATGCCCCAGTACACACACGAGACATGAGCCGTAGGTTATACGTTTTGCTTTAAATTAATGATAAAATAGATTTTACTGTAAAACTATTTATCAGTAGCAGGATGAACGGCGTTGCCCGGGTATTTAATTACACTAACCCGTTACTCCCAACCTGGGAGCTGAAGTATAACTTCTCTGTCATGTTGAGTGACAGAATTGAACTCAACAACTTCCATAACTCTGGAAATTTAGTGCTTTCACGTTATTGTTCTGTAATGGCCGTCTTCCACCACCATTATGGGTTCTCAATTCCCCTGCAGAATTGGGTTCAAACTATACATACACAAAAAAACTTCGAAAGAAATACTATAATTCTCAAATCTTATTCACACAGAAAAATATTTTTTCCGCGAAATTATCGGACGGTTTTGTATGTTTTAAAATTAAAGATCACTCCATTCCCGTGTACAAAATTTGCTTCAAAAAGCGTAATTTACACTTTTTTTACATATAAACAGTGAAGTTTATTAATTTATAAAAAAAGATAGTTGATCCATCTCTTCGCTGTATTTAGCGTGAAATAAGTTTTTAAATTATTGAACGTTTTATTTTATTGTAGCATCGCTGCCTCACAACACAGAGGTTCCGGGTTTGAATCCCGGTAAGGGCGTGGATGTTTGTGTGTGCTAATGCATTTTCACAATCACCAAACCCATTTTAGAGATTCCACTGACACATTCGCAACACGTTCTGAAATAAAAGGCATTTACTATTTTTTGTACACGTGCAAAAACACAACGCTAACATATCAACATGGCCGAAAAATGAACCTCACTTGCTTTTCATACACGATAAAACGTCATCCTCATTACCCACAAGGCCTAAACGATAAAGTCTTGCTGTGAAGTTTACTGAGAAATCCCAACTTTGAGATTCCTAAAGAAAACCATAATTTAAAAATATTTGGATTAATTAGGATTGTGGACTAAATGATAATGAATCAAAGTGAAGGTATACAATGCACAGAATAAAGATTTATTGTCATATATAACTGTTATTAATTTTCTATTTTCAATGAAAATTTTATTCCATGTGAGTAAGTTATTATAACTTTTACAATTCAGTATATTACTATGATTTTTATAATATTATAGATGAAAGATTACTCCGTTGTTTATGCAACTTGTTTGTTGTGTATCAAATTGAAATACTAGTCAGTAATTGAACAAAAGGACATCTTCCATACAATTGAGAAAAAATATGATTTTTAACAATAATCATTAAACGGACGACATTTTATCGGCGTATTGATATCATCTGCATGGGAAGGAGACGGAAGATTAAAACGTGGGGCTGTTGTGCATATAGGATTTAATTGTTTTATAACGGTACGGTCAATCGAATTATCCGAGGTACGGAGGTACAGACAACAGCTTACACGCTGCTGAGCAGAAATGCAAGCGGTCTGGATAATAAAACTCTGTTTAATAATTTTCCATTTAACGTGTAACGCTGCCATAAAAGAAAAGAATTTTAATTCAGTTTCATTAAAAGAGATGTTATTACTGCGGAATTTTTCAATAGATAATGCAACAGAAAATAAAATGGTGAAATTGGGAAAAATGGAGCGTTTTATGTAGGTCCACGTACATATGTATCAGTAAACGTGAACTCAATATAAATAGGAATAACTTAAATCGAAGTTAAACCATTTCACGTACTGCAATAACATTAAAAAAGCACATCTGTAGTATTCAACGTTTAGGTATGTACAGAGGAATTTTAAAAACTCGTACGCTTCATTATTTATAGCAAATAAAACTTCGCCAAGACTTTTTTTTCATAAACCGTTGCTAACCTCTGAGACTACATCGATGACATCTCAGGGATCAAAACAAAACTGTTATAGAAGGTGTGACGCGGTAGTTTAATGATTATTTACTATATATATATATATATATATATATATATGTGTGTGTGTGTGTGTGGCATTCCATTCAATTTTATTTGAAATATTAGCAGGATATGAGAGTTGTGACGTGCTACTTTCTGGCGCTAGTTTGTCGTCGTGGAGTTTAATTATGAACCGGACAAATATCTTGTTTTACTCGGCTTGTGGATGAATGGGAACACGTTATCTAAGTAAATTTTAAATGTTTGGAGAACACGTAATTGCTTCCAACCGTGGTCAAATGAGGTCTACCAAAACGGTCTATAAATTCAATATATTCCTAGCAGCGGTGATTACGTGAAGACGAACATTTTTCTTCGTGTAGTCGTGAGACACGGGTATTACTTCTACAGCGATGATCCAGAGAGAGAGAGCTGCAGAGACAACGTCAAGAGTTAAGCTGATCCTCCGATATAGCGTGTCGAAGCAGTCTGATATACAACAGTATTTCAATCCTTGACGTGCCTAGAGGGATATTATTTGCCCAGAGTTGAACCTGATATGAAAGAGCGCTGATTGTTCCTAAATTCTTTAAATTTAAGTATTGCGTCTGCCCACAAAGGTATTAGTTACAGAACTACTTTATGCCTTTTTTATGAAATATAAGTAAAACGTACAAGTAAAACTAAAGTAGGGTGTTTACAAGAGCGAAAATATTAAATATTTTACATGGTGGCTGAAGCTTGGCCCCTCCCTGCCCCGAACATGTCACGCCCATTACTAACAGTAACGCCGAAAATATTAAGAGGTCATTGGCCAGCAATATTTTATCATAATATTTAATTATTAAATATTTGTAATTTATCAATTTGAATTTTTTATCATTCAAATAATTGCCACAGGGTAAAAGATTTTCCTTAATTCAAAATAGCTTTCAAATCAATTTAAATAATTTATTATTAAACATTTGACCCTGGGCAAGCCTTTTCATTTCTACATACATCTTACATTCTCCCTTATCTGCTACGCGTATTCCATCATTTGCCTCCCTCTTCTGTTCTTACCCCACACACTTCACTTTAATGCTAATCTTACAATACCTTCATGTCTCAAAACGTTGTCTATTAATCTATCCCTTCTCTTGGTCAGAGTCATCCAAATTGGCATCTCTTCCCCTTCATATATACTGCTTTAAATTTAATTTAATTTAAAGAGTTTATCACTCCAATATTGCAAATTTGGATTTTCCTTCATTCAAAATACAGTTTTGACGTTAATCTTTAAGATTTTATCATTAAAATATTTGTAATTATATTTACAAAACAAATTCGTTTAAGTCTTTGAAGAGGGTTCTTATAATGTAATATGAGAACAAATGAACAATATGCGACTGTTTGTCATTTGTGCTGCATAATTGTTGTTTTTCATCATTTCCTTCGCTTTTTGAGGAATTTTCGGAACACGATTACAATTATGGGGTGCGAAGGAAGTAGGAGAGTAATGCCACATTTAAATAATAATGACTGATTTCTTCCTTTTCGTTACCACACAAACTATTTAAAAAATGCTATAAGGACATGAGTTTTGAGACATGATTTCTGGTGTCATGTTCTAAGATCAGGCACTTGAATATTGTTTCTGAAAATGTAAGTAAATTCAATCATTTTTCTTTTTCTATGTAGCTGTGCATTTTAAATTATATATATATATATATATGCATGTACTATGGCATGACAAAAGAGATGATAAAAAATTATGCGATTTTCATATCATTTATGGTGTCATCAATAACAATCGAAATCGACCATCAAATTTATTATGTTGTTAGCATTGTCTCAAGTGGGAAAAGAATTTTATATCACTATCATACGTAATATTTAACGGTCCCCCTGTTGTCATTCCATTACTTTGTGTTGAGATATCCTGTCTGTTTATAAACCCCATGACGTCAAATTCACAAGAGGTGATTTTAGTATACGTCTCTCGTGTGTGGCAGAGATCGAACGAAAAAATTTATGCATTTAATTATTGTTTATTGTTACAAGAAGTGCGCTATTTATTGATTCAGAAACCTAGAGGGATTTCCTAATACGACCTGTGTCATAAATTATAATTTCGTTTCATAAATATTCTAAATTTAATATTACTTAAATTATGATTTTATTCTTACTCGTACTTTCCAAATTGGACTTAGAATCTCTTCGCAACGGGATTGCAGAGCAGCTACTAAAATTATAAGAAATGGGAGTACATCATTCGACGCTATTTACGAAATCAATTTATGATCACGGATGAAACCCTAATATATATACTGCGCTAGAATCAAACAGACGAAGATTGCGTTCATTAGGTGCTCGTAAGTCGCGTCCTCACAGTTTGCTAATGAGGAGCCAGGACTGGGAAGGGAGAACTGTAATCGATGAGGTTACGGCCAATTGGACGCTGATAGCGCAATTAAAAGCGCCCGACGTCTAAATCAGAGCCCAGTGACACCGTTACAGCGAGAATTAACAGCATTTGCGGCTGCTCAGGAAATCTATTAATTTAACACAGACTTCCAACTAGCTCTTTAAAGCGCAATCAAATCATGCTAAATCGTAATCACCTACTTCAAGACCTATTCCAATATACACGGCTTGACAACCTCTCACCGCCAAAATGATTATGCTTTGTGCATAGAGGGACATTTTAAGGTACCAAAATAAACACCCAAATACGTCGTTTATGTATTGTTTTCAAAGCCTCCCCGGGTCACGACCTCATCACCAGCCGCCACCTAAAACATCTTCCTAAGAATACAATAATCTTAATCACTTGTATCTTCAACGCCATCCTCAGATCCACCTATTATCCAACCAAAAGGAAACACGCCACCGTAATAATGATACCTAAACCAAACAAACCAAAATTCCATCCTGAAAGTTACGTCCAAAAAGTCTTCTTCCCACATTATCAAAATTGTTCGAAAAACTGCTACTTCCCCATCTACTCAGTCAACTCTCCTTGCTGATTCCAAAACCACAATCCGATTTTCGCCCAAAACACTCCTGTCCCCATCAAATATAACGCCTCTCCAACCTCATAAATAACTCATTTGAACAATGCTAATCCCTCATCACCACCTTTATTGACATCGAAAAAACTTTTGACAGAATTCACCACCCTTCCCTACTATCCAAAATTAAAGACTTACTTAATAGCACCCACTACAGAATACTCCTAAACTACCTTTCCAACAGAACTTCCTCTGTGAAAATAAATTACCACCTCTTCTAAACACAATCGCGGCGGGTGTCCCTCGAGGAAGCGTCATTGCCCCCTTCCTATACATCTTCTCCCACGATATCCCACAACATCCCAACTCTAGCCCTCTCCTCTGAAACCTCCTGTCTCGTCTCCAATTTCCAACCACTCCAATCTTCGCTCAATAACCTAGAGCGATGGTCCAAACAATGGCAAATCAGCATCAACCCCACCAAATCAATAGCCGTCCCATTCACACTAACATAAACCCCTCCTCCCCAAATCCACTTCTATTTAAAGAATTCAATAACCCCTACAAAAACAGAAACCAACTATATAGAAACCATGTTTGATTCAAAACTCTCGTGGAAACCTCATATTAATCTTCTTCTCTCCAAACTCAACCATAAATTCAGAAGCCTATATCCCCTCCTAAACAGAAAAGCCCCTGTTACAATCAGCACAAAACGCCTCTATATTTCTCCATAATACAACTCAACTGGTCCTATGCCTTGTCTATATGAGGAACAACAGCCAAAATTCATTCAGCCTAAATCCAAAGAAAGCAAAACATAATCTTACGCACTATTAAAAACTCTCCTTTATACCATAGAAATTCCGTCATCCACCATAGCATCAAACTTCCCAAAGTAAGCTCCGTAATCTCTAAATCCATAACCTTCCTAATTCAAAGCGCCCTCAACCACCCAATCCCCACGATCCAGCAATTTCACGACAATCCTCCTCCATCTCCACGCTTCCGTCGGCTCAAAAGAAAACTCTTAATTGACCTCAACCTTTCCCCGAACATCCAGGCACATTCTAACCCACCTTACCATCACACTCACAGACCTCATCCTCATATATCCTCCATCGGTGCAAGGCGAGTCGCTGTGTAAAATTATGACATTTAATATGCGATTTAATTAAAAATTCATCCCTTAAGTGGGGAAGAAATTTTATTATGTTAGAATAGTGAAAATATTTTTAGTACTGTTATTGTACCGGGAGTATTATTGACTCTCGAGATACTGGGAGTATATTTCAGGTTCATACTGTGACGTTTATGATGCCGGTTTAATCATGTGTTAATTAGGAATTAAATAACGTATCTGAATAATATAAATAAATACCTGGGCAACGTCGAGTGAGAAATAAAATTTAGGTGCCCCAGACTTTGTGATACATGATGATCATAGCCAGCCGAGTTCGAAAATTAATCTGGATGACTGCACGAGGTTTTCTACAATTTTAACGAACATGTGGTGGATATAAATCTGAATCAGCCTGGGATCGGTGTTGCATATTAAAGGCAGCTTAACTGGAGTCGCGTGACATGAAAGTGGTGCGTTGGTTGGTAAGCCCCACTTTGATGTCGACATTATTGAAATTCTTGGACCGCGGCAAGACGACCACTTTATTTACATCGCTGCACTTTGTGTAATCTATATTAAATTAGGGAACCTCGGGTAGCTATATAAAGTGCCCGCAACATTTTTTTTTGCATTACGTGGTCCGATCATGATAATACTACAACAAAAATCACACAGTTGTAATAATGGATTCCAGTTAGAGCCTATAATTATTTATATTCAGAAATAAGAAGAGTGGGGGGCGGTGTTACACTCCTGAATTCTATTATAAATGAATATAATATGTAATAATAATTAAATTCTGTATGGAATAAATTAAGTTATAAATAAGGCTGTAACCGTCAATGAATACAGTCCATGACGAAAATCTATATTTATGTGCAATTAAAAACTTTAAAAGTTAATAAAGCATATATTTTTTGAACCAGATGTAGTTCTAAATTCGACGAGGTAACGTCGTAGTTGAATAAGAATTCTGAATTGTCTGTAAGAGTAAGCATTATACAATTTATTATATTTTTGAAATACAGTCGTTAAGTATCATTAAATTAAGCGCATGAAAAGTGTTCAAATTAATACAAGTTCTTCCAGAAATTTATTAAAATTATTGTTAATGATTAATATCGACACTATTGACGTTTTAAATTTTCAACGTGGCAAAATTTACAAGAAAATTTACAAGAATTTACAAGAAAAAAGATTTTCAATGTAAATTTTTGAGAAGTGAATTAGACTGATATAAATGCTGATTTATGGGAAACCTTATTAATCATCCCCTTGATTTATTTATTATTAAAAACATTTTGAATAACGAAACTGTTGACTTTGTAGTCGTAATTAGTTTAAAATTATCTGTTAAAATTCAATACATCAATGACATCGTACTACCTTCAGATCCTCACGATTTGAGAATGATTATGCCTCCAAAGCCAAAAGTTCTCGTTTTTTATTTTTTAGCCAACGTTCAATATAATCTATCTAAAGAAATAGACCGTAAGCAGCCTCGCTTATTTTATATGTAATAATTGATTTTATAGGGCGAGGTTGATCCAGTAAGATTTTAGTTGGCATATAAGACAATGCTTCTGCTAAACCAACACTAAACATTTCAGTAGTGGAGTGTTGCCGTATGCGTTTCACATGCGCAAAGTTCCCGGTTCGGTCCCAGGTGGAACCAATTTTTTTAATGCACCCCATGTATTTTTGAATCTCTAAGGCGATCTAGATCAATTTTAAACTCCATTAAAGAACATGGTATATTTTTCACTTTTTTAATTATGCAAGACTTTATACTTCTTAAGGTACTGTTCTTATACAAGTATACCAGAAGAGTTCCTGACTCGGTCAAGTAACCGGTTCATTTGAAGTTAATCCCCTATGAACACAGGTCAGGATAAAGCGACGGTTTGATTACAGTTGAATCACGTGTTTACCATGAATGCCCTTTCAAATAAAAAATAATTTCGTTACTATCTCACACACAGGATGTTTTGATCCATTCTAACATCGGTCCGTGAATAACCCTTTAGAAGCAACGCGTTCGGGGAAAGGGGCTAACATCATCGGAAGAAACAGCGATGGTTGCCTGGGAACGACATCGTAGAAACTATTAATTAACGGTTTCGTGCAAACAGTTTTAAAAATAGGAGTGGGATGTATATTTAATCGTATGGAGTAACCATTGAGAATGACAGTAAAACTGAGATATTCTATTTGTAAAATATTAATAACGACATTTTCCATTAGTGGTTGTTGCAGTTGCGGTAGAGTAGTGACACACTCACACAATGACGAGAAAATACGATTAATATCAATATGCTGTGATTCTCCGTGACAAGATTTCACTGAAATGGAAATAATTGTAATAGACCGATGTAACCATGCAAATGGATCGTACCTTTTAATGTGTCGTAAAAAGGGAATTATTTAGATTGCACTGACGTTTTTTTATTCCATAATGTGGGTGTGTTAGAGAAAATCAATATTTCCACTCTTATCTGTTCTATAACAACTCCATCTCCAACAAGCAGATAATTGCAAATCCGACAAATGCAAATGTACCTTGTAGAGCTAATTTCAAATCAACACAAAGGGAATAGTAACGCGTAAAGTTAACGTGTAATCAGCAGGGACTTGCGGTGAGATCAAACGCGATAATCGCCAGTGATTTCTATTAACTGAATGAAGCTTGGTACTGACGAGCTTACGATAATTTCTTTTATTACCATCAGTATAATTTTTACAATACTTTTGACAGATAGTCTGCCACTTTCGTGTGGTGATATTTTACTTCTGTACGTCTAAAACAGAATTTTGGAACTATTCAACTTGTATTATTTTTGAACACTTTTCATGCACTATGAACGTCATGTAAAGAAATACAAATGGGATGAATGAGATGGAACCAAAATATTTAGAAAATTGTTTAGATATAAAAGGCTATATTCGAGCTTATATGCGTATGTATGTTCTGTACAATCATCAAAACACTTGACATAAGTATATATCTTAATACTAGAAAGCTAAAAAAGCTACGTGAATTCATTCCGAAGCATTTGTAGTTGTAGGAAACATAGGTAGATAGTTTTATTTATGCAGATCTGTGGCAAAATGCCTTATACATAATTATTATTACATTTTAGTTGACGTCAAATAAGAATAGAAAAAGTCTGCTTATCTAGAAATCTCAATATTTAAACAAATAATGCTGATATGATTACCATGAAATTAAATGTACTTTGCGTCTCT
This sequence comes from Eucriotettix oculatus, assembly GCA_034510155.1. Lineage (NCBI taxonomy): Eukaryota > Metazoa > Arthropoda > Insecta > Orthoptera > Tetrigidae > Eucriotettix > Eucriotettix oculatus. The sequence goes on along the minus strand of CM067376.1, from coordinate 129,242,654 downwards.
GTTTCATTTAACTTCACTATTATTTAATTTCTTTATCAATTAAGACAGTAGAAGCTCATCCTTTCCTAGTTACTGAGATGATATGTTCCTCCCAATTTAAGTCTGATCAGTATTACGCCCAGATATTTAAAGGCGTGTACCTCAATTATATTTAGTTCCTATTTTATATTATAGAGGAATAACTACCTTCATTTTAAAACATAATTGATAATTCTTTTCCATATTTATTTTCATTTTAATTTTTCCGACTATGAATTTTGTCCAGATCGCTTAGTTGAATATTTTCGTCCTGAACAGTTTTTATTTCTGTATAAATAATGCAATCGTCAGCAAATAATGTTATTCTTACAACTAAATCTTTTATGAATAAATGCAAATGTAAAGGCCGATTACGGTTCCCTGAGGCACCCCTGACGTGATTGCAACATGAGCAGAAATGAGCTTACGATTTTTTAAAAATTCGGGTATTCAGTTCAATACGTGTTTGTCAATATCTGTATTCTCTCATTTAAGTAGCAGTAGAATGCCTTCAAAAATTGAAAAATGTGATAATTTGTGAAATTAATGAAGTGAATTTGATTAATTTGGGTCAAAGTAGTCGTTAGTATCGCTCAAGAAAGCCGTTTCATTACTCCTTTTTTATATAGAAATTCTTGCCTTGGATTAGGCCTAATATTTTTCATTGTTGAATAAATATGCTTAAAACATACTGCGTGAGGTGTCATAACACTTTCAAATCATCATTGCACAGTATTCGTTAGTAACACCAAATAACCCCGGTAGCAAAACTTAAAAAGCAAAAGATCTGCTACGAAAAAAAATTAAAGAACCAAAAAGTAGCGAAGCTATTAATGTCGTAATAACTCAAAACGTGCAATAAATTTACATAGAAAATTATTATCTAATTGAAAAAGTTCTTGCTAGTGAGGCAGCGACACACTATTACCACGCGAACGGAGAATACGCTCATGTCTCTATAATTAACTGTCGCTGGTGCTTATGAACTTCATTTCCTGTCACCATAAATGGTTCGGTTAATACGGTGTGCAATGACATGGCACTTCACGTTATTTGGTGAACGGTGGACGATGATTGTACTTGATGAATTTCATAACTGAGTACAGCAGTGATCATAAAACGATGCAGTTTTCTTTATTGCCTATATTTCAAAACTCCTCTGTAGATGGATATTTATAAAACAATTTTAAATCTACTTGTGTTAGAGCAGTTTCAGTTCCATAGCGGCTCCATCTGCAACTAAAGGGTGACGGAATTGAGCAATAGATTTAGATTTTAGCAACTGCGAATGGATTAACAAATAAATGGTAGGAAGCTCTTAAATCTTGCAAGTCAGTCCACTAAATCGCGATTCCATTTCCAGAAACAACAATTGCTACTTGCCAATATCGTCTTAAATATTGCAATTTTCTTTGTTCATATTACTTTAATTGTATCCTGATCCTAAAATATAAAATTGAAAAAAAAGTCTGTCACAAATGTAGTGGGTATAATTTCAACTCGCTCGAGAAAACTGAGAATTACTTGAGTAAATTTAAAAATAATTTGGTCTTTCCCTTTGAACGATTAATTCAAATCCTGAAATGATTCATAACATTGGAAAATACTCTAAGATCTTGTATCAATGCTTCGTTTCTCAATTGAAATCATCTCTACCGTTTTGTGACAAACTTCCACGCCAATTATATTTAAATTTCCCGAGACGTGGCGTTGGGTCGCCATAATAATTAATTATTCTTCAATAAATGTGCTTTATATTCGATATATACATATAAAATAAGCATTTCAACTTACTACTGCATATTTACTATATACTTCAGCATTTCCATTTAAAATAAACTAATTATTTATAACACCGGCCGCTCGGCCTCGCCGCAAGAGACTTTAACCTCAATATTTGTTACCTGCGATACACACTATCTTCTTTTACTCTTCTTACGCGACTACATAAGTTCTTATTGACAGTTTAAAAGTGTTGTTACTGTTTTGATTAAAACTAAAAATATTCGAGTTCGTTTCCTAATTCAAACTCTTGAATTAAATTTCTGAAATGTCTTCAAATTTGCGTATAAAATTAAAATAGCCCTTGACTCTTGGAGAACCTTTTGATATTTTGCAAATAGTAAGATGCCTCCGATTAATCATACAAAAAACTTAGGGTAAGTTGATTTCTCAGAAGAGGAATAATACCATTGTTGTTTCCTGTCATGTGCAGCTCCGTCCACAGAAATGCTCTCTAAAGGAATTCCGGTTTGAGTCACTGCACTGTGCAGAAAATATTATACGTGTGTAAAATCTAATCTAACTGTTGCTTTAAGAAAATTAAAGACACAACAGCTATGGCACTTTTTGAAGTTTCGCTGACATCTATAGACTCCCATTTGAGAACTCATTACGTCGCTAATAATATTTATTATAATATATTATGTAGCTAGTTTTGGAATATATTTAGGAAACAGTAACCTAGGTGGGACGAACATGTGAATTTCACGATCCGAAAAGCACGGAATTCATAGTATTAAATAATGGTGAATTTAGAAAAGGGGGTCTCGAAAGTTAAGAAGGTAGCATAATTAACTAGAGATCCATTTTGGAATACAGGACGGTTGTTGGGATCTACTGAAAAAATAAAAATAATCGTTGGGGAACGTTTAAAAAAGGACAGCTTAATTTGCAAGAGTAGGGCCAAGTCAGGAGAACAGAAAATGGTAGTTATTTCGCAAAAGAGTGAGACAGCAAAGCTACACAAAGCTTATCCGGGGCAAAAGCCACGAATTGAAATTATCTCCACCTTACAAAAGCAAAATAAAGCAGTTGGCAAATTTTCATTCCTGAATAGGACGAACAACAAAAATGAGATCACACATGCCGAGGTACCTCGATCAGTTACAGATTTGTTACAGGGCATACGGTAACAGTCATCAGTTGCTTGTATAGGAACAGTCGGCTTGCTGTTTTTAAATTTGCCGAGGTACAGAGGAGGGTATTCTGCGTCCTAACCGCATATCTAATTCTAGTTTTGAGAAGGGCGCGCGATAATCCCCGAGAGCCCGTCCTACCTGATGTACGTTTTCTAGGATTTTATTTGCACCATTTACGGTGGATGCCCGGTAGAATGAATAAAATATAACCCGGGGACTCTTGCTAACCCTAGGCTACAGTTTAATCCCTTCCAACTCATTCCTTTCATATCCTTTCCGATGTGATTAAAGCGGAGTTCCAACCACGTGTAGTATTTCTCTCGGAAAATCCCTTAACTAATCAAATTAATATTAAAAAATGATATTTCAATTTAAATATTCAATTCAAACTATAGTATAGTGCTAACATTTGATTAACGTAATATATTTCATTCAGTGTTTCTTTTTTTCCAGCTATAAATTTTTCTATTCTTCAGGAGTGATAGTTGACTGTGGAGTGGAAGAAAGAAAATAATACGTATTTTAAATCCTTATATTTAATTCATTTTACTCTCAACATATCTAGGAGGCAACTTGATGCGAGTCCGCAACCAGCGGTATCTAAACTCAAAACTCGATCTCCCAGTCTCCACCAGTAGCGTTGCAGATGTATTAGTATCAGATTAGAAGTAATATTTACATGAGACAATTTAATTTTGTATCGGCCACCGGGCTATTTACCACTCGTAGATTTCCAAATACATAAATGCTCAATTAGAGAAATTTTAGAATCGGTAGTGAGGCCATTTGCCTGAATTTGTATTATTTTACGTTGCAGTTTCGCGTTATCTAGATAAAAGGAACCCACTACAACATTAATATATTTCCCACTTGAGTACGTGAGCTTGGCACGTGCGACGTTCCAAGGAATTGCAAGCTACTCTTTCAGTTTGAGGAAATAACCTTGCAGTCGCGCCGACAGACAGCTTGTTGCTCCACAACCCAGAATTTGTTGGAAAATCTCTTGAAAATACGTTATTGTTGCTCCGTAATGCTGTGAAAGGTTTCCGCCTTTGTATGATGTGAACGTAGCATTAGAAACTAAACCAGGCAGCACTGTTACTCATTGCTGAATACGGTAACTATAGTGAGGGAAATGAGGCCTCAAGAACTTCAGAACAATTGGCTTTTGTGTAACCAATAGGTGAGTTTGCTTGTGTATCTTGATTTCCCGAACTTACTCATAGTCGTTTCGAATTCCATGACAAGGAATGCATGTCAGTGCCTGAGAGTACGAAGTTCAAGTTTGGACAAAGGAAAGAAGGAATATTTTCCGCAGTATGTCGCCCATACTCTTTAACTTATATATAGAACAGGCGAGGAATAAAAATGAAACGGAAAATGGAAAAGGAATCATTTTGCAAGGAAAAGAAATAAAAACCCTGCGGTTTACCGATTATACTGTAGTATTAGGCGAGTCAGAAGAAGACTTGGAAACATAATGAATGGCATGAACGGTGACCTGGAGGAAGAGTTCAACATGAGGACTAATAGAGGGAAAACCAAGGTAATGGAGTGTAGTATGGAAAACGGTGGAATAATAAAGGGTGTTAGATTGGGGAGGGATATTTTGAAGGAAGTTAAGGAATTTTGCTACTTGGGCAGCGTAATAACTAGGGATGGTAGAAGTATAATAGACATAAAGAGTAGGATAGCACAGACAAGAAAAGCTTTCGCATAAAGGAGAAATTTACTTACGGGTAATATAAAAGTGAATATTAGGAAATCATTGCTAGAAATAGTCGTATGAAGTGTGGCTTTATATGTGTGCAAAACACGGACGTTAGGAATTGCAGAAAGGAAAATAATATAACCCTTTGAAATGCGGAAATGTAAAAGCTTGCGAAAGATAGGTTAGCACGAAGGGTTGCATCAGACCAGTCTTAGGACTGAATATCACAACAAAAAACAAAAAATTAGGGAACTCTTTTTTATTTATTTAATGGAGCTTATAATTTTGACTACCCTTAGGGTAGGGGGAAGGTTTTCAGTTTATTAATGTTCCAGGAGTACCGTAGTGAACAGTGCTTATTTAATGTACGAGGACAATTTATGACTCTATTACGATATCATCAGTCATTTTTCTGGTTTATTTTAAGATAACTTCTATTCGGATGCAGCCCTTCAAGGTTTAATTCCAATTAAATTAAGTGTTGACCAAAATAATATTTTTGAATTAATACAGTTAATGTTGTTGTGGTATTCAGTCCTAAGACTGGTCTGATGCAACCTTCCATTCTAAACTATCCTGCGCAAGCATTTTCATTTCTACATAGCCACAACATCCCACATTCTCCCTAATCTACTTAAATTATTCCATCCTTGGCCTCGTTCTTCTGTTTTTTCTTTCCTTTCCTCTTTCCTCCTTGGCTCTACAGCCCATTGAGGGCCTGGGCCTACCGAGTGGAGTGACACATGGTCAGCGTATCGATCCTCCAACAGCCTTAATCCCGGGCTTCTCGACCATAAAGAAATAACAAACCATCTAACGGCGCCAAATTATATTTCTAAAAATGACCACTCGTTCAAAATTAAAGAAAAAGGGCAACGCACGGACGTAGGAAAATTTTCATTTGTAAATGGATCAATACGCGATTGGAATTCCTTGCCTGCAGAAATACTGACGACTTTCCCGGGTAGCGTAAATCAGTTTAGAAGTAGGCTAAGAAAACTTAAGTGATTGTTTTTTTTAAATCAGTGAAGTGATTATAGTGAAGTGCAGTGAAGTGATTTTTGTGTGGCTCCTTTGTTTTCTTTTTCAGATAAAAACTACACTTCAAAATTCTTCCTAGTGTAAACTTTTCGTGATTTTATTTGTATTTCCTTTGTATATAGCTGCCACCGGGCAAATGCCCAATAGCAGCTTAGTAATAATAATAATAACGACACAAACATCCAAGCCCATACCAGAATTCTAAGCCGGGACCTCTGGGCTGTGAGGCAGCAACGCTAGCCACTGCACCACAGGAGGTCGGCTCTTCACTTTTTACTCCGGGTTAATATAAATAAATAACCGGACAAATACAGGCACCCACCTTGATTAAAGATTTTGGACATAGTTACACAAAAATTTCAATGGATTTAAGAAACCTGATGCAGCGTAATACCGATATTACTTATGAGCCCACTGTTGGACTTATTTTAAAAGTATTTACGTCTGCTAGTAGAATAACGGTAATTAATCACGTATCTAGAAATCTAATTTAGACTGTTGTAGTTTGATGTATACTGTTTGCTCCTATGCCTTTTTTGTTTATCAAATTAATATAAGTTATTATCTATTTCTTATAAGTAAATATTGTTTTTCTGTTACTAGATGAGATTAATTTGCATTAAATCACAACTACAATTTTTTACAGATATCCTATAATATGAACTGAATTATTGGAAAACATACAATGTAGTTCCGATCGAGCATTCATGCCACTAGAGTGTTTTTCAGCTGCAAGGAAATACGTAGTATCGCCGTATCTGAGAGATGTTTGTGGAGGATACATATGCAATGAGCGTCAGCCAAAGTCCTCATTGGCATTCCGCATACCATTATTGTCAAGTAGCAAGAAACACTCGCCTCAGCTTCCTTCCTCGAGGCCCCACAAATTTTTCGGAATAAAGATTGGAATAAAATTTGACTTGGAATGGAGCGAGTGCGTAAGAATATTGAAATCAGGACTCTAGCAAATGCCATTCATGCCCCAGATACAAGAGTGAAATTTAAGAAGGAATAATAGACGCAATAAGACATGTCATTCGTTGTGGAATTTAACACAGTGACACAGTTGACGGACTCGTAATACGGGCATGTTCGAGTTCTTTTAGTACCTTATCGATGCTCCATGTTTACAGAATATCTTAGATAAATTTTGAGCAAAATATGTAGCGCTAGATCGGAATGGCTCCTTCGCTTACCGTACGTGAACTGCGTAAGCCACTGAAACGGCTTTGGGATCCAAGTCACGTGCTAACCCAATAAATCTGGAATGTCAAGCTGAGATTATTCTCGAACGCATCGCCTCCCCAAACAGCAACAAAGATTCTATGACATAAAATATACAATACACAATATTTTATGTCCGACGACCTTTTTATTTAAAAATTGAGATGAAAAGAGACTTAAGAAGACTGAAAACAAAACACTAAATTAAAAAAAAATTATTACCATTGATACATATTTTTCTAAGTTTTAGATGTGCATTACAAATCTTCAAGACTAAAATTATTACATTAATATATACTCGTACGCCCGGTATAGTTAAAAAGTAGTGATTTTTTAATTTGAGGATTTAACACATTTGTGAACTATTAAATTCTTTCAGGCATACTGATCGTTTTATTTATTAACTAAACTGATTTCACGCTATTAGAAGTCATATTCACTAAATTTCATTAAATTTAAATTATATGTTTTACACCTGAGGAGGTTCCAAAGATGATAGTTATTGTGTTTTATTAATATTTTATTTATTAAAATATAATTATTTCTAATCCGATTTCCTGGCGTGTTTATTTATTTAAAACAAAACTGAGTTTTTAAGTGATCAAATTTTACCTGACGAAGGACGAAAAGATTTGTTTACTTGATAAAAAATTAAAATATAAGACCTAGGACATTTTTTTGGTAAGACATACTTAAAGAACAGAAGTATATATAATAACATGGGAAAGGTCAGAAGCTTTAAAGTAAACAAAAAAGAATCCGTAGACTTTAAAATAATATACAGATGGTCATTAATTATGTATCTGAATCTAATGGTTCTGTTGAATCAATTACACTTTAAACCATTGAACATTTATTAGATGAGAATATGTAATGCATTGTAAGGAACGTATCACACGAGCAGAGAGTTTAAATGTTAAAGCGGGTTACACAACTTTAGTTTGTGGAATGTTGTTGGCAGGTTAATTAAAGCATCCAGTGGAATATTTTCACATTTAACAACTAATATTTCTCACTAAACACTAGAAATGTATTTTTCAGAAGTTAACTGAAATACAATACACTTCAATAGTTTTAATTCTCAATACTATCGTCTTCTTTTTAACTTTCTTCAAGTTGTTAAAAAATTACTATTTTCGAAAGTCTTCATCCTTAAACCAAGCTCTTTGTGCACTTACTGGGATACTATAGAAAGTAGATATATAATTTTGTTAAATTTTACGACGAAAGAAATAAAGTTGCACTCGGTTGAATGCGATCTAATAGAATAAAGATAGGTTATTGTAATTTTTATTTATAATTTTTCTTATTGTTTGGAATAAAGTTAAATTTCAGAAACGTAAAAAAGTATTTTATTTAATTAAAATGTTTACACGGCATGATCCTTTTTTTGGTTACTTCATAATTTGATACATGACTGGAAATTTTGTTTGTTTACTCGGAACCTGATAATTATGAGACAATAATATATATGCTGGACTAGTTTGAATTTGCTGTTATTTTTCTCCTATTGTCATTTATTTCCGGAGTTAATTATTAATTAAATAAGTGTAATTCATTTATGAAACGCGTTTAAGTTTTATTATTCAATTTATATTTTTACAAATATGGTGTTCATATAATGACTTTTGAAATGTGTCGGATAAGCTATAAAAAGTTTTGTATTAGAATACGCCATTTTGCTACCATAAGCGCTCCTAAACGTCTTTTTTAATGTTAAAGATTGTTTTATAAATAAAATATTGTTCGCTAAAAATAAAAGCATTTTAATGCGTCGGAATTATTAAAAACATATTTAGAAGCTTTTGCAATTCTGTATCATATGTATCTGATATAACAGTTAATATTTTCCGACATAATTATTATCTAATACGTGAATTATGCCAAAGCGATAAAATAATACACCGGGGATCTTTATTATGAAATATTAGTAGGAGTTACTTTTCATGGTAAAAGGAATTCAGAAAAATTTGCTGACTTAACAGCTGACAGTAACGTCTAACTACGTATGCAGATAGAATAAGATTATCTAATCTTCTCAGGAAACGAGTATCTACAGGATGTCAGCAAATTCCATCTGCATGTGGCACACAGTGTATTTGTTGACTTCCGGGAAATTCATCTCACCAAGGACTTGAACCAAAAATATCTCTGATAAGTTAAGGAAATCCGTGAATAAGAATTATTTATCTTCTACCTGATTGTCCGGTCGGTTGTGTATCTGTCCCAAATATTAAACTACGCAAAAAGTAATGATTTTTTATCAATAAGTTAATAGTGAAAAAATATTTACAAACATTTAAAAGGTTAAGTGCAGTTTACTAGTAAAGCCTCTTAAAATTAATTATAATGTTACTTATTTCAAACAATATTTTTAGTTTTTTACTTCAGGCATAAGAATGAAACAAAACAGGTGTTAGTAACTTACCAATACTTAATAGATTAGTTGATCGTGATTGATAATGAAAGTCTCACTGGAAATTGCATCTGAACGAGCCGTATCTGTTGGATGAAAATTATTCCCCCGTCTCACCAATAATTACGTCTTGCAATACCAATTCTAGAACGTTCTAAAACGTCGACTAAACGTGATTTGAATGTTAACGTGAATGTCACCAATCAGCTTAGTGTCAGAAAGAAAAAATATGGATCCAAAACCAATTTCTGACATTATAAACATTTTATTAATCCTTTCATGCCCCTCTTTACACCGTTCCCGTCATTCTGTATTTCAAGAAACAGTGTTTTATGAGTATCTTAGTGATGAAGTAAATCTGTTTGCAATTTTTTTTGCGATCGGTTAGTAATTTTGGCGATATTTTGTTGAGATAGTTATATTTTTCTTTTATATAAAATTATAAAAGATATAGAATTCATAATATACCAGCTTAAAATGAGGAATCTGTCATTTTGTTGATTTTATCAGTTTTAAAGTATACCTTGTTTCACACGCTAACATTGTTGAACCGTAATTAGATAAAACGTGCTATTTTGGAACGCTTCTTTCTTGCATAGCTTTGTGGAAGAATTTCCTTGAATTGTCTAATATATTTGAACAGAACGTTTGTTTTAGAGGATATCGCTACGCTAATGTTGACACTTGAAATATTTTATGACAGCTTTACTCTTGCTATTGTATAATTTTAATAAATGCACATTTTGGAATTGTGTTGGCTGTAATGTTATAGTTAATTACGTAACTATAACTACTACTACCAGCAGTCTTAAAATGTTTGAAATATTCATCATCAATATACTTAAAATAATTGCATAATTTCTAATATATAATATTTAAAGGTATATTTTCCAAAGAATATTACTTGTTGCTATAAAGATTCATAATCTCGTTATGATCGAAGTAAATAATTCACTGTTTATAAAATTATAATGGAAAATTATCGACCGGATCGCGTGACCTCCGCCTTCCGGGTAGGTGCTCTACCGTCTGAGATAATCCGAGTCGATTCCCGACCAGGTAAGATGTCTACTAATCACAGGACTCAATGAAGAAGGGACGCTGTAAATTGTTCGTAGTTGCACTGATTTTCGTTCAAAGAAATTATACTGTGATTAATAAATTGTAGATGAACCTAATCGCCAGCTAAACAAGGGATGGATAAACCTCGTAGCGTTTTTAAAGCCACCTGGTATTATCTGACATGTCGGAGCACCCTCCCGGAAAGCGAGAGGCCCCCGGTTCGTGACCCGGCCCATTTATCCAAACAGATTTTCTCAAATTCAATTTATGGCTTATTTCTGAGCTTAAATTTGAACTAGTTCTGTTGTATTTGAAGTAAATAACTCCATTGCAGTCGTAATAATATCAACAAGCTTTGGATTTAGTACTTATATCAAATATTCAACGTACTTACCTAATATAAAATCATCGTTTGCGATAACTACGGCACTATGTAACCTCCACCACAGATATTCTCAGGTGACTTACCTAAAACAACAAGAATAAATATTAGATGTTTGTATTTATAAGCGTTATGTTCAATAACTATTATTTTAATTTACATTGTTGTAACTGACATTGAAAATTATTAATAGATAATGGAAAAGAAGTCAGATAAGAATTTATTTAATAAAAATAATAATTACTTGAACATTATATTGCCAAAATATTACTAAGTATACTACGTTTTGAAATAGCCTAGTGACGGTTGTCAGTAAACCTGTCACGTTACATAACCACAATTTCGATTGGAATAATGTAACAATGCTCAAATCCGAAACCAAATTTTATGCAAGATTGTTGTTTCAAATAATACACAATGATTTCAATTATCAAATAATATTTAATAAATAAAATTTTTCACCACTTTCAGACTTACGTACTACGAAGTTGTGTAAAATGTTTTTTGGTTAACACGATGTACATCTATATTTCCCCACAGGATGAAAACCTGAAGAAGGTACAGATAAGTACCGAAACATTGTTTATTCTTTTTGGAAATTGTTTTAATAGTAAAGTCTGAAAGTGGTCAAAATTTTTATTTATTATTACACATAAGAATTCAACCATTAATAAATATTAAACTTATTTAAAAAATCTCAGCATTTATTCTCAAATAAGCTCTTTTGTCTCGTCTTATGTATAAAATTGTTATCATTATGTTTCAATTTATTTGTAAAGCACATCTGATTGTGGAAGAAACGAAGTGAATTAATAAGATATTTTTCAATATCACGTGAAAAAATATGACTTTAGATTGGATTTATTAGTTCCATTAGTCGTCTGCTTTGGAAATATGACAAACCAAATCACAAAAATGAATAGAATAACTCTTCCATAAAAACAATAGAAACATTTAGGGCTATAATAAAATATTAATATAAAAGAATGTTAGAGTAAATATACGCAAATATATTAAATAGGTTCACGTAGAAAATATTGTCACCAGAATAAAAAATTACTATATACGTAAAGAAGAGTGTATATGTTAGAATTACAGAATATTACAAATAAGTAAGAAAGATTAAATGCACAGGATAAATAAAAAATATTATTCACTTCCCTAGTACCACTAAATTTAGCAAATACCATTAAACTACACAAATAACACTACACTTTTGTAAATAAAAGAATATAATAAACGATTTCAAAAATAATCATAAGTAAGGTTAAAATGCTAACACATATTTATATATATTGGGCTCAATTGAGAAAGCTAATAAGTTTCTTTGTTATCATGATTTCTACAGTTGATTTTTCTCTTTTCCAATTTATTTCCTGAATTTTTCCTCTTTTTTAATAGATATATTTAACTGACACTTCAGTTATATTATGAGTGTAATATACACTCTTATATAAATGTTAGTATTTATTGCAGAGAAATGAATTATATTCGTCAATTATAATCGCATAATTGTTGATAATTTGTTATATACGTGATAAAATCCATAAACAGGAACGAAACGGTGTGAGATTTTGTATTAAGTTTTTCTGCCTTATTGACGATTTTATTTAATTACTTTCTGTTGAGTGTTTTAGCGCACTACCAAACACTTTCCAAATTGTTGCTAAAGAGAGCTTTTTTCTTCGTAAAGATTTATTAAATACCTTCTACCAATTACGTACCGCTTGTTTTAGTATGACGTGCACAGTTGAAATATTAAGGATACGGAGGACTCCTCACGCCCTGTTTCACGTCAACTTTCTTGACTTAGCAAAGTTTGAAACTGTCGCTGAAACCCTGTTTGTAGTTGTTGTGAGATAAAATAACGTAATCTTTTTACTGAAGTTTAATATTATGGGCGGATTTAGAACTTAGGCAAAATATTGCAATTACAGAGCAACTAATCTCTTCCATCAACTGTGTGCCACGCATTTGACAATCTCCCTGTAAATTAGGGACATAGTAAAACATAACTGGCTTCATTAAATATTGTTAATAGCCATTCGTGTGGATTTAATCGACGTGATAAATTATTCGCTACGTTTTGCAGCAAATTAGCCACAAACTATTTACAGCGTAAATAAATTTATTTTGGGAGGGTAGAATGGGCCAATGAATTAATTCGATGGGGTATAATTTGAGAATCAGTGTGAGTTTTGTATGGAAATCAGATTCTTCGGGTCATTTGTTTATCTATGCATAATCCATATTGTCAATATATTGAAGGGAGAATAACTTGGGTATCGATGAAACGTATTTTTAACTCTGCCTCTGAAGCCTATTGACAATGACATGATTGGACAAATCGTAATTTTATAGTTGGGTGTTTCAATGAATTAAGTAATTAAGTAACGAGGAAAACAGTTACGGAGCAGTGCAGACACCATTAATTCTGTGAATTCAGTGACAACGTGTTTAATCAGTCCGAAGACCTTATGAACTACGCTGTAATGTTATCAATTCCTGGCACTTTACAGTTTCTCAGATCTGTCAGCGCCCTGTCAAACTCTGACCATAAAATGTTGTCACCCAGCTTTCCATCATCCAACTCCTCTTCTTCTATTACTGACTGATCTAGAATTCCACCATGATACAGCTTTTCTAGAAATTCTTTCCATCTTTCTGCATCTTCTTCTTTATTCAAAACTGGTTTCCCATCGGTCCTCCTGATGCTCTTGGTAATATTTTTCCACTCTCCGAATGTTTCTTCGATTTTCCTATAAGCTTCGTCGATTTTCCCTTTCACCATGAAATCATCAACCGCTTTACATTTCTCTTGGATCCAAATCTCTTTAGCTGCTTTGTACGTCCTATCTACCTCATTCGTCAAGCATCTGTACTGCTCTTTACCAGTTTCATCTCTCGCGTTTTTATATTTACACCAATCCTCTAATTTCTATTCCTCCAAGAGTGTCCGTTTCTCTTCTATAATGTTTTTCCTCCTTTCTCTGTTAATTTACTCTTGATATCTTCTTTGAAACTCTGAAGCACCTCCTGTTGTTTCGGTTTTTCTACTTATCATCGTTTTGTTTTAGTTCCTTTCTTGAGTTTCTTTATTTTCAGTCTGCATTTCATAATCAGCAGAGTATGGTAGGAGTTTATATATGATCCTGGGTACGTGTTTCAGTCCAAAACCTGATCCCTATCTCTTTGTCTCACCACTATATAGTCTAATTGGTACCTTCCCATCTTCCCCGGCTTCTTCCATGTGACTAAGCAGGCATTCGTCTCTACCAATTTGAAATCAACGCCAAAACGTTGTTAGATAGATTTATTTCGTCATAACTGGCTGAGCCCAGTGGCAACATAATTTAATATTCCAATAAAGAAATATAAGTTAAAAAAATTATACTACTATTGATATTGGATATATTGGATATATAAATACGTTAACACTAATTTAAGCTAAAATATATTAAGCCAATCCATGTCTCTATTTCGGTTCCTAAATGTTTTTACACTATTCGGAAAAGTCGCTAGTAGACTTGCAGGCAAACCATTCCAGTCTTCTACGGTCCTATTTACGAAGGAGTATTAACACACGTCAGTTCGTTGTCTTCTCTGATTAATTTTGAATGAGTGATCATTTCGCGCTACATGCGTCGGAAAATGAATACTAATTACATTTAACAAAAAATACTTCAAAAGGTCATTAATTGTTTTATTAATATTGATAATTATTTAAGGCATATGCAACGTTTCATCCATATTTGTGGAATTCAACGACAAAATTTTAAATGGATAATCCTGTATACACATGCAGATAATTTTGCGCTGTGAACTGCGTCCAGCGACGGTTGCGGACGAAATGTAATGATACTTTGAATTTTCTCAATTAATGAATAATTGTTGATGTGGTATTTAGTCCCAAGACTGGTCTGATACAACCCTCCATGCTAACCTATCCTGCGCAAGTCTTTTAATTTCTACAACGTTACCATATCCGACATTAACGAAATGAATAATAAAAATAAAATCTTGTTCCTGAAGAAATTACAATAAAATATTTTAGAAACAAATTTCGCATGGAACACGACAGAATTTAGTCCCTGAAAATAAGAAATGATTTAAAAATTATGGCGATTTGGCAGAGGGAAGTTTGCACCGCGTGTTCTGCAACCCGCGCCACATTTATTCAGCCGATGTGCGTTATACGTTGCCAGTGTTGTATTATAATAATGACCGGTTCTGTACACGCCGTGTGCTAGTAATTAGAACTTATACCTATTAATAATAAGCTCCGTAAAACAGTGCTTACTGGGAAACTGCAGAATCTAATATATATATAAATACATTGTAACGAACGGTGTAATTTAATACTTAGTTTTCGTCACTATAACGGCATTTTATAACATTTATGTTATTTTCTTTACGCCAGATGCCTCACTTTTCCGACCCAATTGTGCAGTTGCATGATTCATGTGACATTTGTAACGAATTTCACCCGCAGTCAGGGAATAAACAAAAGTCCGTAGGTACTTTTACACAATAATTTATCACCGTAAACGACCATTCAAACTTATACACGGTGGGCGGAAAGTCCCTTTACACGGTATTAAAAACTATTTAGGTATGTACAGTGTAACTCCTATGGGTGCAGAACGTCTGTGTGGGCTCCTTCATGATCGTAGCATAATAATTTAATGCGCCTCCTTGTCGGATTGTTCATCGGCAACAGCGTATTAAGGGCGATGTCATTGAACGCCTCACAAACTCCGTTTTTCAGCTGCTCATCGTTTAGTTATTGTCGTTTCCTCACATTTTGTTTCACAATATCCCGCAGAGCATTATCAGGTGTGATGAGGTCCGGACTTCTTGCAGGCCAAGGTAATGGTGCGGGGGATTGTTCTGACCCACGTCAAATCCAGCGATTTGGAAAATTCGTCCAGCAAAACTGAAGACTTCAGCCTGGAAGATGACGGAGTTGCTATCTGTCGAAACGTCGCTGTTTACTGAGACTACCCGGTTGGAAACCCGAGAAACGTTTCTACAAACTCTTGTTAGTTGTTAACTACGTACATTTATACAAGATATAAAACCACTCTACATTTAAAATCTGACAATAGAATATAAAAAAACTCAACTAATAGCTAATAACAGAAGATTATGTCACTTACAATATGTCAATTCACGCCAAATAAAACTACAGTTCTCATATATATTCATCGGAAAGCAAGAGTACTCTAAACAAGCTCAATATTATTCAAAACAACGCAATGAGATTAATAACGGGATATCCGAGGTCGACCCCGATTAATGGGGCTTCTTGTAGAAAGAAAACTGCCTGCACTCGAGCGAGAAAGAGAAATTTATTTAATAAGATATGCCATCAAAGCTGGATGTCACTGCACGAAGAGATATGAGACATTACGAATGTCCAAAAAGTATGCTGTACATCTCCTGATTTCGCCCAACTCACAGCTTAGGGCTGTACTCAACAGAAACAACATAACATTACCCAGACTTCTACATAACTCGTATTCTCTGGTCCCAACATGGAAAACAGCACAGCTACCATTTATTTCCACACAAAATCTACAAGCTATGAAGGAACGGAAAGAAATAATCAAAAGTCTAAAATTTTCAGCGACAAACAACAGAAGTACTGAACAAAGTGGTGTGTTTCTAAAATATATTGTGAATAGTATTGACAACAGCAAGTTGTGATTAACAGACTTCGAACATTGCATTCGAAGCTAACGCACTCCTACCTATTTACAGGAGAAGAAAATCCTATATGCAGAATTTGTCATTCCACACATATTAATGGAATGTAAAACTTTCAAAAGAAAAAGGGAGAAGCTTCTGGGACATTTCAATCCTAACGAATTGGCAACAAACAAAGACACTATCTTAAAAGTTTAAAAATTTATTTGTAAAATAGGTATTTTTAATAAAATTTAAATTAGTTAATTTTTCTGTTTCAGACAAATGTCTAGGCGGTCAGTTTAATTTTTAAAATGTATTTTTTTTTCGCCCTAAATTCAATTTTAAATGTAATTATTTTTCATTAAGAAGTAACAGTTTTTGTGCTCTTAAAATTGTCAAATGGTTTTTTAGAATTAGGACGATGTTAAAGATTTGATTGGATGGTTCGCTAATAACCCTCGGGTTGATGCGACATAGAGCCTAATAAATAAAACCTCTCTACAATATTTAGCAAAACATTTCCTATAACCAAGACGAATATACAGTTGGTCTGCTAATTTAGAATGCGTTAAACTTACGAATAGTCTTTCATATTCCCGTTCCTGTCAGTATAAATTGTAGGCGAGGTATAACAGAGCTTCCCATGTCTGATTCCTAATTTCGACGCAAATTAGGTTACCGGTTTGACAGTGGTCATCGCGTGGAGAGTATAAGTTTATTACCAGGTATTTACATCTGGATACGCAGCCCATAAACCGCTTACATACGTCAAAAGTTTACGACTCTGTAGCAGTTTGCTTATAAGTGCCAGTTAAGTGAACACATTCAAACGTACAATTCTTACAGCCCCATTTTTACTACAAACCAAATTACAGGAGAATTTAATGACAGATCATAACCCAAAAGAATCGTGAAACAGATATCTAAGATAAGATCCACGTGCTAACTAAACCTGGGTTGTATTATCTAGATAAAGTCAATTCTTCTAAAAATTATTAGTTAATTTCATTGAGATTAGATTAAAGAAAATATTACCACGTTTTCATTGTATTACTTGCTGAATGCCCGGCGTTCCCAAATTTAATGTTCAGGAAAAAGAATTAATTCTCTAATCTGCAAGAAATATCGTATATTTTATAATTAATGACTTATGACCTCACCGAATACCGACAGAGGTTTACTACGTGATTTAACCGGCATAGAGATTTCTCAGGGACACCAACAGCTATGGATTAGACTTTTTAGACTATTTCGTCCACCTCTTCTCACCTTCCCTCCCACGTCATGTTGCTAGCCACTATTCAACTCAGCTACCCCCGTAACTGTGAAATCGACACCAATATCAGTCATTTTGCACATATCATTATTCCACCCCACTGCGAAACAATAGAAGCTGATACTTCACTTCAATAACGTTAGGACTGCTACAATGTAACTACATATAGAATGAATCGCCGTAATGTATGCAAGCTCATAACAATCGAACGACTGCACCAAATTGGATAACTTTTTTTGCTGTGTTCGTTATTGTCAGGACAAGTTTTGTATAAAAGAATAATTATAAAAAATCGTACGAAAAAGTTTCAAAATTCATAACATGAAAAAAATTCACGGAAAGCCTATCTTATATCCGCGCATTTGAATCTCCATGTGGATGTTGGTTGTCTATACTCCTGATCTGTTTATTCTCAGAAATTGGGTTCAGGCGAGGCGACAAAACAGACGGTCAAACGTAGCAATTACCTATGGACATTTGTCGTATAGGTTCCGAACGACTTCCCTAGGGGGAGGAGTGGAATTGGTGGAATTTTTATATGTAATAAAGGCTCATATTTGAGTCGAAAAAGAGTTCTTGAGGCCAATTATTTTTATACAATTTTCCTCGACAATATTTGTGTATAATTTCAATCCCTTGCAGAATGTGAGGGGTATATTAAAATAACGAGGAAATTATCAACTTTGGGGTCGAAACTGGTGTAAAGGGGGTCGTTGTGTTACATTATTACCTTTAATATGCGATTTAAGTAAAAATTTATTCCTTAAGTGGGGAAGAAATTTTATTCTATCAGAGTTCTGAAAATATTTTTATTCGTGTTATTGTACCGGGAATATTTTTTACTGTCGAGATACTGGATGTATATTTGAGGTTCATATTGTTACGGTTTCGATATTGGTTTAGTCACGTGTTGATCAAGAATTGAATAATGTACCGGGATAATATGAATAAATACCCGGGCAACGCCAGGTCCCCAGCTAGTTGAACTATATTATCATCACCACTGTCGGACATTTTAAGGTACTATAATTAATGTATTCTCAGCTCCACATCCATTATAGCTCCTCTTCACTATGCGCCAATAGCTGGGCTATACATTGGCCACCAATGGTGGCTGTCAACCATTGGTGACGGTTTCTATCCACACAGTGGGCCAATACATTGGCCAACACCAATACGCCCCGTTTGACACAGCGCACTTTGATTACACATATTGGCCTCTTTTGATGTGTGTAGAAAACCGCTTTCTAAGCCAATGTGGGACAATTCAACTTCCAACAGTCACCAGCAACGTCCAATATAAGACAACCCCTGTCCATATCATGGCCATGACATGCATTGGCCCAACTTGGGCCATGGCGGAGGGCTGAACACGGACTTAACAAACATCAAAGGTATCTGTGTACATTTCAGTGACCTCGAAAGCGATGGATTAATCATTACTCGCGTTATTTTTGGAAGTTCTATTCTTCACCTCCTGTTTTTCATGCGGACAACATATCCAGCGTGGGTATTGGCATTGTTCAGTTCGAATTTTACTCGAATCTCATTCATTTACGATACCTTTTCTCAACACCTCCTACGATGCTTGAACTTTTGCTATCCTGCAGCCTATTTATTAAACGACCACCGTGATTTCCCATCTAATTCCCATCCCTAAGGGTGCCTTACCTCCACCCTCTTTTTTCTTAGGCTGTCAGCGATATGTGAATAAAGTTTGGTTAAAATTGCTCTATGCGATTAAGAGCGGAACATGCACACACAGATAGAATATTGCATTATTTTGCAGGAGTATTCTTGCAAACAGAGTTGTGAGTTGTGAAATATTCACAATGGTGATTTTCACACGGCGCCATTTTTCCAAATGGAACACTCAACGGCGTCTGCAATATGGGGGAGAAGAAAGAGTGGAGAGACGATCTGAGTCTATATTCAGAACTATTGGGCTCATGACAAGAAATAAAGGAAAACAACCATAATATTATAATTATACAAAATAATAAATGTGACAGCTTTTTTACATTATTTAATAAAGTTCACTTTTCTTGTTTCAATTCAAGATTTATCTGAAGAAGTCGGAAACTCTGGACGAAACGTTGTAGTAGTAGTCAACTTTATTGAATACTCTGAAACGGCTGACACGTTTCGTGTATTTGTACATTTGTGAAACTTCAGATAATTGATTTATTGCAAACAGTTATATCCCACTTAGTTCATCTCCTTGGCGGCGCTGATAGCTTGCCTACACAAAAATTATCACAAAATATATCATTTATTAATAAAATCAGGTAGGCACTTAGAAATATATGTATATTTTGTTGAAAAGCGAATAATATTTTATTTCATAATAACACGTATTCCTTTCCGTCATTTAGGTTTGAATATTAAACAATGATAATTATTCTATCTTATCTCGAGGTCTACGTCACTGTGCAGACCACCGTAGTGATATTTAAGATTCGATATAGGCTTATAATATTACATCCATTGCTCTCATTAGAACACTAAAATTCTCCAGAAATCTGAGAAAGTGGAACTTAAATAGTTATCTTTGTTGATTTTTTGTCCTGGTTAATGAATGAGAGACGTAAGGTGTAATAAAGTCACCCCCTCTCTCTGTCCTGACTGATATATAGCAAAGGAAACAGTACTGAGATATACGTTACTTTCCCACTCCACCACCAGTCCTTTCTATTAAAAAAATTACGGATGATATATTTTTTCAATTCAGTAACACACATATCGGGGAAATATAAGAACACGTCCCCTAAAACAAGCCAAAATAAATATTTCATAATACTTTGGAAATATTACCCGCTCACGGATCTCATAAAAAGTTTCCTGTCGATTGTAATTCAACGGTTCGGAACAGATTTATCCGTATATCAGTGGGACCAGCTTCTATTATTCCCCCATCTTCCTATATATTTCCACGACACATTAAATTTTATACGTAAATAACTCAGTTGGTCGGTGTGCGCATTTTCCTTCGCTAAGGACGTTAAATTTAATTGTGCGGCACAGCGCTATTGGCGATGCGCTTAAATGGAACGGAACGCGTAGCTAGTTAGGCGCTTCCCCAGGTGCAAACTAACTAAATACAAATAAAATCTATCAATACCATCAAAATATGCAGCGATTGAAAGGTTTTCACAAATGAAAAACCGTTCAAATAAAAACTAATTGCAAGTGCATGTGTGGAGATACTTGTATGCAAACAATCATGTTGGAAATCCAAAAATTATTACCAATATAGTCAATATATCAACAGAATGATCAATAATTATTTTTACAAATGCATGTGAACTGTAACATACGTTGAGAATTTTTGAAGTAGTAAAATATAATGTGACGTTGTTTTTATAATTTATATGCATCCTTATTTCCCTTGGTCACGCCATAACTTGAGAACGACTTTACCGATTTCATTCAATTTTTTAATAAAGTTTCTAATACTCTGTACGAGATTCTGACGGAAAAAAATTAAGAAGGCTGCCTTTCATCCGCGAATTTGAATCTAATGCGGGTTACCCGTACTCTTGATCTGTTATGCTCCAAAACGGCTCAACGGATATCAATGAAAATTTCAGGGATTTGAAACAGGAATTTTAACTTATAATTTCGAGTATGTTTCGTTTCGGTATCTTGCAGAGTTCAGAAGATATTAATGTAAATATTTATAAATCCATTGAATTTGGTGCGAAAGGCGGCTTAAAAATCAACTGTGAGTTAAAAGTCCTATTAGCTGTTCTTATACCATTCATTTCACCTGCTATGTTATTATAAGCGTAAATTTGGCAGCATGAGAGAGAGGGGGGCGGAGGGAGAAAAAGGGGGAGGGCGAACAATATCACTCGATCTATTGTTGTAAACGTGTAGAAGCGGGCCCAATTCAAAACCAACTGCGACTTAAAAGGTTTGCCGTGAAGCGATCATAATCTCAACCACTGTACTAGACAGACCTGTTTATACAGGGTTGATAGATTGACATTCATTCGTATTCAATTACAGTTTCTTTCGCAATAGCACAACTGAGAATCTTTCAAGTGTTTTGAAGCTTGAAGCCAGTCCGTTTCGCTAGCTCCTCTCTGATCTCTTATATACAACTCTCTTTTCCGAGTCATTTTTTCGAGGTCCTCTCCACCTCGAACTCGCCTCTCCTAAAAACCTCATTGATCTCCCCGCTTTTTCTATCTTCCCCAGGCCCTCGAATGGGGTTGGCATCTCTACCCTTCCTCTCCAAAAATTCACAATTTTGGAGGGGCCACTTCTAGCCTTCTTTTGGGTCGACCATATTCCTCACCTTGGCTGACCTGTTTTTTCTTTCCGCCTAGCCGCAAAACTCCTTGCAGACAAAGGAATGTCACGCTTCAAGTTGATGACTGTTTTCTGGGTTTGTCCTTTGGGAATATCTCTGGATCTGTTCTCTATGGATACTTCGTACAGAATGCTTAATATTGTAAATTAATTTAGGTAAATAAAATAAAATATACGACGAACAATAATTCGCGGCCTCAAAGCTTCGTAACGGTATTCGAGTTCATCAGTACAAAAACAAAACTCAGAATTAATGCCTCGAAAAAATTAAACACTTGTGCTAATATTTCATCCAACGAACTAAACGAATGTTCACAATCGAAAGCGAGTCGGCATTGTTACCCGTTGCCTTGGCTACTCCAAGTGCTTAAGCTCCTCTCTGCCGCCCGTGCATTCTTTGTCTGAATAATCCACAATGTATATCATCATAATTTAGGAAGATATTAAAAACATAAAATTTATTACTTGCCTGAAACGAACCTCTTATGCATCTTTCGCACATTATGAAAATAATAACTAATCATTTTAACGCATTATTTTCTCAGTTTCAAACATCGTAAGGAAATTATTCATTATAGAATGATAAAGTTTCTACAATTGCCCGTTTTCTGGTCTATACAAATTAAGGCGGGTTAAAAAAAGAATTATCTGATTGAATTACTTGCAAGTAAATTATGCTTAGCATATTATTAAATTAATATGATTTCTGATTAGCTGGATACAATTACTGGAAAAATGGATATCACTCTTATTTCCACTACATCATGTGTTTCGGTATTCAAATATGGCGTAATGTTTCACGAAGTTTAAAACGGGCTATGAGAATACTTGCCGTAAAGGATTGTCAAATAATTTGTAAACCACTCTTAAAATACTTAAAATTAATGTAAAGTTATCAGGTGCTCATATGTTTTAAAGCAGTCACAACTTATTAAATATTAATAATTTTTCTATTAATACCTTTACATTTATTATTATAAAATATTTTTGAACAGTAGCTATAGATAAAATGGCATGCATCTAAATAAAAAGCACCTTAGTGCCTGGACGCCCTGAAGATGGTATGGATGTAGCAATTATTCATGTAGTAACACTCAGACGAGACGATGTCTCACGCCTTCTGGTGCTGATAATCGCCGCTCTCTGGTTGCAGGTCTTCAGGTCTTAAGTCTATTAAATACAGCACATGCTCCGCCATTTGAAGCAACGTCTATACCCATACAGTATTTTTTACACTATATTTCCATTTACAGTCCTTTTATTGTCACAACCAAACGTCATCTGTCACTATGGACCAGTGTACAGATCTAAGAAAGTATGCTTTTCTTGTCGGATGTGTACTGGAATTTTTTTCTTATTTTTATAATAACGAAACCTATAAAAATATTCGAGACATTTTAGCATCCTGTATAAAAGGGTTTACGTATGGCAATAACGATTTTTACGTATCAAAGTTTAGTGTAAACTTTAAAAAACCTTGTATTCTCTTACTTTAATTCAATTACCTACGAACATCAGAACATTTCAATAGTAAATAATTTAAGGAGAAGTTGCTTATTGGACTAACCAATAGTACCATCGAATAATGTGAGGAAGTGAACATACAGTATTTTTCTCGTTGGCTATCAGGCCTTCTGGGAGTCTTGTTTTCAGAGGCGAATGTGTTACCTTCCATGAAATATTCCAGAATTTTACGTCCACAATACGGATTACTTCACATATCCTTTTACATTTTCATGCCATGATGACTATTTTGAAACATGTGTTTTGATTTGTTGTATTGGTTGGTGGTCGGTGAATATGTGCTCGTGTGCTTCAGCACACAAATTATTGTACGAAGAATTATTTGTTTTAATTATTGTGCTTTAAGTGTGCAAATTTTTACTCCAATTTCGAAGACTAAAAATTTCCTGCTAGTGGTGAGAAAGAGCCTTCTATAGCAGCCAGCTTGGCCATGTCACTACTCTATATTTATTTGCACGGGAATTCTCTGTGGATTGAGTTATTCAAATACAATTTCACACCTCTGCACCACCAGTAAAACTCCACGAACTGACGAGATAGAAATTAATTACAGGTCCGTCTCATAATATGACACATCAAGCTACTGTTATGAACGATTTTATGTGTCCTGTTTATGAAATTGTCGTTTATTTGAATCAATAAAAGGTTACTAAAAGAAATAATGTGATGATTTCTATTATAATAAGAAAACAACCTCGCAATTCCGAATACAATATCGCTGGTTTATAAATTAATTTTCTTTATTACAATCTTTATGAAGGAAAAAACACTTTCGTGTTAGAAACTTAGTTTTAAAATTTTCCGCTTTTAAAAGTTAGCTGCACTATTACATGTTACGAAGACGGAATTGGAAATGAATC
Organism: Eucriotettix oculatus; assembly: GCA_034510155.1. NCBI lineage: Eukaryota > Metazoa > Arthropoda > Insecta > Orthoptera > Tetrigidae > Eucriotettix > Eucriotettix oculatus. Next base: position 129,218,211 of record CM067376.1, on the reverse strand, counting down.
ATACTACGGGTCGGGTATTTCCCGCACTGTATTACTAACACTGATGAATTATTATAGTTTCACATAATTATGCATCGTATGATGTAACACAAAACTTATAAAAACTCACGCACTGCCATTGATTGTAATTATTCTAGTTTTTTTATAAATACTTTTAGTTTGATTTTATCAATTATTCCCTTCCAAATCATTAACAGATAAACGTTTGCAGCTCCCTTACATTGTGTACCAACTGATATAATAATAGTGGCTTTCTTGTGACAGAATACGATTACACATCCATCATTACATTTTTTTGTGGGGTGATTGAATTTGACTTGTGAGTCCAACTTTGTTACATCAATTGTGATATTATGATAGTCGTTTCTTAGCTATAAATAAAATGTTTCGTATGAGGAATAACTTATGAATGTTTTTTATTTTTGAGAACGAAATAAAGGGGGACAGGCTTCTTGAGAGTAATCCACGTGTTGAAAAATCCCCATTAATAAAATTGTATGTGGCAAGAAGACCACGTCAGACAAGAGTGATGCAGGACAATCCCCATAAAACTTGCATGAGGTATCTTAATAAATTGAAATGTGTATGGGGCGGATGTTTTGAACTGGAGCTCATATAATTTTGGAACTGCAATTTGACAAAAGAGATGCTATGAGTTAAATGAACTCAAAATATACCAGGAGTTTGACTGTAAACCAAACAATCACAATAAAATTATTTGAAGATTAGTTATTTATAATACTAATTGCTCGCATACCTACATGAAAAATTAAAATTTCTTCTAAATAATATATTCATTTTGCTAAGTAATATCATTTAATTGTACAAATAATAACATTTAACAAGAATATGCTTTGCCAATTTACGTGTTTTTTTTATGTTGGCACGGCCCAATTCACAGCTGCTGCCGTGTCGAAGTGATCGCTTTCCAATCGAACTCAATATGTATTGAGAACATTAACATTATATATGAAGAAAAGTTATTATTTTGGCTCAGCTCTATTGTAGCATTGTGCTTGTGGAGGATGCGAGCAGTCAGGTGCGGATAAAGCGAGAGATGCTCGGGATCATCAGTGTATCTCAGTAGTAAAGCCAGGACGTTTACAGCATCCCATCAGCGCCCTACGTGATTGTGAGAAGATAAGGGTTCGCTGTTCCGTTAGAGACTCAACAGAAATGGGAACAGTCTTTATTGCTGATAGCTTTTACTATTTCCTTTCCTTTTGACTTTTTAAGGAAAATATTTACGCAACACAGAATCATTTTATGAGTAATTCGCAATTTTATTTTACAAATTACACAATATTATTTTTAAAAGGACAAATTAACGCAACGTGTCTCTGCATCTCGTGACCGTTGACATTTAATTCAACGTAGAAATAATAGAATTCGTCAGCGTGTTGCTATGAAATCATTAAAGGACAGATGCCTGATGATCTTCACAGAATTTTACCGACTTTCGGGATATGAGAGTTCTAGAAAACATGTAACGGATTTTAAGGATAAGAAAAGTATTGTTATTTATATCCCTGAATTATGTTCACAATACACGTGGATATTAATGGATCCGGCTAAGCTGAAACCAAGACAAATGACTCATATCAGGTTATGGGCCATGGTGTATGTGTTGGGTTTGACTTTTTCTTTCAGCTAAGGGAACAAAATTCACGCACTGGTGGCATGGAAATGAAGATGACTAATCTTTTTTGCAGTGACTATATTGAATGACGATAAAACAGGTTTCCGCACTATGAATGCAAAATAAGCGACATTGCGTGACGGTGTTCAATATTATACAAGTAATAATTTGGATTAGCCCCTTGCAAGGTTGGATACACCTGGATGCGTCACTTTCAAAACAGAAACGGCATTAATAGCCAGAACATAATGAAAGAGCAAATCATGAAAACTTTGCTACCTCATGAACGTCTGTTGGCGTTTTCTTAATTGAGTTCAATGTTGTTGGATTCGAGTAATAAATAAGCTATATTTGAGTGCTGTATTTAAAGTTTCAGTAAGAAGTGTAAGACGATATCGGTCTTAAATTAGAATACGGAAAACCTTTGTCTTTATATTGTGAATTTATTCACTATTAAAAAGTAGAAAAAAACATCTATTTATGTTGTTTCTGAATAACTTCGACCGCCTGTCATCATGGGAGGGTAACATCCGTAGGGTGGAGGTTCAGGAACATTACATAATAAAAACGCTAAATCAACAGGGACTGGAGTCTATCCACGGAAATGGCAGACGCTAATCTTAATTCTAATATTCAGTCTGAAACTTTTGTTAACTTTAATCCCAGAGTGGGAGGGAGAAGGAGAGCGAAAGGAGGAGATTACTTCTAACATTCAGCATGCAACTCAAGTTAAACCTCAATCACTCGGTTTGAGGGGTGAAGCTGGAAGGAGTTACAAGGAACTGCGTTCTTTGACCGTTTAAATGTTCAAATAATTGATAATAAGATACTCTTTGTCGGTAAGTGTTTTGAGAAGCTATTTTATTTCGAAAACGGTAGCTTTTGGCAGCTTATACTACCATATTCATCCTAATGTAGGGAAAATTGGTGTACAAATCAATCAATATATTGGTTACAATTCAATTCTTAGAAAGCTTTTATATCTCATATTACTATAAAAAAATTTATGAACTGAATTGTAGCCAATATATTGATTGATTTGTATTCCAATTTTTTCTACATTAGGATGAATATGAAAGTAAAAGCTGCCGAAAACTACCACTTTCGAAATAAAATAGCTTCTCAAAGCAGTGGCCGACAAAGAGTTTCTTATTAAGTATTACATCAGGAGTTACAAGGCAATAACACGAAATGAAATCAGATTTCCGTTGCGTTTAATTATGACATTCAACCTAAGTTGTACTGCAGCCTTATAATGGAGAGTGGGAGGGGAGAAAAAATTGACGAGCTCGATGCCTGTAATGACCAAATAATTAGTGGGCAATTAAAAAAATTGCGGTCTAGTAAATAAATACACGAGAAACGCCGGGCTCTTATATAGCTACGAATAAAACTTTGTTTGGTCTCCAACTGGGTTCAAATATTAAGTAATATAGAATGTTTCCATGATGTGCTCAGCCATCGTCGTCAGGTTAATTGCTCTTCCTTGCAATACCGTTCACAATTATGTTGAATTAACGTCAGGGAAACGGTGTGAATTTATAAATCTTTAACCCGGTTGGAAGTTAGAGAATATTTTAATGACGGAAAATTGATAAAATTTCGGAACGGATAGGATAATTATTAGATTGCGGAATTTGCATCATAGATGTAATTAATAAACTATAATACTATCGTACCGTTGTAATGTAATACCGTTTTCCGACAAATTTTAACATGAGAAAAATAATTTTTTTTTAGAATTGTGAACGCATGCTTTCCGAGGTTGAGAGAACCAGAAAAATGTTATTGTTGGTGGTCAGTTAGAGAGAGGGACAGAGAGGCGTTTTGAATGTACGACATTTTGAGCAGAGAAAACGTAAGTTCATAGCCGGCAAAATTAACTTAAATAATCAACTATAGCCGTTGGAACCAGGGCCCACAGAGGAGTCCGTGAAAGTTCGTTCGGACTATAATATTTTTATAAATACAGTAATTAAATTGATCTGACGTATTATTATAAATAAAACACAAATAATGACCAAACGTCAGAAAGAAATATTTTAAATGAATTGAAAACCTTTCGTCCCCCAACTTTCGGATCCCTCTGAGTTCTTTTGCAGCAGCAACATGAATTTGTTTTATATTTTAATAAAAGAACTGAGGTGGTCCCGAATATTGGAGGACGAAACTTTTTCAATTCATATAAATTATTCCATTTCTTACTTTTGGTCATTATTTGTCAGATACCACGAGATTTCATGCAGCAATAGCAAATTGACGATTTTAATTTATGTTATCCTCCTTCCTTGGCTATACGGGCTATAAGGTCTTGGCCTACCGGGTCGACTGCGGACTGTCATTTTATATGGCACATTCCGAATTGGGAGTGACACCTGGTCAGTGTATTGATTCTCCACCAGTCTTAATCCCAATTTTCGTGACCATGATGGCACGAACATCCAAACTCATGCCATGATTCCAACTCATGACGCTAGCAACTACACCACAATAGGTCGGCGATTTATGATACACCGCGAACATATAAATTACCAATCAACTATTGGCTTGGTTCATTACTGTCCTTTATATATAACGTGTCAGTGTGAATAATATAATAGCTCTACTCACTAAAATAACAAAAATAGACGAAAATAAGCGTCGGAACGTCAAGCTAAGTTTAATTTTTTATCTGTGTAAACTTTTTCTATGTTAAAATATGAGTGAAACCTAAGGTTGCTTAATTTATTATTAATCTATCACACGTAAACCTTATATTTAAATGGAAAATATATTTTACGTCAGAAGTACTAAACCACACATTCTTAGTTGTACATAATGCTATGGTAGAAAATTTCAGAATTTTGGCTAAGCAACAAGCAAACAATTCATATAGAATATGAGAAATGTTCACAATTGCATAAGAGTTTGATTATTCACGAGAAGTATCTTCATGCCTCATAAAGGACCAATCGAGACAGAATAGAATTTCTCCTTCTAATTGGAATACCTTAAAGCACTCTTAATATTGGAGAGAAAAAATTCACCTCTGCGTTATTTACCCAGCGCGATCTCGGTAATTCATTCACGCAGTGAGGCCTGTCCGAATGTTTAAAGCAAACCTCTACGAGCAATGCATTACAGGAGCATCTGGAAATGAGGGTGGCTTGCAGAATTGAATTAGCGCCAGCCTCTTCAAGCAACTTTCCCATTAATTCGCGGAACACAAACATTAGCATTACTTAACCCGGGGCAGCTGACTTAAACAGCGTTTGTTCGTCGACGATTCGTTCTGTGGTGGCTATAAATTTATCTCGTGCCATCAGTATGTACGTTTTTCTTTGGGACTCTTTCACTGCATGTCGTCTGAAAGAAACTCGCCCTTTCTCTAAATGAGAATATTCATACTGAATACGAGGATTTCGTGAATCTAAAGTGAATTCAGAACTTACTCGTATTTTTTTCTTAAAATATAAATGGAAATTCAAACACAAAATAAATATATTTCAGACGGAAGCCATAGAAACAATAAGTTTGTAACCCTGTTAAATAACGAGGGGCACAAGATTATATTTAATTTGAGATTACAATAGCGTAAAATTGTCACTAACGAAGCGTTTTCTAATAAATAGTTTTAAATTTTATAAGCAAAACCAATTTAATTCGATTGAGCGAAAGGTGCCCCAGCTCATAAATTTGGTAAGATATAAAAAGTCACGAGGCAGCAACCGATGTGCCTAAATTGATTCCTAAAAATATGGTGCAAATATAATGATCAGTACTGTGACGCTTATAAAATTTCGTCTTATTTTGTTTTATTCAAATAAATTATTTTTACAATATTAAGCATTTTTTACAAATTTCCGTAGAGAACAGTCCTGTGGTATTCGTAAGGCACCCTTCCGGGGAAAAGCCGGCAAGACAAACAGCCATATAACTTGAAGCTTGACAGGTGCAGTCTTTGTCTAAAAGGTATTAGCGGCTCGCCGTAACAACCCCAGGTCCGCTCACGTTAGCAATGTGGTTGACCCAAAAGATTGCTAGGGTGGCCCCTCCCAAATTTTGAATTTTTTGAGAAGAAGAGTAGGGATGCCAACCCCATTGGAGGATCTTGGAAAGATAGTAAAAGCGGGGAGACCAATCGCGTTTTATTGGAGAGATGAGTTCGAGGTGGAGAGGACCTCGAAAATGGCATTCGAAAAAGAGAGTTGGAGGTAAGAGTTCAACACGAGGAAACGGAAAGTCGGACTGGTTGGCTTCGAGTCTGAGAGGAGAGGCAATATGGCTGTAAATATCACAAGGAAACGACAGCAATATGCTGACCCAAAAGATGCCTTTGCGTTAAATCCAGGACTGCAGGTCAACAAGGAAACTAGGGGAGGATGAATGTAAAGTAAGGAACCGAAAGGCAAAAATCTCTCACTCTGCTATGAGTATAAACACGTCATACAAACCTGAGTAAAAATAGATTGAACTTACTAAAATTTCATGCAATATTATTTCTTTGGCACAGCTAGGCAAATAAAAATCATTAAATTTAAATATTGTAATATGGTTGAGTCTTTTACTTTTGTTAACAATAAAACTGTTTAAATTTCAAACATGAGATTCAAATACAACTCTAATTTTTAAATGTATTTATAAAATTATAAAATCCTCCTCACGGTACATCAGCGATCATCTATTTTATAGAATACATTATCAGGGGAGAATATATTTAAGTTACAAAAAGCGGGTATCAAACCGTTAGTCTTTAAAAACTTTTCCTTACACACCGGACTTCTGGGAAGGCATGTATGAAAATTTCCGTTAAATTCCTCCTTAAGAAACCTTATGACAACACGTATATAAGTGTAATATGAGTTTTTAAATCATAACAATTTGTCCTCAATGGACCTCAACATATTAAAACTTTTAGGACGTCTATTTAATTTTAAGTCGTAGGCATACACCAGACACACGAAAATTTGCAGATTTTTAGCTACTAGAAGCACGAATAATTAAGCTATAAAACGAAACATCTTTGTAACGAAAACTGGTATAATTAAATATTTATAAACAGAAAGTTGGCAACATATCAGCTTTTAGCACTATTTCATAAATTTCTCTAGACGAAATTGCTTAAATCTCATTCCACTCACACGTTCTGTAACTAACTTTAATTTTATTGTTGTAGTAAGCAGTCCTTAGACTTGTTTAATGCATTCTTCATGTTAAACTATCCTGCGCAAGCCTTTACATTATACATGGCTACTACACCTTACACCCACCCTAATATGCTCAGCGTATTACTTCCCTTCCTCACACTTCTCTCTAATGCTAATTTTACAAGACCCTCATGTTTCAAAATAAGGCCTATTAATCTATCCCTTCCAAAATCCCTACAAATTGTTCTCTCTTCCTCCCCTATTAGGCTTAGAACTTCCTGGTTACTCACTCTATCCTCCCTTTTTTCTGTAGCACCAAATTCGGAAAATTTGTATTCTTTTCCTTGCTGCAACACCTATTGTTCATATTTCGCACATATATAACGCCACACTGCATACGAACATTTTTAGTAATGATTTCCTAATATTCATGCTTATATCAGTCATTAGTAAATTCTTCTTTTTTGCGAAAGCCTTTCTTGCCGTACTATCCTACTCATTATGTCTACTATACTTCTACCATCCCTAGTTATTATGCTGCTCAAGTAGTAGAATTCCTTAATTTCCTTCAAAATACCCCTTCTCAATCTATCATCCTTTATTATTCCACTGTTTCCCATACTACACTACATTACATTGGTTTTCCACGTTCATGCCATTTATTATGATTTCCAAGTCTTCTTCTGACTCCCCTAACACTACACTAACATTGGCAAAGCGTAGGGTTTTTATTTCTTCTCTTTGAATTTTGATTTCCTTTCCATATTAATTTTTAAGTTTCTTCATCGCTAGCTCCATAATGATTATCCTGGGAAGTAGATCTTTCTGCGACGCAAAACTCGGGGCCTCAAGAAATAGAGACCACTTTTTAAAGTGTCAATGCAACCGTAATAAATATATTTTTTTAAAGTCAGTATATTAAGATGATTTACTTGGTTTGTATTAAAATTAAATATTAAAATAGGTTTCTCGTGGCTGTGAGTTGACGCTTGTAGATATAATGTGGTAATACTTATGAATTTGGTACCCTGAATGTACAATATTTAAGAGCATTTATGTATAACAGTGTACGAGTACGTGAATTGTTTTAATAACGGAGATAGTCCCAATTGTCTGCAGTCGGTCGTAAATTTATTCGATTAAAACCGAATGATAATTGCAAAGCTTTAAACTAACATATAATTATATTAACATATACAGTCATATAAAGTCATAATCAGATACAGGTTTTACGTGTTTTTGTTACGTTTTAACCGTAATGCTAATTATCTTGGGAACCTGTAATTGATATTAGTTGAGTAATTTTGCAAAATAAATTTGGATAATAAACGTTACTATACAACCAAATATTAGTTTTTCTTTTTCGTAAATCGTTATTAAACCTACACGAAATTTATGAAACTGATGCTGCGTACTTCAATATTCTAGCAAAAGGCTACGCGTAACATATATAGAAGCTGACGAACTTCATAACTTTGATAAAATCCCCGAGGCACATAAGTGAATCTATTTTCTCTCTTCTTCCCCTCATATTGTTACAGGAATGATTCAAAGCAATCTCGTTAAAGAGAAATGTCAGCGTCCCTAGGAAGCTAAAGTAAATGCGTTTATCACTTCAAAACACAAAATTTTTAGGGAAGAGGTATATCAGGTGGAGCACGTAAAAATATTAGCAAAGTTTGGTAATAAAATAATAACTTTAGACATAAAAATTACATTCAATAATTAAATAGATAATCTGATTTAGTAAAAACTACTTTGCAAAAGAGGTGTTTGGTACTTTCATGAATTTAGGTTGTCATCACTGGGATGAGCTGAGATTACCTGAATGACAAAAATTATTTTCGTTATAGCTTCAAAATTGCATTTGTACGTTAGGTGAACAATGTTCGGTTATCCGATTTTTACCTTATTATGGTGAAAAATTGGCAATAACCATTTCTCAAGGCGGATCCTGAAATAGTTAAGGCAACATTAACGGGCAAACACATCTGCTCGGGCTTTTGGCGGCATGGAGTCAAAATAAAGGAGACAGCAGTTGAGCCAGGGGCAATAAAACTAAGACTCCGCGTCGCGGTTTGGGAAATTCCCAATTTTTGTGAGAATTTGGCGGCGTCAGGAGGTGTATTTCCCCAATTATCACCATAAATGTTATCACCACTTTGGTGATAAAAACTTAAGAAGTGCGGAGGAGATTTTAAAAAGCCTGGCAGAGAGATTTTAGAGAGACAGATTGGGAGATTGAGTGAGAGCGGTGAGAGGAGAGTAGGCAACAGATAGATTTTGGAAATAGATTTATACAGAGTTTTTTTTGGAGAGGAGATTTTGGAGAGATTTATACCCGGCTCTGTCTATTATATTATAGTACAGCTTTTCTCGCATACCCTTACCAGAAAAGATTTCTCTGTTGTTATGGAACATTAGTCTGATGCAACTTTCCATGCTAACCTATCTTGCGGAAGCCTTTTAATTTTCACATAACTTCGACATCCCACATCCTTCCTAATCTGCTTATTGTAACTTCTTCCCCTATTCTGCTTAGAACATCCTCGTTAGTGATTCTATCCACACATCTGATATTCAGCATTCTCCTATACCACCAATTTTAAAAGGCTTCTAATTTTTTTCCTTCTGTAACTCCTACAATCCACCTTTCCCACCATATAACGAACTTTTTTAGTAATGCTATCTTAAAATTTACAATTATATTACTCGTAAGTAAATTCCTCTTATTTACGAAAGCCTTCCGTACCTGTGCTATCCAACTCTTTATGCCTACTACACTTCTATCATCCGTAGATATTACGCTGCCCAAGTAGCAGAATTCTTTAACTTCCTTCAAAATATTCCTTCTCATCTACCAGTCTTAGTTATTCCACTGTTTCCCAAACTACTCTCCATTACCTTGTTTTTCCCTCTATTAATCCTCACATTGAATTATTCCTCCAGTACCTCGTTCATGCCATTTATGGTTTCCATGTCTTCTGACTTCCCTAAATCTAAGAAATCACCGGCAAAGCGAAGGGTTTTTATTTCCTCTCGTTACAGTGTGATTCCTTTCCCATATTCCGTTTGCCCAATGCATGCCTCTTAAAGATAAAAGGTAGGAAGACTTAATTTTAAATTTTTACCATTTCAACTGGACTATGATAAAATTATTTTCAACTTCAGAAAAGGACCGCTCTGTTGGATATTTGTTAAACGAACCAAATATCTTTCCGAACAATTAAAACTTTTTACTCTCTTTACTCATTCACAGAAAACAGAAATGGATTGTAAGTAACTTCATTTATTCATCCCCAGATTATGGTTTTTCACTGTTTTGAATAAATATTTGTAACAGTAAGAGAATAAAGCTTAACGGTAAATAATTTTATAGAGCAGCAACTACACACAGCTTCAATAAAATACAGGAGGTCTGTATAATATACGAATATATGTTCTGTAACTAATTAATAATTACGAGTACATCACCAGCGAATTTCATATTGATTCTTTGGAAGGTGTTTCGAATTGAACAAATAAATTGAATTCCATAAAACTCAAAAACAATTATATGTAGGGAATAAATCTGGAAGACTGTTTTATATGTGTGTGTTATACGTCACATAACAAGACATACCACATTATCTAGTAATGAAGCTCAATTGGAAATAAATTAATCTCATTAAAATTGAAAGATTTATTACAAAATAACACGTAAAATTTAACATACTGTACAGAAATTATTGGCATAGTAGATAAAAAGTTTGATTTCCAATACGAAAACGGTCGTAAAATTGAAGTAAAATAGGAAAAGCATTTAACGAGCCATTTTTTAAGAAAACTAAGGGCTCAGAAAGAATAGAAACTATAAAGGACATGGTTATTTTAAAGGTGAAATTGAGACATAAAAGGACTGCAAGAGCAAGCTCGATGAATATACTATAAAATGTAATGTTATTGGTTGAAACATTTATGAATTGATGACGATTTTATGACTTCAGTTAAAATCAATATATTAATTTTCTATATGTACTAGAAAGCATAACTGAAGAAAATAATTAAACAATAATTGTAGTTATCGAGAAAGGCAGAATGTCGAACCTGATAATATCCATGGGCTCTAATATTGCGAGGCAGCACGGTACTGACCCATTGTCCCCGTGTGTCGCAGAGAGCTTCAACATATTCACTTCGAGTAGGCAGATTGGCCGTGAAGCTCTGGAATATAAAACACCGAGCGTCGCAATCTTTCCATTGTTCTTATTGACACATTCCTCTATACTTGACTTGCCTCACCTGGCATAACTATCCGGTTAGCAATCTAGACATGAATGAGTATATTTAAACGAAGCAGTGTAAGTACTCAATGAACTAACAGCAGACTCATTGAGATAGAAACTATGATACGGTTTCTAAAAGCATTTTTATTAAAATGAGTAACAATTATTTATGTAAATTAGCATTACAATAAAACTGACTGTTTAAGGAGCTATTAATTTTATATTTTTATCACAATTTTTTGTTACAGCAACCAACTACAAAACTCGATGGTTTCAGATATAAAATGTAAAATACGACTTACACACATTGGAAACTCAGGTGCAACTTTCTAAATTTAGACCTTCAGCATTATAGATAATTAATCAATTTTTTCGAACAGACTCGAAATTTTCGTTGGTATGAAGAAATGTTGAGGAAGGTATGTAAGGATTATGCGTTCAAACTGCTTTGTCTGAACGTGCCATTTTATTTACGATATAACTGAACTTATAAAACTTTTTACATTTTATTTTATGTATTGCAGAAATTTGTTATTTATAATACTGATATAGATCTTTTATGGAAACATCTAAGGTTGTGCGCAATATATAAAACTTATAAGGGTGAACCGGCGCCGAATTATATTTCTAAAATTGACCACTCCTTCAAAATTAAAGAAAAAGGGCAACGCACTGATGTAGGAAAATTTTCATTTGTAAATAGGTCAATACGCGAATGGAATTCCTTGCCTGACGACTTTTCCGGGTAGCCTAAATCAGTTTAGGAATAGCCTAAGAAAACTTAAGTGAGTAGTATTTTTTAGAATCAGTGAAGTGATAATAGTGAAGTGATTTCTGTGTGACTTCTTTCTTTTCTTTTTCAGATCAAAATCTACATTTCAAAATTCTTCCTTAGTGTCAATTGTGTTTTCTTTTTGTAAAATATTTGTGTTTTGATTTATATATCTGTCACCGGGCAATTGCCCTATAGCAGCTAAGTAATAATAATAAATAACCGCATTTTGAATAGTAATAGCTGTATTGTTTTGAAGAATAGACTTAAAAATAATATTCATCTACCTTAATTAATGACGTGTAGCTTTCTATGATTTATAATCAATTCCGTCATACCAGAACACTTATTTACTTCAAAAAAGTTAATTAATAGCCCATAAATCATCATCTATTGTGATATTTTGAACATATTTCACGCGGTAACTCAAATAATTAATTTTCACTTTCATAACGATGTTTAGCAACAGTACGAATCTTTCGTGTTATCTTACTTAAACAAATGTTTTCAAAACAATTTCCCAGTAATAATGTTCGTTAATACTACAGCACACTTGCCTCATACGGGCAACAATGATTTTGATCAACTGAATTGCGATCTGCTTCTGAGATTTCATGAATCATAAAGTCGGTTGGTTGTTAGTACTTTATTAATTATGCAGTCAGAGACTGGCAAATTCCTTCATTATTATAAGCTGCATAGTTTTGAGACTTAAATTTATCATTGCATGTTGAGGATGGATCAAAAATTAATGTCTCCTTGTCATATAGGAATTTAATAACAATGTTATTACCACAGATAATAGCTTGAATAGCTCTACACATCACTGCCACTCGACACAGTTACCAAACATTTGTACACATTTGTATGATTTTTTCCCTGAGACAGGAACTATTCCTTTGATACGTGAAGAAGTTTGTAAAGGGATAACGGGTGTTGCAGATAAAACGCACATCGGCCTACCGACATCAACAGATACCAATCGAGGACGTGCTGATGAAACGATTCGAGGAGACACGTATTAGAGTTAACGATGTTCCTGCGGCATTTAACGTTTCATATGACTATACGCAAGGAATAATTGCTGAAATGAGATACCACAAACAAAATCGTGGGTTTAAAAGGAAAACCCTGAAATTTTCCAAACTGGTCTTGATGCCTCGGTTCAATGAAGATTCAAATGTTCATATGCATTGTGATCATATTTAACACTAGTTTTTTGTAGATGATTGTTCAGACTATGATCTGTATTAATTCCGCTGTTAAATGTAAATTATTAAGTTTTTTATGACACTGGAGATGTGCGTTTTATCTGCAACACCCGTTCTCCATTTCCAAAATTCTTCACGTAACCAAGGAATAATTCCTGTCTTAGGATAAAAAAATCATACAAATGTGTACAAATGTTTGGTTACTGTGTTGAGTGGCAGTGATGTGTAGAGCTATTCAAGCTATTATCTGTGGCAATAACAATGTTATTAAATTCCTATATGACAAGGAGACATTAATTCACGCTTGTATACATGCCAGGATTTTAATATTACTTCAAGAAACCAAACTGTTACTTGAAATTTGCTTGCAGAATTACTTTTTATAATTATTTCGGCTACTCCAAAATTTTCTATGCATTGTCCTATATGCATAGTATAAAATTTAGATTTTGGTCAAACATTGGAGTTGCTCTTTTGATAATTATTTTGTTTTATTTATAAACGCGTAATATTCTTCGTAGTGAGTAGTTAGTCTACGTATATGCTCCACGTATTTCTAGTTGCATTCATGTGAGGACCTCAATTTTTCAGCAAACTAGAGAATGTTTTACAGCAAGTAGAAACAGTGATTTTTGAAACTGAAATTATTGGGTTAATCGGACTAATCATATATATGAACTTTTAAATGGTACGTTATCAATATAATATTGTAAGTATAATAGGGGAAGAGCGAACAATATGGAGGACGTTGACAAAGAGAAGGGATAGATTAATAGGCCACGTTTGAAGACTTGAGGGTCTTGTCAAAGTAACAGTAGAGGGAAGAACAGACGAGGGAGAAAGAATGGAATACGCTAAGCAGTTTAGGAAGGATGTGGGATGTTGGAGTTATACGGAAAAGGAAGGCTTACGCAAGGTAGGTTAGCATGGAGGGTTGCATCAGACCAGTCAACATCAATATAATGCAAGAAATTAATTATAAGACGACTGTATAAGTAAAAATAGTAAATAATGCATCTCAATTTCTTTAAACATAGCTTATATGGAATGTTTGAGTGATTTAATGATAGTTTTGCAATATGTATTGTACAATCATATTACGTAAACGTAACGCAGTAAAATAAGTAAATTGTGGATATAATGTATATTAAATTTATGTTTGCTCGTTGTGTTTTATGTAAGGAACGAGAAATCATTCATGTTAGTTGTTACATAATGATAGTAGTGATGTGTGTGCGTGAGCTGAGGACAAGGCCGTGGACGCGGACGCGGATATCAGCTTGTGTTTGCTCTGTCTTCAACAGAACTGAAATATCAGTTAAATTGAAGCTCACATAAATTACAGGTCACCGTTTTGTAATGTTCGTTGCCAAATTAATATTATTGATGTCTGACTGCTGTAGTAATCACGTCACATTTTATGTTCTTTTTTAGTAACGTCTGTGCATCTAGAGCACATTTGAGAAGTTTCCACACTTTTCAGGACTTTCACTATTTTTATCTACATTTAGCTGTACATGCTTTATTTGTTTGCCGAGAATAAATAATATAATACTTAATTTATTTTCAAAAATTTTAAGTCTTTTAAATTGAATATTATTTCACACTACTAAAAGGCAATGTTAATGATCAAATAAGTCGCAAGAAAATGTTTCTAAACAAATAAAGTCTTCGTGAAATTGGAAGCTATCTGACATTCTTTAAATTATCAATATAATTTTGCATGCCTGTTGTTTCTACTTACTGAGGTAGGCAGAACGTTTGGCCCGAAAATTTTTATGGACTCTTGAAACAGATAAATTGTGCTACATAATTTACTAACTTTTGTCAGAGATGTAATGATGGAAAAATTGTAGAATAATTTTCAACGAAAGGAAAAATTTTATTCAATTAATTTTATTCTGTCTCTAAAGTATGTATAAATTCATTTATTTGACTTGGAAAGTATGGTGGTAATTATTTCTTTTTCCAAATCAATGAATATTGTTCTTTAAACTAATTTAATGAATTGAATGAATTTATGAAAACCAACAAAAAATTATTTTAAAAATAAAAATCAGAAGTGGAGAGAAATTAACCGGCTAACGGGTAAATTCGAATGAATTTAAACTGTCATTTAATAGGAAACTGTACACTTGATAATAAAAGGAACTGTGTTTCACTTTTAAAATAACTGATATTTAATATTTTTCTCTAAATTAAGAAAGGCAAGAATCAAACATGTAAAACGTCGGTTTACATTTCGGCACTTACACGGGTGGTAATATTCAGACTAGGAAACAACTGAAAGTGCCATATCGTTAAATAAACTTTAAACAACTCAATTACAATTACCATTTAGTGGAGAGAAGAGTGAGTGGCAAGTCAAGAGATTTGTAGGATCTCTCCGTTTTAACTCAGAGAGAGAGAGAGAGAGAGACTGACCACAAATGGGCATTAAGGAAGGAGTTGTTGGGATCCGAGAATGCAAATTGGATTCGGTGCGGTTGGGGTCAGGGGGTAATTGGGTCCCTCAGAGACTCTGAATACGGCAATTAAGAACGCACCCTCGTTAGCGGAAAGTCGACCTATGGGACTTTTACTTCCATTACAATATGCTTTCAGTCCTCGACTTCTTCTGTCAAAAATAAGGAAAATTGCAAATGAAGCTGGAAAGTTCGTATTTTAAAACAGAGGGACGGTTTGATAAGGCACTAGTGAGCCTGAGACGTTTACGGTATATATGCTTAAAAATAAAGATGAATTACAAGGGATATTCGTTGCATTCTATTATGGAGAGGTGTAAGCAATCTCTGGATAACCTAGTGCCTATAATTTTTGGGACTGTTTTGCATTGTTTTTTACTTTTATTACTATTTGAAGTGATAGTGAGTCCGTTTTAAATAAAAAATGTTGATTGGCTGTTGAGACTGATAAATTTTTACTAGCTTTAGTAAGAAAAAATTTTCAAACAAATAAGAATTATTAATTGAAGTGATATTTTGTACGTCAGTCTACAAAATAATTTATTTATTAATGATATAAAAATACTGGTAGTAAGTTATTCGTTTTAAAAACCAAAGTACATCCTTTATGCTAGATAATTGCAGTTATTCTTGAAATCCATGATGAACACTAAAAGAAATTATTTTATAAACCAACTGCAAATTGGAGTCTAGAGAGAAATTTGTTTTATTTGTCTGACTTCATTGCATGAATAAACCACTTTAATTTTTTGTTGATATTTCAAGAAAAAACTCTTTCTAGACATGTAATACATTTTTATATGTGCACATGAATATATTAGAGAAAGAAACGGTACGTCGTGCCAATTTTTATTTCAATATCATATTTAATATTCAATTCATTAAAATATATTCCTAAAAAATTCATTTAAATTTGTTGTAATGAGTGGCAATTGCCATTTTATTTCGCCATTGGGTGAATAATTCCCAATATTGGAGACAGCAGTCCAGGCGCCAGAGAGGCGGGACATTGGGCTTCAGAAACGTGCGAGGAGGGAGGAGAGAATGTTAGCAGTCGGGCATAGATATTTGAAGAAGAAGGAAGAAGTCTAGAGGGTGCGTGGTGTTTGATTCACGGCTCGTCAGTCAGGCAAGGAATATTGGAAGAAGGAACAAGTTTGGAGGGTTGCGTGGTGGTTGATCCACGCCACGGCTAGTGGTGGTATAAAAGTTGATCGGACGGGAATGGAAGATTCGAATGTAGCCTGAGACTGAGAGTAATTTGTTGACTATCTAATCTGGGGGCTAATTGAAAATAAGATTACAGCAGCGAGCAGAGCGCGACCCGTCTACTTAATCCGGGCCAGAGAATTCCTAGAAGGAACTCCAGGTACCGACGGCAGAAATCACCACCGGAAGGAGTCGCCTGATGAACGCGGAAGCTGCCCGAGTTACGGTAAAGGGCGGAGGAAGCCGCCATTTCACAAAGGTATAACAGGTGCGTGTCAGTACCACGACTATCTTTCTGCTGCAAAAATCCCCACAAAATGACCCGTATGAGTTTCATAATAAACGAAGTTAGTTAGCCGTGATAGATTTTTAAATTGGACCTAATATTTAGTAACTTTTGCTTCCTTCTGATTTTTGTAAATAAATTTAATTTGTTTTTATTATTCCAGATAATTTATTTTAATTTAGAGTAAAATCCAAATCCCAGTTCATTATATAGTGGTAGGTAAGGAGAAATCGAATCACTCCTCAAGTTTATCCACAGTTCATTCATATTTCATTGTCTGTCACACCCAGGAGCCATAGTCATTGGTGTTTTAAAAACATAGCATTTCTTCCCTGCTCTCTTACACTCTCCCGGTGAGAGAAAAAACTCCAGATCTCCCAGTTTTGTTTTCTTAATTGAAAACATCTGAGTGATATCCATCCCGGCAGCATAAGAAACAAAAAAAATGGATCAGCCAAATATGTCGTTCCTTTCAATTATCCCGAGGAGTGCATACAAGAATTGTGATATTTGCAGTTTTCTCGAATTTTCCAACTTTCCTCGGTAATTTTCCCGAAGTTTTTTCTTCATACATTTTCAGGACCATTACGAATCAAACAAAAAAGAAATTACGCATATCCATCGCTCGAATCGTGAGTCAATTTTTCTTTCCATGAAAATCTTTTTCAGACTATTCCAAACATTTATAAAATAAAATCAGCCACCATTCTCAAATGATGCGATTACAAATGAACAGCATTTAATATTTATTCACAGTATGAATAAACTGTCAATATTTGCGTCTAATTACTATATTCGGTGTCAATGCGATTGATTGTGTTTCTCTCGATGTGGTTTGCATATGATTACAACTACAATCGGTATACGTAACACAAAAATAACCCGAAAACAACTGAGAGAATTTAATCACTGGTCATGTAACTTGTTGAGATGGATTTAGGCATTGAACTTATATAGTAGTTCAGTCAAAAAGTTGGAGTGTCTAAGGACGGGGGTAAGAATCTTACACAAAAAATAACGCGAGAACAACTGATATTGGTGTTAATCATTGGTTATAGAAAACTCAGAGTTTAATTCTGACATTAAACAATTAATTTAAGTTGTAACTCAGCCGCAGTGTGTGTATGAGAGAGAGAGTGGTTGGGTTTGGGGGGGGGGGATGAAAGGCTGTTAAATAAATATAACCTTAATATTTGTCTATTCTAGAATTATGACCTTTTCTGTGTTTAGTGCTTACATTCAACATACAACTAAAGTTGTAGATTAGTCCCAAGGGGTGGAATTTAAAAGGTGGTGAAAAAAGTTCAGTTTAAAATTGGAGCAGTGCCTACCAAACTAGATTCGCATGTAGCTTATAATTGAGTAAACCACTTCCAGTACCTTCACTCTGTGAAAGTACTTGACTATTTTTTTACTTTTTAAGATACCGGGAGTATTTTAGACTATTGTATAATTGCATTTTGAGAATATTATCCGATTCTGTTTGGGAATCTGTTGTGCTTTCGCCTCTTTTAAGATACGGAAGAAACAAATATACAGATTTTGACACTTATTTTGAATTACTTTTACTATGCTTATTTCAGTCATCATACTGGTTATGACGAAATGAACATTCCGTCTACTCAGCGTGAAATTGTGACGCTCTCGATGCAATTAATAAAGTATTGTCGAATCAGTTTCCTGTTTCAGAATCAACCTCATGTAACCTGTTAACCCAAAATAAGCCTTTTCAATTTCCTTCCTATACTAGTAAAGGGGAGTTACCTGTTTCAGGATCACCCTCATATAGACTGGTAACCAAAAAAAAGAACATGTATTGGACTTATGTAAACAAATTCATGGACAACGCTGGGTACCAAGCAGGGTAATATGCTCATATATCGGAAACGAGGATAAGAGACGATCAAAGAAATAAAATAATCTCGTTTCTAATAAGTAATTATAAAGTTACCACGTTTCTGGATGAAATGTATACGTTTAATGAAATATAAAATAATGAATTATATAAAACTTGAATGATATTGAAAACTTCGAATC
This sequence comes from Eucriotettix oculatus, assembly GCA_034510155.1. Classification (NCBI taxonomy): domain Eukaryota; kingdom Metazoa; phylum Arthropoda; class Insecta; order Orthoptera; family Tetrigidae; genus Eucriotettix; species Eucriotettix oculatus. The sequence goes on along the minus strand of CM067376.1, from coordinate 129,199,201 downwards.
TATAAGTAAGAGAAATAAAAGAAGCAGGTATTTGTAATTTATTTAATTGAAATGTGGGTGACTTTTTGTGATTGCAGCTTTCAGAGCGCATTTGTCTCCAGCGCTGACAAGAGAAATGCGCATCTTTCCCCGTGAGCGTGGTAAGGCAAAGTGGGCTGGCAATTTAGAAAGAAAAAGGAAACCGGCGGGTGTCTGCGTAACAGATAAATGAGCATAAACGTGAGAGGAAGGAATGAGACGGTGATAAGGAGAGACGTATGAAACGTCAGACACCATCTCCGTGGAGATAACCCATTTCAAAGAAGTTCATTTGCTGCTTCGGCGGAGAACATTTCGTACTGCGAATTGAGAAAGCAAGACGGAAGAAAAAAATAACCCGCCAAAGTGATTTGCGTGAAACGCCGGCGAGATTGAGCTTCATTACTTGACAGGGAGGCCGAACTCAATTTCATTGCCTTGGTGGATATACACATCCCGCCAAAAGAAATATCACACCTCATAGTGAAGTAATGGCAACAGTTCCACCTTCCCTTCAGACTTCAACCAAAAGGTTCTTCATCTTCATTCAATAAAGCATAAAGATCTCAGATCTACGTTATACGTGACTGAACAAAAAATAGTAATGCTGTTTTATTATTTCATTGCCATTCAGAATAGGAATGTATTATATAGACATTATTCATACGTTACACAACAGCCATCTCCTGAGAAACAATTACATCAAAAATTGAGATACATAATAAAGAATATAACAATTGATAACTGGTTACAATATTTTTCTTTTTATGAGTACTGTTTCACCTATTAAACAATAACTTAAATAATTTCTCAATGTCAACTAAGATATTTACCTGGATCTTAATATTTTCTTTGAAAAGGTGCAAATAGATTCCACCATCAGGTGATACGTGCAGAAAATGATTCGAAACTTCTCCCGTCTATGCAAATTAGCCTGGGAGTCATGTAGTAAGTTGGAAAGCGGCGTTGAATTCGCAAAGTGAAACAAGTTTATATGTATGTATTTATTTAATCTACAAATGGGCAGATGTCTGGTGGAAGATACATAGAACGTAAACAATAATCTGGTCGTTAGTATCATATTTAGCCTATATTAACAATATAATTTATATTACTTCTATATAAACCATATATATACACCTAATAAGTATATATAAGGAATCATTAATGGAATATTAGAAGATAAATTTTGAAAAATAAATAATATTGTTTTTGTCTGAAAAGAAAACACTGTAAATATATTTCATTTTAGTATATTGTTAAAAATTTGCAAAGCACTGATCACTACTCTAAACTTAGATTAAGTTTAAATTTTATTTCCGTCATAGAAAGTTATCCAAACACTCCTGCAGGCAAATTGTTACAGTCATTAATAGTCCTATTTAGGAATGAGTATTTTACACATCTGTTTTTTTGCTGCCTCGCTTTTAATGTAAAGACTTGATCACTCTTCCCGTACGGAGTCGATTATTTTAGTCTATCTCGGATTTCCTGCCAAGGTTTTTGAACTGCAAAAGCTCGGTGGAAAATGTGTAGCCTAGCTCTATCTCTTCTAGTCTGTAGCGTATCCCACCATAGTCTCTTTACCTTTTAGATTTCATACCCAGGTCCTATTTGTAGTAATTTTGCGGTCCTTCTTTGCATTCTATTTGACTTATCCTGTACGGATCCCAGCATGCTGCACCATATTCCATAAGTGGGCGTATTAATGAAAAATGTGCAATTTCCTTAGATTTCGCATTACCCCTTTTGAGTGTATTCATTACAAAGTGCAAAGTGTTCCATGCTTTCCTTGTAGCATAGTTTACTTGCTCCGCCCACCCCAGCTAAGTGCTGAAATAAATGCCTAGGTGTTTACACTTTGCCTCCTGAATACTTTTCCTCATCTATTTTATATTCCAAGGAATATTGAATTCGTTTAAGTAAAATTGATCGCCTTACTTTTACTACTGTTGATTTTGAGTTTACTTCGCTTAGCCCATGCACTTAGAATATCTAGTCAGTTTGGAGATCAGCTGCTTCTTTTTCCCCAGTTATTTCCCTGTAGATTACACAGTTATCTGAAAAACGTCGGACCTTAGAATATATACCGTCATTAAATCATTAATAAATATGAGAAACAATAATGGGGCAATAACTGATCCCTGGGGGACTCCCGATGTTACAAATCCGAGTTCTTAAGTTTCTTTCCCAACTTTGACTTTTTGGTGGCTATTATTTTAAGAATTCTTGTACCCAGCGAACTATTCTTTTGTCGATACCCGTCCCATCTAGCTTTTGGATCAAGATGTCGTGAGGAACTACATCGAAAGGCTTTGCAAAATCGATAACAATGGCGTCTATTCTACGATCGACTTCGTCTGCTAGGTCTTGAAACAAATTAATTATCTGACAATAGCTGAAAGTAGAGTGGTAGGGAATGCAAGTTAGATAAATGGATTTCATAATAGTACTGAGGCAGAAATTTGCGTTCAGCTGGGATGGGACTAGAAAAGCAGATCAGAGTCTCTCAGAGGCATTTTTTTTACATTTGTATGATAGATTCTTGGATGGAATTGAAGTTGAATAAGTATATAAGTCTGTGTAAAATACAGTTGGGAAGTTTGCGAGCAATTATGAACACATCCAAATAAATTAATTAACGAGTAAACACAATTATATATTGAAGCAGTTAATACAACGGATCTAGAGTCAGTAACACGAGTGTACGGACATGAAGTATTATTAAAAAACTAAGTAAAAGTGTATATTGGTGAAAGAAGAATATAATGACGTTTTCAGTGATTTCTGTCCCAGTGTTCTGACTTCCAGAGTGAACAGTAATCAACACATCCAGGCTGTATATGAGAAAAGGGACAGTAAATATATGAGCGGGAGTTTTATTTTATTTGGTCTTATATATAGTCTGATCTGTTTTTATATATGTCAGACCTATATATCCTCCGTTTATTCAGATCTCTATACTCTTTGTTGATAATTTTTTACTTTAAGGACACTTAGCCTTTGCCATAATGCCATGATTTATTTTTTTTGTAAAGGAAGAGTGAACTTTTAAATTTGAAAAAAGTAAATTTAAATGTATTAGTTGTTAATAAAATATATAAAGTATTAATTAAAAATAAATATATAATATTATAGCTGTCGTTAGGCGATCCTAAACCATTCATTTGATGACCATGAAATTTTTTGTGTTTAGCGCGCTTCAACCCAAAAAAGCATTCTGTACATATTTTGAAGATTTACGTCCCTTCTTCCCCCATTTTGGTCCAAAAAAAAGGACATACCTGTAAGACATACAGACAATGCAAATGAATAGGTTATGACCTCGCGTAACCTCTCAAACGCCCTAAACATTGCTGTTTAGAGTGAAATAGAGCTAAAGTTTTAATCATAATTTGATTTAAGTAATGATATTTTTAATTGCTTAATAATAATGTAAAATTTTTACAGGATTGCGACTGGCGTTCAGGACGGATTTTTCTGTACATATCTATTCAATGTTTTCATTGAAGCAAAAAACCTGATTTATTTTGTCTCATTTAGTCAAAAAGATACGAACACTCGTTAAAATATATCAAAACTAGACACTAAATTGACTTTTCATTCGTCTTTCAAACGCCCCCAAATAAACGTTTATTCTATTTGTAATTCGCGTCAAAAAATACATTAACTCGTGACGGATTCGTTAAGCTGATGCATTAGCCAAAGACATCCTACAACATTTCGTGCGAACTAATTGTGATTATTAATTAATGAAAACAGTGATTCTAAATGTCATGTCACACATTATCAAGCAATATTTATCAGTTATTGAAGGACCCGATTAAATAAATTCTAAAATACCGGTTCTATTTAAATAATTCTGTCTTAAAAATATTTCAATAATAGAGAAAAAACATCGCATGAAATAACTTGATTAATAAAGGAATTTATGACCAGGGCGTATTTAATGTTGGGATAACCAACTACTGGATGTTATCCAGAGAGGTTTCCAATAAAATATGAAATTTGTAGAATTAAAATAACAACAAGCAAGTGTCACTTCTTATTCAGCTTATAATAAAACGAGTTCATTATGTCGCTGGATTTCTGATGAAATATTTTATTATATTATTTATAGAAACATGAGATAATTAAAAATGTTAAATTTCTACCAGTAATAATTTATTTTTCTACAATTTGTTTATGGCATGATATAATAACCAATATAAACTATTGTGCACCTTATTTAAAATTCTGTTTTTCAATTTTTATTTATTTTACGAAATCACAGTAAAAATTGTACAAAATTTAAAAAATAAAATGCTATTAGTTGATTGGACATCGTATTAGTATCAAACAAGTCATGACTGGAGATGACTTAAAACCAATGGGATAATTTTTCTGCCACTTAAAAATTTTTAGTTCACTTTTATGTAATTAGATACAATTAAATAGCTCTGTACGTCCGGATATGTATATCACACAAAATATCGCATTTTGATACAATTTTCAGTGGTTTAACTGATTGACTACAATAGTTAAATACAACTTTAAAGGTTTGCCTATGCCACTTAAAACATTAATTTATCCGAGAAATGATCAATATTAAATTTCGGGAAATATTGCAGCCAGTTATTAATTTTTTAACTGTTCTGCGTCGTTTACAACGGGCGGTTGGGGATTTAGAGATATGGAAAATCCAAATCCCAATCCCAGTATCTGTTAATATTCGACGTTGGTAATTGTGAATATTGTGTTCCGGCTGTGGATAACGAGTCCAAACACGGCTTGAGTAGCACATGCGAGTGCGTTTATCTTGAATGTTTGCCTGTGATTAGGGCTGCGGGCCGGGGTACATGCGCATCGTCCAATTGTGTGTACCTCCGGGCAAAGACAAATTCGTAGATAAAGCAGGGTCACTAGACGGGCACAACCACAGACACTTGTTTACCTGAAAATGCACTCAGCCGCTTTGTAACAGTAATTTCCTCCCTAAGAGCAACATTGTTGCAAATCGTTCAATAATATTGACACATGCAAATGGTGGCCATCACAATGAAGCGACGGCAATATATTCAATTCTAACCGTAATATTTTCCTACGTACAAGCTTTATTTAGGCAACACGGCTTAATTTTACTGTAGAAGTAAGACGAATTTTGAAGGTCATATGAATATATTAAATGACAGTATTCAAAATAATTATCATTTTGGACTAATTAATTAATAAATTCTTAGCCATAGTTTTTGTGAGGCTTTTTTATAGGCTTTACCTATCTTTGTGACAGCAATAAATGAAACAGAATAATAAAAAAAATACGCATTTGTTGTTCACAGAAGCACCAACTTTACATTTTTAAAAGAACTTTTTTCGTGTGATTCAAAAATAATTAATATTTAACAAATACTTAGTTACCCTTACGGACACCAGATTAAATGGTTTCAAATTTGCTGTAGAAGCAAAACTAATAAATTCTACAAATCAATTGATAACTTTATTGTATGTTAGTAATCACCTTGACAACGTTGAATTACTAGCCTCATTGCGTTTGCCGTCAAAAAAAGTACATTAACTCGTGACGGAATCCTTTTGATTCGTGTCGTATCAAATCCATCAATAAAAGATCATTTCGCATGACTAAACTCATAGTATACATATTTCAAATAGGATTAGATCCTTCTGCAGTTAGAAAAAGTACATTTTATACTCTTTACTATATATGTATTAAAGATGTTGAGGATACCGATTCTTTATAGATTTTTTTACAGAAAATAAAAATATAGTAATCTTAAATATTTTTATTAAATAATTAATATTTAGTAAGTAAAGTTAGATATGGTTCAATATCTCTATAGTAAAATTGTCTGTATTTGTGTGTATTTATTTTCGGCATACAAATCCAAACGAGTTGACCAAATTTGATGTACGTGTTCTTTACAACCGAAAATCAGCAATGTTGAGGTACAACTCGGCTACCATCATGAAACCCAAGTGACGTAGAATGACATGTGTTTCATTCTAACATTCAAATTCCCGATAGGTTTCATTTTATTCATTATCAGGGAGGTAAATTAAGTTCTGTTACAACTGGAGCTATTTCAATCTAACTTTTTTTATATGTCACTTAGGTCCAGTTTGAACACTTGATGGGTAAAATAAGGGTGTGGGTCGGTCGCATCTTTTACTGTCTTAGGGCGCTGAAGTTAATTATTACCAACTTAAAATACCAGACGTAATTTTGCCACTCTTAGGGAGCAGTGAGTGTTTCTTACTCTATTCGATTGCCGGAAATACTTAAAACTTTCTCGATTACTGGTAGAAATTTTTATTTCTTTAATAGTTTTAGCCCTGTGACCTAAATTGAAACATTAATATTAACGTCTGCAAAAAATAATAATGAGAAATAGGATTTTCAAACAGATAACCTTTAAATTGGGAACAATTACAGTTAAATTATAAATGCCCAACGATCGACACAAGCTTAGCTTAACTGTTAAAACTAGAAAACTAGATTGTAATTGTTTCTAAATGTAAAGGTTGTCTGCAGAAATAGTTCTCGGGTTTCCACGCGGGTGCAGGTGCGATGAAAACGCGACGTTTCGACGACCAAGGGCTCTGTCGTCATCTTCAGGCTGAGTGTCAACCCGAGAACTATTTCTGCATCAACTACACCGGGAAAGCCTCAGCTCACTTATTGTAAGTAGTATTTTTGAAGGTCGTATTTCTCATTATAATCGTAGTTAAATTGTAGCACTCCACACATTTTTGAATAAGATAAGCGTTAATTGATAATTTAGTATCCCCTACGCTACCGTCTGGAAGGAATGAAGAGGAGAGGAAGGAAAAGATTGAAGTAGACCTATAAGATTAAGTTAGAAAAATATTAAAATACTAAGATAATAGCAAGGACAGATGCAATTGCGGAAAGTTTTAGCAATGGGAACCTGCCATTTGGTTGAACACCAAATGATGACGTGTTTTTTTTTATAGAAGTGAAATTTAGACTTTTTATGTTATTTATTATGCATAAGAGTAAAATTAACAAAGAAGTGTTCAAATAGACAATCATAATGACTTTTAATTTTCTATCATAACGAATACAGACGTATTGCATTCTGAAATATGCACATGCTCTATTACATTTTGTGTTATTTTATACTTTTCCCTAATTCTTTACTATCTGGTTTTAATTTTCTGACTACTAGAATGTTTATTTGCAGTCGTCTTTAGGTACTGGAAAACATACAATAAATTGAAAATGGCAAGAAACTTCATGAGAAGTTTCCTTAAATAAATTTAATTTTCAAAAATATAAAAGTTTTTTAGTCAATTATTAAATCCTCAAAACTATTGTAGGGGTTTTTCTTTCATTTATGTATTTTTAATTACGTTCTGACTGATATATGATTGCAATGTGTTCATATCTTAAACCGCAGAGCTTTAATGTCTCAGTTCATCAAAACAAGTTTCTTACGTAATTCTGTTCAAAAACAGTTTATTTTTACACCTGTTTTAATAGTGACATGTATTTAAAGAACATTATAAGACAACCTATGTTTAAATTTCCCAATGAATAACTCATTGTAAATGTCGAAGAATTTTTTGGTTTCGAGAAACATTGAAATTAATACGTATACGATGTATGGAATCATAATAATAAAAATTTTTGCACAAAACTATACCTGTAATAACCAGTATAAAATATTGTGCACCTTCTTTAAAATTCTGTTTTTCAATTTTTATTTATTTTACGAAATCACAGTAAAAATTGTACAAAATTTAAAAAATAAAATGTTATTAGTTGATTGGACATCGTATTAGTATCAAACAAGTCATGACTGGAGATGATTTAAAATCAATTGGATAATTTTTCAGCCACTTAAAAATTTTTAATTCACTTTTATGTAATTAGATACACAAAATATCGCACTTTGATACAATTTTCAGCGGTTTAACTGATTGACTACAATAGTTAAATACCACTTTAAAGTTTTGCCTATGCCACTTAAAACATTAATTTATCCGAGAAATGATCAATATTAAATTTCGGGAAATATTGCATCCCTTCATTCCTTTAAAACAATTGTATGAATGTCTTAGAAACATGTTTCAAATACGTTCAAATCATAACACCGCTTTATACAACGGATATTATGAGGGTTTGTCAAAAGCGAATATCTATGGCGTTAAATTCTTTAACGCTCTCTACGACAAAACTTAATTTCTGAGAAGTTATTTCAGCAACTATTTTTACTCAACGGATGGTTGGTTAATGTATCTCTATAAAATTATTTTCAATATTTTAACAAATCTCGTTTATATCCAACCAGCAAGCTTACCTCAACATTATATATATATATATACATATATATATAATGCCTTGTCCTGTAGTTTTATTGGTAAGATAAATAGAGCATAATTATTAATAGATGTGAATTTAAAATCCAGAAAATTTTTCGTGCAATAGGACGACACTATTACCCGCTGTGTGACACGTGGGTGGCTCCGTCCTGTTGGAGAAACACTGTTGCCGTGAAAATTTCCTGTTTTAGTCTCAACGCACGAAGTCTTTCAGACTGAATAAACATTTCCATAATACTGCTCTGTAATTTAATATTCCTTGCAGCGTCAGGTACAGCTGTTACAGCTAATTGCCAATATATGAAGCAAGTTGCCAATTCTACCCTTGAAGACCTTGCAGTAGCTCTTCCCAGAGCTTTACTTTACTCTTTAGACGTTTACAACGCAGGCTCGTATTTACTTTGATGATGTGTTTGTGCACTTGAGTACGACACAGGAATAATTTGCAGCACAACATGAATGGACATGTGCCTGTACAAATACAAGTGAAGCAAACACAAGATATTGAAACGATAGAAAATAGAGTTTCAATGTTTTATTACGTCATTGTATAAATATTAACAGCTGCATTCTAATTACATTCACAGTGATTAACTTCGGGTTTAAATATAAAGTACATGTATAACATAACTACATTTATGGAAGTATATTTATTTTTGTATTTGGGCAGTAGAATAACCATTCATGGTAGAAGAAAAGTAGATATAAAACATCGGATAGAACAGAGAAAGAAATATTTTTAAAAAATGAAAATTTGCTTACATAAAATATGAGTTTGGAGACCACGATGTCATTTCTGAAAGTGTTTGTGTTCTGTCTGGTGTTTTGTAGTAGAGAAGCTTGGAAAATCCGCAGTGTAGACCATAATAGGGTAGTATCCTTTGAAATGTGATGTTTCAGGAGACTATTGAAAGTCAAATAGGCAGATTGGTTTGCAAATAAGTAGAATTGGTGAAGAGAGAACATTATGGAGCACACTGACTAAAAGAAGAGATAGTTTAATGGGTCATATTTTAAGGTATAAATGGCTATTAACCATTAATCGATCGGCTCCCAACGGCTCTTTTGCTCGAGTTGCCCTCAAAGAGAGGGCAACGGGGGCGCCTATACAAATAAACCTCTGCGGGAAGGGTATTGCACCCTTGAGAAGGAAAGTGAGAAAATTGTGCCCACGAAACCATACCACGTTGAGTCCAACTCCAATATCAGTTGGCCTGGGACGTGGGCAAGTCACCACCAGGTGGGCTTCGGGGCCTATGGAGGATAGACTAGAGACCCTACGCACCCCGAGGCATTAGTCGGCCGCGCGCATAGCTCCTTTCAACACTGACGTGCTCAGGGTCGCACCGCGGGGAGGACTTGAACTTGCCAAAAAATAGCCCTTGAAACTTTCCGGCCCATTCCAGCGAACCAGTCTGAACTCCCAAGATAGGCCCACATCCTTTTAACAGCATGGGAAATACAAGCGGATGATAATGGCCAGGCGGATTCATCATCAAAGGACTCGTTAAATTAAAGGGAAGTATGTCTGGTAGAGAAGAAGAAGACTAAGGCTAGAGTATAACAGAGAAATCAGGCTGTATGTGAACTGAAACAGTTATGCAGAGTTTAAAGGATTTGTGCAGGATAGATTAGCGTGGACAGCTGCATCTAACCAGTCTGCGGACTCAAGATCACAATAAAAACATGTTATCAGAATATTTAAGATGTTTTCAGAAAACCCCAACATGATGACGCAAGTTCCTTATTTTGTAACATTCTAAAATATAAGTAAAGATGAAAATTATGTATTGCTCATGCAGAGAGAATAACTTACAAAAAAACGAAGTTCAATTAATCGTTTTTTGTTCTGAAAAATACAGTATACAAATTGTATATTTTAGCTAGAGACGTCCGTTTTAACTGAAAGCGAACACTTTAATTCTAGTACACTTCTTGGAAGGTAAAAACGGCATACTTTTATAGAAGGCTACTTTTGTACCACTTTATGTTAGCATAAGAAAGGAAATAATACAAAATTTCTTTTCAAAAGAAATTAATAACAATAGTTATTACAATATGCATAACCAAAGCAATTATTATTATTTAAAATTTACTAAGAGAACTATTGGTTACATTTTCTTTTATCATCTTGCACAATTTATATCCCTTTAATAGACTTGCTGAATGTAATAAAACATTAAAATTTGGGATTTAGGATCCCTGACGTTCAAAAATGTCAAAGTTTTGTAATTAAAATAAAATAATTAATATTAACACAAAATTAACTTAAGAACAAAATTTTAATTTAGCAATAATTAACATGGACATTAATTAAATTGCAAAATTGCACAAATTTTACCTCAGAATGAAAGTAACTTATCTCAGAGTCATTTGGTGGACGTTTTCGAACAAATTACCTTTGATTGTATCATGAATTTATTTTGTCGCTAAACGAATGAGAATATCTCTTACAAACTAATGAACTTCTTACTGTGACTAAAATGATTTTCAATATTGTCATGCTAACAAAAAAGTAAAAGAGGTACAATACCGACTTTTACGGGATCACCGTCACATCACAATTTTCAAAGTAGTATCTGCCGCACCAGAAATCTTCAATATAATATCTGCCGTGACTCCTGCATATAGTGATTTAACAGTACGACAACCATTGCACAAGTTTTGTGCTCCGTTGCGCTGATACACTAATATACGTGAAGAGCCACGATGCTTTTACCAGCTCCTAATTTAATAGTATTCCTCATTATATTTTAAGGAACAAATTATGCAGTTCTATTGAGTGTAAAAATTGTATGTAGCCAAATTTCTGGTCTCTGCTGCTATATGAAGATGGCAACAGGTAAACCATTGACCTGACTAGAGGTTCTCAACAGACCAACGTCGGTTCGCCGATTAAATGTCTGTCTCATTTTTCGTGAGAACACCTGCTCACGCATGCGCATACATGTCCATCGCGCATTTTATTAGCACCATGTTTAGAGAGTGGCTCTACTTCCATGTTACTATTAGCACTACTCCACAAAACTTCCAGAATATTACATCATTCTCTCGCATGCAGAAACCCACAGCCAGCGTTGCATCACAAACCTGTCGTCAACAATGCCCCAGTGTTGGTAGTTTTCTCTGGCAAGTACTTCCCCTTAAGATTGACTGCGGGGCTCATCTGACTGGGTTAGGAATGCTCTCTCTCTGGGAATTTCAAGGCTCTCACTTGCCGAGGCACCTTAATCTATTTTTGGTGGTGTATGTACTGGGATCGAAGACATGGGACTCGGTATTGGATCAGTGGACCAACTACCTCCTAAAACTGGTTGAGACGCGGAGAAGGGAATGCTGCGACCTCACAGAAAACTAATCTTCCGTCATTCGGAAGGGTGTGAGAATAATAACCATAACATCGACTTAGCTGACGCAGGTTTTCTAGGGTTTTCCCTCCATCTCATTAAGTGAATGATCGGGCAGGATCCTTAAATTATATCCCGAAAGCCCTAGCCAACCCTTGGCCACCTTGCTCAACCTTCCAATCCCACATTTTTATTTCCCTTCCTGTGCTATTAAAAGGGAGTTGCCATCTCCGAATGACGGAAGATGGGTTTTCTGTGAGGTCGCAGCATTCCCTTCTCCGCGTCTCAACCAGTTTTAGGAGGCAGTTGGTCCACTGATCCAATTGGGATCAGCGGGCAACTATTACCTTATGTCCTATGTCTTCGACCCAGTACATACACCACCCAAAATAGATGAAGGTGCCTAGGAAAGTGAGAGCCTTGAAAATCTCAGAGAGAGAGAGTACGAGCAGGAGCACCCTCATGTAACTTATCCCTCCGCAAAAAAACAACAAAAAATCAATGCCCCAACAACATTCAGTCTTTCAGTTTGCGATGCAGCCGCCCTGGCATTACAGTGCTTCAATCAGAAAAAATTAAGTCCAATGCTATTCCAATATGCAATTACAAGATTGGCATTTCATATTCCTAGGGGCATATTAATTTTTTAGAACAATTAATATTTACAAAACATTACTTTCCTAAACCTGTAGCAGAAGTCTATATATAACCTTAGCAAAAAGGGGAAGAGTGAAAAATATGGAGGACGTTGACCAATAGAGGGGATAGATTAATAGGGCACGTTTTAAGACATGGGATTCCTGTAAAATTAGCATTAGAGGGAAGTGTGTGGGTTAAGAACAGAAGAGGGAGGGAAGATGGGATACGCTAAGCATATTAGGGATGTTGTGGTAGTTATACGGAAATGAAAAGGTTTGCGCAAGACAGGTTAGCATGGAGGGTTACCTCAAATCAGTCTTAGGACTGAATACCAAAACTACAATTATTGAATAAATTAGTTAAAATTCAATTAAATTCTTTAAAATAATGAAATCACCCAAAATTAGTTGCAGCATTAATTAATATTATCCAAAATATTCATTTCGTTTGTGTTTGCGGTCATTTATAACATACATACTTTCTAATAGAATAAAATAAATGACACATAACTGACTTAATAATCTATAAGCTGACTTATTCATCTGTAATGACATCAAAATTTGATGCTGGTCCAAACTGTATACTACACGACTTTTAACTTACAGTGTAAGTTTCGATTTATTTCAGTTTCTCTTTGTTTCTATGTCTGCGCTGACGAAGTAATCCCGGCCAAAAGAATAATTCTGTTTTAAGATTTATAGTTTTATTATATTCCAAATCGGCTCAGATTTCTTAATTAGGTTAATTTTGTGCTTGCGCTATTGTTTTCATTAAAAAAATAATGGTACAGAGTTATATAAGTTAAGTTGCATCCAGGGTCATGTACACACGTACGTTTTCCCTACCTGCTGATTCTTTGTATTATACTGACATGGTATTAGGACGAGGTAATGGGGTAATCTGCTTAGGCCGACAGGGGAGCAGCTGGCCAGACTGGGAGGATTACCCAGCTTTATAAAGACGTCGTAACTCCGCTAAATTACGTGGATAATTAGTTGTGAGAAGACAGGATCACTTCTCTTCTCCTGAATTAAACAGGCAACCGTCACTATTTAGAATAATAGCGCAAAAATTATTATTTTCAAATTTTCTGTGTGCTTATTCTGACATACGCTCATCTTTTTACATCTGCGTTTGAGACGAACCGGACTAATTAATTAAGCTAATTCTCAGCCTGTTTAAATAATATTGGGTCTTGTATATTTAACATCTGATGACTTATCAGAAATAAAATTAGTTCTTGCAACAATACAGTAAATCATATAATTTTATTTGAAAAAATGTGAAATAATACAAGGAAATTCATCACCTACGAATCATGGGCCCTTTAATAGACAAGTTTATCTAATTGGATTTTATTGTAAAGAAAGGAAAAAATATTTTTCTAGGACGCAGTAAAGGTGACGATAAATGAGATTCATAGAAGACACTGACAGCTGGTCGCAAGAAAAACACGCAAGATGCAACACAGTATGACAATTGAGGGTCACTAGGAAAGGCGAACAGAGATCAACACGACTGTAAGACATACATTATTTTCTTATTATCTCGGTAGAGCCACTGGGCTTCCCATTATACGTCTTCTACTTACCTGATTTACAAACATCTACAGATACATAGAGTTATTATGAATACCCTACTATCGCATAATAAAATCATTAAAAACGCCGAAGAATAATGAAACAAAGCTGAAAAGATGCAAAATAAAAATAATGGATCGATATCATCCCACATAACATTTATTCTACTAAAAGAAGATATGTCCGACACTCCACAGGTTTGTGTAGTCAAATATTTTGGAATCCAATTACGCGCCAACCTTAAATGGGAGGTGGTTGAAGAAAACAAATATAATTCAGAAATAAAGGGATATATTGATATATTGGACTCAAATAGAAATTATCAATAAAAGTAAACTACATACTTACATAAGTTATGAAATCTTTACGGCCTTATTGAAAAGAACTTTAATTAAATAAATTTTAACTTATATTTTCTTAGTTTCGAAAAGTCGAGGGGTCTTTGTCTTTCGCAAGTATCCTGCCGGGCCTCAAAACATCTATTGAAGTAGCACTTCAATTCAGCCTCTGGCCTGTCATAAATATTTTTGTCGGACGGAAAATTTGGTTTTTACATTTTGTCACGTCTCAGACTTTCCCACAGAAGGTGCGTGATTTTTCGCGACTTTTGGTCAGACGTGTGAATCGGGGTAAAATAAATTTTTATTGAATAGAGTTGGGTATATTACCAGGGGAGAGGGGAAGAGAAGGGGGTTTTGTGGTTTGTAAAAGTTTGAGGAGTTAGATGGGAAGTGGTGAAGTAATAGATCGGTCGTTGAACGGGGGACTTGGAGAGTGCTTGTTGAGCGGACGGAGTCGCAGGGCCCTGGAGTTCAGCAGACTTCAAAGAGTGGAGGTAGCAGCCAATTCCAGAAGATGCCACTTCAATGGTTCCAGAGGTTCCGGTCAGACCTACATACGTCATTGGTTAAGTAAAAATAAACCATAAATCCATGACTGCCATCTACTGAAAGCTACAGCACTAACTGTCACCATCAAGTAGTGTTTATAACATAAAGACAAGGTATGTAGCCCACCATCCACTGAGAGACAGAATCAAATTGTTCAATTTTAATCTATGAAGCTATATTAATTTTATAAAAAAATATTTTTTATGAGCGGGAGATAAGTTATATTTTCTTGTTGATTTTAAGTATATTTTAAAAATTTATATATTTTTATTATTTATTCTACTTCCTTAGTTAATTTAAAGTAAAACAAACCCGCATTAGTCATTAGTTATCATGGAGTGTAACGTTATTCTGGGTTCGATGTCCGCCGAACTCCCGTTATGTGTATTCAAAGTTTGAGTAGTTCCTCCAATAGACTTTCATCTCTGTGTCCGTCCCCGTTCGCAATTGGTCAGCGGCATAACTAATCTACAAATATCACGCAGATCGTTTTCATGAGCACTCATTTACAATTCAGAAAACAAATATTGTATGTTTTATTTTATAAATAAATTTAAATTACAGCCAGATGTTTTTAGGATCGTGAAGACGATTGGAAAGTCGCTTGCAAGGACTGCTTGTGGTTCATGTACTACGTCGTTATTACTCCTTTCGATTGCTCAATGATATAGCCAAAATGAATTTTATGAGAATGAGAGAAATTGCAAACCCACTTTGAAGACAATAAAGCCGCACAAGTGTCATCAACTCCGACCCAAACTACTTTGAAATCAGCATACGCATCGACAACTAGCACAATGCTTCCATTAATTTGGTATTTACAGCACCAATAAACATTTATCCTACATAAAAAGACCAAAAATCAGTTGTAACCACCACTAATTGATGTCCTGGGTTATGTTGAGTTTTAGGGCATCTGTTGGCTCACTAGTGTAGACTTCAGGAAGCTCCATAAGACAAAGTCAAGCGGGATCAAATTGGACAATTACAGTAGCCTCTGCGATAGATAACCATCCACTTAAATCGTTCACTCAGCATGTTCATGGAGGCATGCTGTGTAGCACGTACCGCGGTCCTGCAGGAACCACGTGTTGTCCATATCGTTCAATTTGGGACAAAATAAATTGGTTATCATCGTTCAATATCAATGTCGTTTTCAAAAAACTGCGGACCATGGACGCCGGCGGCCCAAAATCCGTACCAAAATGTAACTTTTTGTGGATGCATTTCCACCCGGTGAATCTCGTGTGGGTTGGAGTCGTCCCATGTACGGAAATTGCGCCATTAATTGCTCGTTGCTAAATATGACCAAAATTGGGGTCCTCTTCCAAACGCTCCGAAGCCCAGTTAACGACCAAACGGCGTTGTCTATGCTCATTAACGTTGAGTTCCTGGGTTGGTTGAATTTTGTACGATTGTAAGCCCAAGTCCCAACGTAAAATTAGGCAAGTTGAAGTCTGCAAATTGCCGAATTCTTGTGGAAGGCGAGGAATCGACTGCATCCAGTTCTTCTGTACAATTTCACGGACCGCTGCGATGTTCTCGGCCGATTTGGCGTTCCTTTGACGTTCGGATGATAGCTAATTTTTTACTCAACCGGTCGTCTCTAATTTGGTAACCAAACGTGGGATAGTCAACTTTGAAGGGCCGTAAAGTAGGCGCATCGCACGCAAAGTTTGCATTAACGTACACTCATTTTGATAATAAATTTTTATCATTTGGATGAGCTGCTAAATCATGTAACTCGGAAACAAAGACTGAATAATAACAGACTAGGCAGACGCCACCAAAACAAAACGGTCGCCACAGGCTGCTAACATCCATATATATATATATACATATATATATATATATGATAAGATTTTGTAATAAAAACAAGACAACAATTTACTCATATATATATATACATATATATGATAAGATTTTGTAATAAAAACAAGACAACAATTTACTCTTAACAAAAAAAACAATTTTACATTAAGAATTACAATTTTTAATGTTTCGATATTTACGCAGGCACTTCTTTCGTCAATAAAACTACATATATATTAGAAAAAATGCTTTACATTAAATTCTTAAAACTAACATTTTTCACTCTAATCTCAGGGTCGCATTTATGGGCCTTCTCATAGAACAGAAATGTTTTACACTAATTACTCGGACAGGAAATCAGCAAAAACGATAACTGATGTAATTTTCGTGACGGCTTAATGCAGGTTTCATTTGTTGTAGTCTTATGCAAGCCTCCATGCTAACTTATCTTGCGCAAGCATTTTCATTTCCTCATAACTAGCACATCCCACATCCTCCCTAATTTGCTTAGCGTATTCCATCCTAGGCCACCCTCTTCTGTTCTTACCTCACACACTTCCTTTTAATGCTAATTTTACAAGACCCTCATGTGTTAAAACGTGGCCTATTTATCTTTGTCTCTTGGTCAACGTCCTCCTTATTGTTAGCTGTATCCCTATTCTGTTCAGAACTTCCTCGTTAGTGATTCTATCCACCCATTTAATTTCCATAATTTCCCAATAGCACCTCATTCCAGAGGCTTTCCGCAACTCCTATCGTCCACATTTCGTATCCATATAACGTCACACTCCATTACCAACATTTTTAGCAACGATTTCCTAATATCCACACTTGTATTACCCTTAAGTAAATTCCTCTTTTTCGCGAAAGCCTTCCTTGCCTGTGCTATCCTACTCTTTATGTCTACTATACTTCTACCATCCCTAGTTATTACGCTTCCGAAGCAGCAGAATTCCTTAACTTCCGTCGAAATATCCTTTCCCAATCTAACACAATTTTTTATTCCACTGTGTCTCATACTACACTCCATTACTTTTGTTTTCCTTCTATTAATCTTCATATTGAACTCTTTTTCCATGACTCCGTTCATGCCTTTTATTATGGTTTCCAAGTCTTATTCTGACTCCCCTAATACTACAACATCATCGGCAAAGCGTAGGGTTTTTATTTCTTTTCCTTTTCCATATTCCATTTTAACTTTCTTCATCGCCAGTCGCACGGGCAACAGACTGCATCCTTATCTTACACCTTTCTTGATTACCGCTTTCTTATCTTCATATTTTATTCTAATTATTGCTGCCCGTTAATATATATATATATATATAAAGTTTCCATATTATTAATAGTTGTTAAATATATATTAAAAGTTAATTTATTTATCTATCTATATATATAGATAAATAAATAAATTAACTTTTAATATATATATTTAATAACTATTAATAATATCGAAACTGTTGTGGTGTTATTTACTCGATTTTAAAACAATATTGAGTTATAAGAATTTTATTCAAGAATTATATTAAAACAATTGAAGATTATCACAGAAATATTACACACATTAAAATAAATGTCATTATTTTACAGTTTGGAATAATTAATAATTCAGGAATAAATCGATTAATTCCTGAATGGGTAATAATTCCTAAGAGTAATGTTAGGACGATGGCTGTAGTTTGAATATAGGAAGGTGGCAACACGACAACGTGTAGCGCTGATGACGGTCAGGTTCTGGGACAGACCTGCGGGCCTGCTGACATCATCAGCGTGGATTCAGGTACAGAGAGCATTGTCCCCGATGTTTACGCTCGTCGGTGCGCGGAGCTCAGGCTTTATATCTCTCTGACGACTTAACTCTGCTTCTGTGTGTTCACTTACTCTGCTCTCTCTGTCGCTGCTTTTTGTTTTCTCTGTCTGCTCTGTTCCTATGACGAAAACTTTGCTCTCTATCAGTGTGTGCGCGCGTGTGTGTGACTGACTTTCTGTTTCACTGCTGTTTGTTTGCCCCCGTTTTTTTGGAGGATACAATCAGACTTATCTAAAATACAAGTAGTCACACGTTGAAATGAAATAAACAAGTACTGAAGGCTTCATAACCATATGTTCACAACATCATTTGTATTCTAGTACTATGCTCACAGTTCAGGATATTGTAAGATTACTTAACATCCGTACTTCAAAGCGAATTTTGAGTAGAACAACCCTTTCCATTCGCTAAGATTGTTAAATATGTCTCCTTAAACGAACAATCAATTCTGTTTTTTCATACTTCATTCTCGAACCTATAGCTTTTATTCTAGCAGTAAATTTAATCTTTGTTCAATTTTGCTTTGTCACTGACATCTATTTTTTTTATTTTTTATTAAATTTAAAACATCTTTCTCTACATTATAATTAGTTATTATTTGCCATTCATCATATATTACCTTACCGTCTTGTTTACTTTATTGAATTTAGTTAGCAATTGATGAACTTATATTATGGATTTGTTATATTTTTTCTATGATTCCTTCTAGAGGAAAACAAAAGAGGTACTGAAATGAAATTTATTACTTATACAATGGAATAAAATATTAAATATATTAACGTCTATTATTAAAATATTTAAATGAAATTATTATACCAATTATTTTTGGACAGTTTTATTTTTAATTAAACCACGTTTCGGTGCATATTTGCACCTTCTTCATGTTTTTTCGATCAGATTATTGTTACATCCAATAAATTGTTAAACTTTAACATAGAATTTGTCTACTGTGGCTGAATAAGTGTAGCCTCATTCAAACATAGAATTTAAACTAAGACAATTATTAAATATTAGGAAATCGTTGCTAAAAATGTTCGTATGGAGCGTGGCGTCATATGGGTGCGAAACGTGAACCATAGGAGTTGGGGGAAAGGAAAATAATAGAAGCCTTTGAATTGTGGTGCTATAGGCGAATGCTAAAAATCAGATAGTTGGATATGTAAATAAACGAGGAAGTTTTAAACAGAATAGGGGAAAAGCGAACAATATGGAGGACGTTGACCAAATGAAGGGATAGATTAATAGGCCACGTTTTAAGGCACGAGGGTCTTCTAAAATTAGCATTAGAGGGAAATGTGTGGAATAAGAACAGAAGAGGGAGGCCAAGGGTGGAAAACGCTAAGCAGATTAGGGTGGATGTGGGTTGTGCTAGATATAAGGAAATGAAAAATGCTTACGCAATTTAGGTTAGCATAGAGGGTTGCATCAGAGCAGTCTTAGGACTGAATACAACAACAACACGAAATATAATACGTTAACACTTCTCTTCGTTTGGATTAATCGTTCCAAATGGACTAGATGCAATAATATTATTTTACATTGTTGAGTAAACTTTTTCACATCATAAGTTTTCTTAGGTTTAGTCTAAGTATATTTTTCTTCCACAGGTAAACTATTCCAGTAGTTAGTGGTCCTATTTAGGAATGTAATTTTACCAACGTCTGTTCTCTACATTTTACTTTTAATTGACGATCCTATTTACGAAGATAACTGAGTTTTATTATTTGGAGCCAATTAGAATCCAAACAAAATTGATCTACTTTTCTTTTTATTAATTTTCATTTTATTTTTTTGAGCCCAACTATTCTCCTTATCTAGATAGTCTTTAAATATTAACACATCTTGCTCGACCATTATCTATCTGTAGATGATGCAATTGCTCAAGAAAAGCTTGACCTCAGATTTTACTTAAAGAATTCCGAAACTGAGGACGAAATGTTGCATGAATTGTATAATATAAAAATTACATTTATTTGGCTGTACTGGAGTTAATTTCTTAATTTTATAAATTGCAAAATGATTTAATATCATATACTAATTTGATAAACCTGTGGTGTATTTTATAATACAGGAGATATATTTAACGCCGCTCATTTTAAATTATTCTCAGCATATCTGTATCGCGTAATTTACTTCTCAGAGTTTAATACACTTTAATTACAATTTCTCTGTTGTAGAATCTTTACATAAGCTGAACTTCATCTCGAGATTTGTTTTATAACTTTCCATTCCAAAGTTGTGCTATTACGGAAGATGTTATTACTTATCGACTAAGAGTTACCTCATTTATCATACATACAATAGCAGACAGGGCCGAGTAAAAAAAGGGAAACATTATTCCCGTTTTGGGAGAAAGAAAGGAAGTACAGAAGTTTTTATTCAGATTAATGTTGAGACGCTTGGAAGGGGCGCAATAAAACGTGGAAACAAATAAAAGATAGAACGTGAGGAGTGATGGTATTATTTGTACTGGCTCGAGTACGCAATTAATATCCTCAACAGATTAATATTAAAGGAGCAGTCTGACATGAAGTACAAGTAGGGTAGCCATGGAATTGTTAATATTATTTACATATTTGTGGTTGACAACAAACTCTCAGTGACAAAAGCACGTCCAATAAAGTATATGGTAAAATATTTTCAATACTGAAGATCTATTCATATTTAGTATATTACGACTTCAATATCAATAATTATCGTTGATTTACGATATGTTTGAGATTAGGGACCACTTAAAGACGGAGACAGACCATCCATTTGTATCATAAACATAATTATCGTTTAATGTCAGCATAATGTGGTAGGCGGCGTCAATTTCCACAACTATATGGCTTCCACAATTCAGCACAAAACAATTTTTTATGAATTTGTTACGTTAGATTCGTGTCATTTTGGGTTCAGAGAATCTGTGATAAATTTCTACGTTATCTAAACCACACACTAGAATCTAACTTGCCACCGAAAAGATGAATCGAACAACCTTTTAAGAATCCAGAAGTTCATGAATGTTCTAACTACATCTGTATCTGATTCTTAATACTCACACACAACTGGAAAAATTACGGCTAGTGACACACGTGAGCGGGTTGCGAGTGCAAGTAACCCGCTGCGGGTCAGACAACAAAAGTATTTAAATGCGACATGCCACACGGTTGCGGGGAAACGCAACACGTCCGGCGATAATTGGATGGGGAAGGGGCTATTATTGGAACGTTATCAATTTTATAAACTTAACCAAGTAATAAAATAGCTTCATTGGTAAACTAAACATGTTGATTTTAAAATTAAAATTTGAAATGCTGATTTATTAATTTCAATATGGGTTATTTTAAATTTATGTTGTATTTAATAAATAATATGTAAATTCTTTCAAGACCTACGACCTGATTAAGGCAGAAATGAATACCAAAAGTAATATTTAAAAAAAAATAGACAAGTTGAAAGTCGCATTTGAGTCTCAGTCAGAGGGGTCAATCAATGCCAAGTGGTCCAGTAACAAAATGGCTGTCTCTATCTCAGAAAAAATTAATATTTCGTTGGTGCATTACCTCGTGTTTTTTCAGTTCAAATCTAATTTTGTTTCATTTATATTTTGTCTGATTCAAAAATGACCGACACTTTTGCTGTAGAGCGCACGCCGTTTTTCGCATTCGCAGGTATCTACGATTTTCTAAATTATTCAGAACTGTGCAGTTGTATTCTTTTCAAATCAACTGTATCGTGCTTACTACATTCGAGCCTACAAATTAAATCCTTTTACAAAGGGATTTTTCAAGCTTTTTAAAGTTTGAGTTAAAATATTTCGGTATGACATGCAGATAAAAATGTGAATTTATACATTTAATAGGTTTTTACAGTATCAAACTACAGTATCATTTTCAACTTTTAGATTTAACTCAAATTTGGTATAATAATTTCTTAAATGTAGCAAGAAATGATTGTATTCCCCTTAAAGGAAGTATCAATATAATAATTTAATTATTTATACACGCTAAACTAAGAAGTTGATATCAACATAATACATAACTATTTGTGATACATATTATTGCATTATTACGTAATGTTAACTTCGAAAAGCGTAATGAAATACAGAAATAATAAAATAACAATCATATAAAATGGAATTCTTTCCCTGAACTAGATTAATTAATTAATAAAAAACAGCAAAATGTGTTTTAATGAATAATTAGTTTTTAATGTTGATATTTAGCAGTCGTGGTATGTAATTGCATCAACGTGGGAAATTCCAGGCGAGTATGTACCTTCAATATAATTTTATTAGCTTTTTGATCATATACGTTGTTCATAACTATAATAAATGGCATGAACGTAGTCCTGGAAAAAGATTTCAATATAAGATTAAACGAGGCAAAACCAAGGTAATGGAGTGTAGTATGGGAAAAAGTGGAATAACAAAGGGTGTTAGATTGGGAAGGGATATTTTGACGGAAGTTCAGGAATTCTGCTACTTGGGAAGCGTAATAACGAGGGACGGTAGAAGTATAGTAGACATAAAGAGTAGGATAGCTTTCGCGAAAACGAGGGATTTACTTTCGGGCTGAGGAAAGGAAAAGAATAGAAGCCTTTGAAAGAAACGTGGCAGTTAAGCAGAATATTGGAAGAGCGAAAAATATGGAGGACGTTGACCTAGAGAAGGGATAGATTAATAGGCCACGTTTTAAGGGACGAGACATTTCTAAAATTAGCATTAGAGGGAAGTGTGTGGGGTCAGACGAGAAGAGGGAGGCCAAGGTTAGAATCCGCTAAGCAGATTAGGGAGGATGTGTGTTGTGCTAGTTATGAGGAAATGAACAGGCTTGCGCAAGATAGGTAAGCATGGAGAGTTGCATCAGACCAGTCTTAGGAGTGAATACCACAACAAAAACGTGGTTCATTTCTGCAACCCATTACTAGCCTTCAACTGTGTCTATATTTTGAAGTGTCAATGATACAACTTCTTTAACTTGGTGAAATTCAGGTTCTGTTGACGAGGATGTATGACGCAGTCTTAGGGATAGGACTATACCTGCACAATAAATTTGAAAACGAATTTTTACTGTTGCTGTTTATAAGAACGCTCGATTTGTTGTTTCTTTGGTTTCCACCCTTGATGATCTTGTGTGACTTTACGAAAAGAAGAGTGTGTTAAGTCAACTAGCGGCGTACACCAGAGAACTACGCGTTGAAATGCTCATGAAACGCGAAAACGAGACGAGAAGGTAGGATCAAGGTCCAAAGCTATCCCATCTCACAACGGTCGAGACGGGCAAACCACTGACTCATTGTGGTGGCATTTCCCTTTCTCTGATCGTAAGTTTTTTGCAGTTACTGTGAAACTGTGACCTCAAGAACATTGTCGCCAGACTATTACGGCGCAATTTTCTCTTTTCATTGGTCACATGAGAGTTTCTAGAAAACGTACAGGACACCAGGAAGCCATTCTCTAATATTCAGATTCGTCTGAAATGTACCAAGCTAACCCACAGCATACCATTTATACCTACTGCTGTTACATGCAACACAATAGGTTAATAATATTCATAATCTAATCAAGCTATTGAACGAAGTTGGCAAGGACAGTAAATTTCCCACTATCGCCAACTGTGTCACCATAAATTTTTGTGAAAAAGCAATACTGAAATAAGCATTTCCTATTCAGCTGACACAATTGTTAGATATGTTTATTATTTATTCACTATTTTGAACTGTTAATTATTATAGATATGAGACGTGAAAGGGCTTAAAATTTTAGAAAATGTGTTTGCTTTTCCTGTGTTTTCGAAATAAAGAAACAGGACGTTTGAATTTTGCTGTAATAATTTACTAAAGTAACATAATTTCAACAATATTCAAATATTAACACATGAAAACTATAAACCTAAATTAGAAGAATACCAGAAGATTTTAATAACAACATAATTGTACCCATACCGAAAAATACTGGTGATGATAGATGCGTGAACGTGATCCTGGAGGAAGAGTTAAATATGAGGATAAATAGAGGGAAAACCAAGGTAATGCGGTTTAGTTTGGGAAACAGTGGAATAACAAAGGGTGTTAAATTGGAAAGGGATATTTGGAAGGAAGTTAAGGAAGGGCAGAATAATAAGTAGGGGTGGTAGAAGCATAGTAGATATAAATATTAGGATATCATAGGCAAGGAAGGCTTTCGTAGAAAAGACTTACGGCTAATACAAGTATGAATATTAAGAAATCATGACTATAAATGTTCATATGGAGTGTGCGTTACATGGATGTGATTTCCTGTTGGAACTTATTCAAAAAGTCCTTTAGAGGATCGAAATATTTTCGTATATATTTATATTATGATTCGTTTATTATATTACGTTTATGAGTGGCCATTTATAAATTGTCCTAGTACGTTAAATAAGCATTCTTCCTTATTTTCTTTCTCCGTGGCGCTACAGTCCATTTAGGACTTTCTGCCCCACCGGCGAAGCGAAGAGGAATAGTGGGCGAAAGCCGATGTTAACTGACAGTGACAGATGAACATTAAAAAGGATTGTGACCAGACAACATAAAACTTCCGTGACAAAAGTGACTGCAGAACTCAACACCCACTTGAGAAATAGTGTTTCGACAAAACCAATGCGGTGGGAGCATCACAAAACTAACATTCATGGAAAGGCTGCAATTTCTAAACCCTTCATAACGGAAGCGGACGAAAAGCTGCAAAAGAAGTGGTGCCACGAAAATAAAACCTTGACACTGGATGACTGGAAAAATGTGGTATGGTCCGATGACTCGTCGTTTACATTCTTTCAAACAAATGGCCGGATTTATGTATGGATAATGCCAAAAGAAGCCTACGATCCGGCCTGCCTGCTTCCTACAGCCAGGCACGGGGAGGGTTCCGGCTATATCGTGGAATTCAGCAGGCTCTATCATTATCCTTACGAAGGAAACCAAGGTAATGGAGTGTAGTATATCAAAGGGTGTTTGATTGGGAATGAATATTTAGAAGTAAGTTAAAGAATTCTGAAACTTTGGTAGCATAATAACTATGTATGGTAGGCGTGAAGAGTAGAATAGCACAGGAATTTACTTACAGCTAATATAAGTATGAATATAAGTAAATCATTGTTAAAGATTTGCGTATGGAGTGTGGCGTTAATGTGAGCGAAACGTGGATGGTAGGATTTGCAGAAATGAAAGGGCTTGTGCGTAATAGGTTAGCATCAGACAAGTCTAATTACTGAATACAACATCATATTAGAGGAAACAAATTTAACTAATTTGCGAAATAGTTGATGATAACTTATAATTCCATATATCACACTAATCTGCGGCATATTTAGATATAATTAAGTTCATTGTTGGCAGATAAAGAAATTGTGGTGTAACTTAAAATTACATGTTATAGTATACACGACTGCCGTTTAAAATTGCTACAACAGGAAGGCGGCTCACCGAAATTTGTATAACCAATATAGCATGTTGCTTATTCAAGTGATTAGCATTCATGTAAAGTAGGTGTCGGCAGAGACACCTACAATGTGTATAACGGAAGAGATTTTACTCATACAGAATTTGCTTTTAGGTAAGAATGTTCATTGGTATGTCTCGTAAGAAGAAGAAGAAGAAATGCCTACTAGCACGTGGCGGACTTTAATCCAGGAAGAATTATAGCCTACTGGGATCAGACTGTAGAATATGGAATCGATGGGTTCAGAACAGTAATACGAATCGCCGTGCTGGATCTCAGCGGTCCCCATCACTAGCATCCCAGAAGGCTGTTCGTTTTCGAAGTTTTTCATTTTACTCCTGTTAAGCTTCGAAGCTCTTCTTCATATAGTTTACCTTTTTGTTCAATTTTCATACCTTCATTATGTTGCTTTTGGTATTTTTTCCTCAGTTATGAAGGCTTTCCTATTGGAAATCAAATTTAATTTTAAATATATCCAAGTGTGCAATGATACGTCTCACCATAACTTTAGTTTCTTTATGAACCAACCTTTTCCTGCAGGAATTTACATATTCAAATTGTCGTTTTTAATCTTTGCGGATAACACGAATCAGACATTATTAGCAATTGTTCCTGCTTCCTTGTATTTCCTGTTAATAGATTTGATACTTAATCGCTTCAAAAATATATAATTTAAATAGTAATAGTGATTCCGATTTCTTTGTTCCCTACTAAAAGTTTTTCTTCGTATTCACGTTTCATTTCAATTAATGATGTTCGTATGTGCCTTGGACGATTAAAATTGTGAACAAATAAACATCAAACGACAAATAAGTCAATTGTTTTATATAATTCAACCACAAATAAAACGATCGTTTCGTTCACCAGTTAGGGGCTTCTTTAGGTAAGGCATATTCAATCTGATTTCATTTTAAGTTATATTATGAATGTAAGCAATTCATACAAATTAAACAATAATAGTACAAGAAAATTGTTTCATGGACTAAATTTAGTGACGGTTACAGTCGAAATGATTAATTATCATTGTGTTCAATTCTCATTGACAGAAAAGCAATAAAACTTACTCTAGGGTTAATCAAAAAACTTGGTTTTATTCTTGTCATCATTTGTAGAGCATTTAAAAACAGAGATTAAAATATTAAAATCGTATAACAAGCATTACGTCAATAGAAGATTTAACGAGTTTATATATGCTGGAATTTCTAATTGGAATTTGCCGGTATTGTGGATTACTATTGTACAATTAGCTTCAAATTACTAATATAAAATTTTATATTCGATTGTGTGCAAATATCTGTTAATCGCGAGTACCTGTATAGTTTTACAGCCGGGCGGTGTGTTTGCGAGGATTTTTATCGAGAATGGCTGCCAAGTGCCGCATTTGTAGAATGCAACTCACGTAAGCTTGGTAAATCCCTCAAGCAACTGAATGAGTAGGTTTTCCGATATTAATATCTGTGCGACTGATATTAAATTCTGAAAAGGTTCCCCGATGCTCTGTTGAGGCGCGAAGCTGAAACGTGTTCGTCATGCTTACAACGGAGAAGTATGATCACGTGCCGTTCTCTATTTTAGTTGCCATATTAATATTATTAACCTTTAGCTAGGAAACCTGTGAAACATTTAAATGTAACATTTTTAAATTGTTATATTATAGATTAAATCACATATAAGTTCTGATAATTCCAATCCTTCACTTATTTAATTTAAGTGCAGAACAAATTCAATTATTGAATGAATAGTTAGTAAAAACATAATTATACATGCACCGAAGAGGACTGAGGCTGATAGATGAGAACAGCACAGGACAATTTGTTTAGTATCTCATGCATATAAATTTTTTTGGGGGGATAACAGGCTACATGAGGGTGATCCTGAAACAGGCAGCTCCCCTTTAATAGCATAGGAAGGGAATTGAAAAGGGGGGATGCGGAAGGTAGAGAAAGGTAGCCAAGAGTTAACTAGGGCCCCCGGGTTATGGTTTAAGGATCCTACCCGGTGTTTCACCTAAAGAGATGCAGGGAAAACCCTATAAAACCTGCATCAGGTAGGTCGGGCACTGGGTACTAATCTCATGCCCTTCTGAATGAAGGGAGACGAGTTTACTGTGGGCTCGCGGCATTCCCTTCTCCATGTCTCCACCAGTTTAAGAAGGCAGTTGGCCGACTGATCCAATGGGATAAGCGGACGACTCTTGCCATATGCCCAAGGTCTTCGAGCCCAGTACATATACCTCTTAAAATATGCATACGAAACATTAACGAAAATAGTTTTTAGGAGAATGGAACGACAAATAGAATTGCGAGTTACGAGAAAATCAGTTTGATTTTCGGAAGAATGTAGGGATAAGAGAAGCAATATTGACTTTGCGTCTAATTTCAGAAGACAGACCTACGTACAGTCATGGCATTTGTAGATTTAGAAAAAGTGTGTGATAATGTGAACTGGAACATCCTATTAAGGATTTTGAAGAGGAAAGGAATAAAATATCGAGAAAGAAGGCTTACACATAGCATAACCTCTACCGAAGACAGTCAGCAGTAATTAGAATTGAAAGTCAAGAAAAGAAAGCAGAAATCAAGAAAGGAATAAGACAAGGATGCAGTCTTTCGACAATGCGCATTAACTTATATATAGAAGAGGAGATGAAGGTAGTTAAAACGGAATATGGAAATCAAATCATATTGTAAGAAGAAATAAAACCCTACTCTTTGCCGATGATATTGTAGTATTAGGGGAGTCAGAAGACGACTTGGAAACCATAATAAATGGCATGAACGTAGTCCTGGAGAAGAGTTCAGTATGAGAATTAATAGAGGGAAACCAAGGAAATGAAGTTTTCCGTGAATGAATAATGACAGTAAGAAATATTAACTGTTCGGAAAGGTATTTAGTTCGTTTAACAAAAGACTGACAGAACGGTCCACTTCTGAAGTTGAAATTAAATTTGTCATTCTCCAGTTGGAAGAGTAAAAGTTTAAAATTCAGTCTTCCTATATTTTATTTTAAGAGGAATATATTGGTAAAAACGGAATATGGAAAAGGACTCACACTGCAATGAGAATAAATAAAAACCTTACGTTTTGCCGATGATATTGTACTATTAGGGGAGTCAGAAGAAGACTTGGAACTAATAAATGGCAATAACGTGGTAGTGGAGAAAGAGTTCAATGTGACGTTTAATAGAGGGAAAGCCAAAGCAATGAAGTATGTGAAACAGTGGAATAATGAAAGGTGTTAGATTGGGATGGAATATTTTGAAGGAAGATAAGGAATTCCGCTACTTGGGGAGCATAATAACTAGGGATGGTAAAAGTATAGTAGACATAGTGAGTAGGAAAGAACAGGCAAGGAAGGCTTCGCGAAAAAGAGGGATTTACTTACGGACAATATAAGTGTGAATATTAGGAAATGTTTGCTAAAAATGTTCGTATGGAGTGCGGCGTTATATGGGTGTGAAACGTGGATGGTAGGAGTTGCAGAAAGGAAAAGAATAGAAGCCTCGAATTGTGGTGCTATAGGAGAATGCTAAAAATCAGATGGGTGGATAGAATCACTAACGTGGCAGTTAACCAAAATATTGGAAGAGCGAAAAATATGGAGGAAGTTGACCAAGATAAGGGATAGATTAATAGGCCACGTTTTAATGCACGAGGGTTTTTTAAAATTAGCATTAGAGGGAAGTGCGTGGGGTAAGAACAGAAGATGGATGATAATTATGGAATACGCTAAGTAGATTAGGGAAGATGTGAGATATGCTAGTTATGCGGAAATGAAAAGTTTTGCTCAAGGTAGGTTAGCAACAAGGTTTGCATCAGACCAGTCTTAAGATTGAATACTACAATAGTAGTTTATTAGTTTATGCTTTCAAAAATTTACATTTATTGTTTAAAATTTGCGCGGTGAAATGTAATACCATTAAAATTATTTTTCCACTTCTAACTGCGAATATCACCACTAGAGAACGGCCAGGGTTGAAATCTGCGAACTTTACATTCATCAGACTGGGAAAATCTATATTGGCTAATTCTAAGTACAGCAAAACCCCGGTTGCCGCGGTAAGATTCCCCGATTTCAACGCCATGTTGGGATTCCCCTTGAACGCCGGGTTGTTGTTGATTTGATGCACGAATGCATGCGTCATAGTAATACAAACTCATGTAGGCTGGGTCGCTGTTGATATATGATCGCCTATCAACTTTATTGTATGTTATATAAACGACTATTTTTGGTGATTACAATGAGTAATAGCAATGCAGAAGAAAGTAAACAGACAAGGAACAGTATTTATTTAGAAAGTTAAATGCAGGTGCTCAGACGATTAGATGCAGGTGAATGGCAGTACATTACATTTGTCACATAAATTTTAAAATAAGGCAAAAATCGTTTAATCAGCAATTACAACTACAACAGCTTCTACTACTAGACTCACCCATTCCAGAAGCAACCTTACTGTTCATCATATACATGAACGATTTACCGAATTATTTAGATCCCTTAAAAGCAGTCTACACAAATTTGGTAACCACGCACAGTGACTCAGAAATGTTGCGCGAGAAAGTTGATATTGCAAGGTTTGCATCTATGGTTCATAGTAAAAAAATTGTCTCTTAATCTTGAGGAAACCAAAGTCGTTAACTTCACAGCAAACAAATTTGAAAAGCATTTCAGAGTACGCGCCTTTTCTTGGTCTGGTGATTGACAATAATTGGAAAGGGAATCACCACATTAATAAACTCTCGGGCTGACTGAACAAAATCTGCTTTACATTACGAGTGTTAGCTCGGGAAACCGATATAGCTACATCAAAAATAATGTACCATGCAGTTTTTCATGGTCATAGCAAACTGGGGTCGTTCGCATCCATCCAAGTGGTCCCAAAAAAAGGAAATTGGTTGCCGCACCATCTCAGAAAAAATTAATATTTTGTTTGTGCATTTTTTCATGTTTGTGCAGTTCAAAACTAATTTTGTTTCATTTATATTGTGGCCGGTTCAAAAATGGCCGCCGCTTTTGTTGAAGTGAGCATGGCGTTCCTCTTTTTTGCAGGCATCTACAAATTTCTAAATTATCCACGACTGTGTTGACTTATGATTTTCAAATAAACTGCCTCGTGTTCAGTGCATTCAGGCCTACAAATTGAGTCCATATTTAGTAACGTATATTATCTTTTCATGTAGTCTGTGTACCACAAAGGAAATTTAATCTTCGTAGACTAATTTCTCCTAGAAGAAATAGTTTGTGAACCTCAATAATTTCTGTGCTTTTACACATAATGGTATAGTTACTCTATACAAATTATCAATAGTAACTGACGTTTCCTTTACAAATTAATTTTTAAATGTTGAGACGCAATATCTCTGTTGGATACATACATAAAATCGGAATCTTGTTCCCATAATAGGTCTCTATAGCAGCAAACTACGATATAAATTTCAACTTCGAGATTTAACTCAAATATAGTATTAAAAATTGTTACATATAGCAATAAATGTTCAATGAGTACATCAATATAATAATTGTAGTAGTTAGACATGCTAAACTAATAAAAATACTTTAATAAAAAAATAATATTATATAACAATTTGTGGCACTTTTTGTTCCACAATTATGTAATGCCAATTTCAAAAGGTGCAATGAAACACAAAAATTTTAAAATAATTAATAAATAAGCCCATAATTCATGTAATGTTAAAAATGATCTGCTTTAACGTTATTTCGTATTGGAACTAATCACCCGCGTTAAGCGGAAATTTGCTGTTTTATATCTTGTAGTTTCTCTTTAATTAAATTAGTTACATTTTCGTTCACATTAATTTCTATATTATTTATCTTAAGCGCTGGCGAAAAAAACATATAATAAAATTAAACTGTGAAGTATTATCTTAGATGTCTTGTGCTCTGCTACATACCTAGTTGGTCTGCAACTCATTTGTCTGCTGTCGTTTAGTTGGCTCTGTTACAGCTTCAGATACTTTCTTACAATCATAAAAACTGAAAGGTTGTAAATAATCTATTTATTCTAAGTATATTACTCTGCTTATTTCTTTGCATTATATTATAACGCAAGTATTATATATGATTCTTTTAGAATTTACTTGGGGAAAACTCGACAGAAAGCGACACAAGTTACCATAAGACACCCACAATTTTTACCTAGCTTCAGCTTTCAATTATGGGCTGGCCTTTGCTTGGTTTGAACCGGTTTTGATGGGTTCTTCAGCGGCCCTCATGACTGAACCCTGGACTGTGACTGGTTCCCCCGAGCATAGTCCAAGAAAGCACAGAGATATTCAGTTCAACGTTCCTTCTGGATACATCACTTACCCCCTGTGCCCTTACAGTCCAGTTATCTTCTTTTATTTTCATTGTTTATTTATTTTATGACGCTGACATATCACTTGCTAAATCTAAGAAGGAAAACAGACTTGACTCTACGGTTTTGGGGTTTGTGGATTTAGTGAGTAAGAGTCTCACTCTCGGAAGTCCATGAAGGATTCCCACAATTTCCCTCGAAAGAAAAAGACAAAGCAACTGATATAAAAAAAAATCACAATTTTATTAATTTATTGAGCAAAGCTCTCGTCATACAATCTGAACCTTCGATCATTTCCTGCTCATAATCACATGCAAAAAACTGTAGAAATAACAAAACGTTGAAATTTTAAAAATCCAGCTAAGTATTACCAAAGAGTGACAAACAAACGTATATTACAATGCACAATTACCTTAGTCAACACCGTGTCATTTCTATAGAGGCATTTCACATGTCTTCCACTCGAATATATATCATTATAGAATACAAAGATAGTAATATAAAGATAACACTATTTACAAAATTCTTTGATATTGGTAATTTATCAAAGTACATATGCATTTTTGAATAATACTATACACCTTACATTATTTTACTACCACTTAATCACTCTATACAAAAATAATTTAATAATAACTTATCAAATACATATTACTTATTTTACATTATTGTACTACCACTTAGTCATTCTGTTAAAAATTCCTGCATATACTATCTCTATATATCCTATTTCATTTTTCTTGTTGAATATAATTTCTTTATTTACTTCCCTTTTGAACTTACGCTTCTCATTCTGTAAAATTCTAACCGCTTCCTAAAGAATGTCACGTTTTAATACCTTACATGTGCGATATATATTCGAGTGGAAGACACGTGAAATGCCTCTATAGTAATGACAAGCTGTTGACTAAGGTAATTGTGAATTTTAATTTTTGTTTGTTTGTCACTCTTTGGCAACACTTTGCTGCATTGTTAACATTTTAACGTTTTGTTATTTCTACTGTTTTTTCATATGATTATGTCCAGGATATGATCGGAAGCCTTTGATTGTATGACGAAAGCTTTGTTCAATTAATTAATAAAATTGTGAGGACTGAACTATGGTTGTATTATTTTAGATTATATATACTTTAAGTACATCACAGTCTTTTTTACTTGATGATAAAATGGACGTAAATGATTTATAGTTGGATTAATTAATTATTATACTAATCAGATATAAATTTTACAAAATGGTCTTCCCTCCGAAGGTAATTTTTTGTATCCGTTACTATACATGGATGCGGCTGTGAACTGCTTTCTTATAGTTTGTCACAATTTTTTCTTTTTCGTTACCTTTTTTTGAAATGGGAAAGAGAGAGACGGGGGGAGGGGGAGAGTTAGCGGATTTTCTGTTTTTGGATTGTTCGACATAGCGACATCAATCGTTAATTCTGGCAATGCATTCGGAGACTAATTTTGGAATATGAGAACTGTATGGAATATCTGGTGTCCAAATTGAGTAGTCCCCACGGGGAAACAAGGCCAGAAAGCTTTCTGTAACATTTAAGACAAACAAAGAGAAATGACAACCTGCAAAAAAATCCGCCTACCGAAAGCGAGGTCAATGAGTCATATATGTACTACCCCTTGTCCGTATTAATTTTTACTTCAGTCATAATTTGAAATATTCAGGTTTTCTCTGCATTGTTCTCAAATTTTCTCATATATTTTCCTACTTTATATATATATTATAAGAATAATGTATTTAATTGTTATACAATAATTCTTCTAAGTATTTAAAAACATTCTTCACATTTTTGCCCCCAACGCGGACTCAAAATCGTTACTCTACCAATTGTTCGTGATGGTCAACTTCTGACTGTTGTTTGACAATCAACGCCAACTTTACGTTTTCACCTGATTCACTCAACCGTGGAAAGTGATTTTTTAGGAAATTGGTTTCTTAAAACTCCGTAGCGAAACGCTATCTCGTTCTCAACAATAAAAACTTTCGTTCAACTTCTTGAAGAGCGTTGTCTTCCGTGGCGTGTTTCGCCTCTAGACAGGATCGTAAAGACTCAGCATTTACGAGTTTCTGTTGTGTGTGCACATCGGTAGACTCTAATGTAAGTATTCTGCTCAACAGATGCGTCACTCTAGCCCGACACTTGACACACATCCGGCGTACGTGAGTGAAATTGCGCTCTTATATCTTATCTTCTAAAGCAGAACTAGTTCCTTAATTATATCTACTGCCAATTGAATATTTGTCATTGGTGCTAATTTTAATTCCGAGTTCTGAACCTCTATTCCTGTAGGTAGATAAAATTGTAAAATAAAAAGCCCATGTATAATTATACTACGCCGTCTATCTAATTTTCATAATGCTGACTTTCGTTCAGCACTTTTTAAAAACCTTTCTTTATGAAATCTCCCGCTCAGTTAACATACTCAATTTCAAACTGTAGAACATTTTTGTGTAGTGTACATAGACGAAGTTAATTACTTTAGGATTAACCTTTTACTTAGTTATTATTTAATCAAACAATATTTTTTTTGCAATTGCATTCGTGCGTTTGTACAAACCAACGTAATGGACATGAAGTAAACATTTATTAGAGGACCACCTTTAATAGGAACGAGGGCCAAGAAAGCGCTCAACAGTTGTAAAATCTTCCATAACAAATCTCTGGTCCCAAGATCGCATTCTAAATTTTGTACGGAAATTTGGCGTCAAGAAGAACTGTAATCCTCTGAAATAGAGGGGACTACTTACGATAATTCTTCAACAAAATTTCAGCAAGAAGCTCCATTATATATATATATATATATATATTGTCACGTTTCTGAGGGATCGTGAGATTCAATAACAGAATCACGTAGAGGTTATATGCGTTTATTCGACGGCGAAGTGCTGTACAAAGCTCGTACTGCGTAACACTGACTCCGATTTGGAATCCAGTCCCATTTATACATACATTGAATATTCTAGAACATTCTCGAAACAGAAAATACTAGAAAGTAAAGGCAAAGAATGTAAATAAAGTAAATAAATAAAAATGGTTGCGTCGGGTTGCAGTCCGGCTCTATACCCCTCTGCCATTACTGCAGGTCTTGAGATTAGGCTATATATATATATATATATATACCATAAGTCTATCATTTTAAAGCTGATATTTACAGGTTTTCTTTTGTTTATTGTAATTAACGCGTTGTAATATATTAAACAATATTTCTAATAGACATTTTATAAATATAAATAGTTGTTTAAGACTGTAGTTATGTTATAATAATTAATTTTAGTTTACTTTTACGTTTAACGCATAAAACGTTTTCGAAACGAATGCCATCTTAATTTCTGTTTGTCTTTGACGCTCATCGGATTTATTCGACAAGCTCTCCGCAAGAGGACGTTGGGACTGAATTCGATGAAACTTTTATTCTTTGTTACAGCGAGCCGCAAGAAGGGTTTTAACAATATTAAATTACCATAAACCTTTTCGACACAAAACGGTGAGCAGTCCAAAACGGCTGAACGGGATTCCCCATCACAGCCATAAATAATTCTGGGCCCGTATTATTTTCTTGAATTTGCACTTCTTAATGGGCCGTGAATTCTCAAAATCCGTTTCGTCGGCAACTAACCGCATGCTAAGGATCTTGTATTTTATTCTGCTTAAAATTTATCCCTCGCATCTTATATTTTCACATTAATTTGTGACTTTATTGTAATATTAAGTTATGTTGTTTTATTTTTTCTCGTTTTACGATATCTTTCTAATTATCAACAATATGTCAACAATTTTGATTGAGTTATGAAAAATCATGCTTGAATATTATATTTTCATTATAGCGAAAGAGAAGCGAGCAAAGTTTGTCGTCAGAGATATGAAGCCGTATTAATCATATAATCTCTGGGTATCAGGCTTTGCCCGGCTTCTTACTTATAATAAATCATAATCGTGCAGTAGTCAGACATGTTTGATGTCATTGCCGTCAACCTCTTCGTCTTCTGCCACTGTGGGACTGAAGTACAGGTTTGCAGTGACTTTCATAACAATGAATTAGTGGCATGTATCGATTGATTTGAGCTTATTTATTTGAACACACTCCACGCCGCCCCTCACTAAAGGAAAAATTTAGAACGAGTTTCGGTTTACAACGTTCCATCCCTACGGATGGTAGTGATGTCTTACCCCGACAATACAGATTTCTGGATCGCAAAGATTAGGTCCAGGAAATTTGTTCGAAATAGCTCCTCGCGTTTACACATGTATGCGGGACATACATACGAACGCACACATACATTTGACATTTGAGTGGTTTTTACACGTAAACAATGAACTCACCTAACATCTTTGACTCAGCAGAGGTTATCAAATTAAGTTTTTCGCAAGTGTAGACAACCTTGAGCAATTAGAGGGGTACATTCATAGCGGTCACAGACCTTCGGCATACGGCAAGAGTTGCTTCCCCACAACAATCCAGACTTCCGTCAATAATGAGCTTAGGGTTGGATTTTAATTTCAAACAAAATAAATTATCTGGTTGGATTAAATAAAAACAAATTAAGTTTATTTACAGCAAAACAAAAAAAATAATTACTTAACTTTAGGGTCATATTAAAAAATTGAACACGATTAGCTCAATTGCATTTAGTAAGACTATATCTACTATAGGGTAATTTTTTATGGCTTATCGAGCAGCAACAAAATCGTCACCACGCACTCGATATTGGCACTAACACACCTCAGATTTATTGCTCTGGTGTCTCCAATATGGGGAATTCTTCACCCAGCGGCAAGATAAGAGGTTAGGTTGTATCAGTTGTGTTTCACTCGGATTATGAAAAACTAGTCTTCTTGTCTCTGCGGGCTGAATTTAGCACTTGATTTTAGCTAAGCACATCGTTCTCAGAATTTCTCAAAACTTATGTCTACAACCATTCAAAAAGAAAAAAGGTGACAGTCAATCAATAATTTGCTAACTTTATAATGTCAAGTCAATTTTCAGTTAGAGAAACTCATTTCTTAGTAAAAACTCAAAACCCCCAAGGCTGAACGTCTATTTCAATTCATAAAATCAATTAGTACATGTACAACATTATAAGACAGTTTTATTTCAACAAAACTTTAGGAAGACGTATTGTTTCTCCTTAACATTGCACAATAATCTTCCCTTTTACAGTCTTTTCTTAACT
Source organism: Eucriotettix oculatus (assembly GCA_034510155.1). NCBI lineage: Eukaryota > Metazoa > Arthropoda > Insecta > Orthoptera > Tetrigidae > Eucriotettix > Eucriotettix oculatus. The sequence goes on along the minus strand of CM067376.1, from coordinate 129,161,820 downwards.
TTAGTTAGTCGCAGATACGTTTCCCGAGCTCCCATAAAATGTATCCTATAAGTTTTGACATTCCTTTCTCCTTCTTGTATATTTTATTCGTGCAGTAACTTCCTTGTACATGTTTTGTAAATTTCTTTTAAAATCTGGTACCCGACTCTTTACACCATTCCTATCATTTTATAAATTTTGTCTACGACGTACTCTTAAAGCCATAAATTTAGTATATATAACATATTATTCATGGTGCTCATTATACGCCACTCTAATTAAGAAGAAACTGTTCATGATTTACAATTTCACAGGATTTATGTAAAATTCTCTATATTCGTTTGTAGAATTTTATCATTAATTGCTAAATCGACTAATTACACGTCATCAGAAGGACGTGGGAGTAGCTCTAAATGCTCGACCTACCTGATGCATCTCTTACAGGTAAAACCTTGTCAACCCTTGGTTACTTTGCTACACCTTCCACATTTTCCCACCTTTCAATTCCATTTTTAGTCTTTCCAGTTTTAGTTTTAGTTTCAGGATCACCCTCATGCAGATTGGTATCCCCCCAAATAATAAAATCATTATATAAATTAATATGTATATATATGTATAATTATTAGATATAAAGGGAGAAGTAATGCGTGTTTTGGATGCTAACTCATTTGAGAACGAGTGTTAAAAACAAAGTTGTTCCCTTTGTGATATAATAGCAAATTATCTAGCTATTGACAGCATTTAGAATAATCACGTTATTAAATGTAACGTCAGCAATATTTCAGTAAACGTACGAATTGCTCTGCCTACGTTCGTTGAGTTGGAAGAACTGGCTATTGTTCCTCAGCGAAGCCTGACCGTTTCCGTATTAAGGTCGCTCATGAAATTTCCAACGAGGTGTGAACCGTGATTATAACCGCAAAGATGGCGAGGAAAAGGTCAACCAGTAAAGTGAAACTATTGGCTATAGTTTAGATGCGGTTTTCTAACACCTAGCCCGTGATAAAGTTTAATTGTCTGGGAAAATAAACGAGGTTGGCCGACATCAACGGCCACGTCAATACAAGTTTGTCTGTACGATCAACAAAGTTTACTTGACTTCAATATAACTGCAGTTAACATTCGTGGCTAAATGTTGAAACAAACATTTGTACTCAAAATCCTTGTGATCAATTGCATTAACGGTAATTTCGGATTGGTCCAGCAAGGGACAACGAGTCCATTATGACAGACTGTAGTTGAAAACCATCGCGTCCTATTGTAAATCAAATTTTCAGATATATTTCATGGTCCTTTGAGTTGGTCTTAACTGCCAGACCGTTCCTTGCTTATCACGTTCAGGATTTATAGGGGAAGAGCGTAGCTAGTGTGCCAATTTCCCTTGAGACGTTTCCTCGGTTTTCTTTTCCAACGTTTGGGAATCGGAAAGGACGGAATTGTGGTCTGAGTATAGAAATTACAGTCGGGTGTTTACTGAAGTTTCTGGTTTTAGTTTTCGATTTTTTTTAATCATGCCGAATAAGTCGATGTTTTGCCTGAAATTAATGACAATGGTAATCTTGCCTTTAATATGTTCGGTTTACAAGTTATCAGTTCACTCATATATAATATATTAATTAAATTTACTTTTTCATTATCCACTTCTGTTCTTTTGAGCTGAGTAAAAATAGATTCAAATTTATACACACGCATTGTAATCACAGCCTAAAAGATAATTTTTTACATTTTTGATAGGAAAAGGGCAAAATGAGGTAAGCCAGTGTAATTTAAGGTGTTCCTATCATAAGGATGAGACGTTGAAAACCCACGTGACTAAGACAGACCAATAAAAGAAACTTAAATATCTATTATTATACTTTACAATGAAGCAACTAGAATTAATTTTTCTATTTTTTGCCTATTAATAAACATTTAAAGAACTAAATCACACGTTTTGCTTTGACAATAATGTTATTTTAGATAAGGTAGAAAATTTTAAGAAGAGGTTAATTTCTGAAATGCTACATATTAAATCCAATAAAATTTCTGTTAATATAAAACAAGCTACTTTTCTATTAAATTTAGTGTATCATGGTTTGTTAAATATTTTCTGTTAGGCACATCTTTCGATTATTCTTTGTTTTCTGTCCTATCTCTGCTAATGTTATTTCAGTCTATCTCAAGTATTGACAAGGACCACAAATGTCGGTCAAAACGACTATTATTAATTTCTAAATTCTTGTATAAAATATTTAGTGTGGAGGAAGTTGAGGGGTAACGGGATAGCATGCTAGAACGGGATACCCTTTTTTGTTTTGCTGGATAGTTTAGTAAATAGGGGAGGCTCATTGTAACTGGTCAAAGAAGAAGAAGTCCTTGAAGTCGACTTGACTAAGTTCTGACTGCACCTAGTGAATGAATTCTTTTTTTGGCGTCTTAATTTTTTAAGCATTTCGACAAAAGATAATCTACAAAACCCCTCGCTTTTAACTCTTTAATGGTAAACTAGGTGTCTTTAGCTGCATGTAAATTACGTTTAACGTTTAAATCTACTTGTCTTAAGGCTCAGTGAGAAACCTTTAACTGAGGCTATCGTGCGGGGCGGAACGGGGTACTATTGTATAAGGCAAAATGTAATGTGTTCATCAAGAAAAAAGGAACAACCTGCAGACACAACTTATAAGAATAAGCTACAAGTTGATGTACCCAAAAAGAATAGATTACGAAAGAAAATGAACGGACAAAAGGGAAAATGTTAGCATGGCTTTGCAATTGCAAAATAAAACACTTTGTGAACAGAAATAATTGTTAAAGCGATTAACCATACGCAAAATAAAAACAAAAGGTATTGAAAATTTTATTAAAATGATTTGGTTGTATTAATTTATTTTTAAAATATTGCTGTATGTTTCTTTTAAAATTGCATAAAAAATCTAATTTTGTTGTTTTAAGTTATATTGATATTATATTCAGTAGGTAACATTTTTATGAAATCATTTTTCTTTTTCCATAATTTTACAAAATTGTTAAAAAATAAGTGTCCCGTTCCGACGACACTTCCCTTAATTATCTTTTATCCTGGGAAATTGTAAATCATGAAGTTTCTTCTTATTTAGAGTGACGTATAATAAGCACCATATGTAATATTTTACGTTTACGAAATTTATGACTTTAAGAGAACGTCGTAGACATATTTTATAAAGAGACAGTAAAGAGTAAAGAGACAGTGGGGTGCCCGAATTTAAAAGAAATTTACAAAACATGTATAAGGAAGTAACTGCACGAACAAAATATACAAGAAGGAGAAAGGAATTTCAGAGCTCATACGGGAAACTTTATGGGAGTTCGGGAAACGTATCTGTGACTAAACTCAAGGTAAGAAAAGTGAGTAGAAAGGAATATTATTCTGCAATGTTAAGAAGAAACAATGTGACTTCAATAAATTATAATGATTTATATATTCACGTCGGTTCTTCGCGAATTATAAATAAATCTTCTACTTACGTTTTGTTGGAATAAAACTGTCTTAGTATGTTGTACACGTACTAATTGATTTTATAGAATTGAACCTTGGGGGTTTGGAGTCTTTTATATTATTATTTTATTACGTAAACATTTGTGACAGTTATTTAATAATAAATTTTTAATATCTCAAATTTCGTCGAGTCTCACAATTTCGTAATTGATCCTCAAGACAATCCACTTTGGGGCCCATGTAACGTATTAAGAAATGAACGCTGTGGGAAACTTTTAGGCGAAGATTTCCGTTCCGACATCGCTTGTTATTCAGCCTACGTTTATTCGAGGGACGCACTACCCACAATTTCCCTCGCTCCGAATATCATCAATCGGAACTAAACCCTCCGCATACGGTGTCTGAATAAAATCTGAATACGTGTTACGAGACGTAACTCACAATGCCGCAGAGTTACTCGACGAGATAGTGGCACGTTTCACAACAACAAATACACGTGTATATCAGATGTATGCTAAGTTCTGTTTCGTAAAAATAGATTTAATTCGATTATGTAGAAAACGTATGATTGTATGTAAGGAGTGAGACACGAGAATTCATCTCGTTCCAGTCACTCGGTTCATGAGTTGAAAGCTGCTTGCCGTCCTGAATTTTATTGCCTCGTAAAACTAAATACAGTACCTCCAACGTGGCAACGGCACTTTATCACACCCCTGCCTGCAAACAACTCCTGGAGCGAAATTCTGCCGGGGAATTTAATTACAGCTGCTTGTATTTATTAGGCAGTTCTGTAAACAAACTGCAATCCCAATAATCAAGTAATGGAATATTCGCTGCTTAGCTCCGAGGACCAACGCGAGAATTCCCGGATCTGGCTCTGTTGCAGCTTCATATTTAGACAGCTACGTTATAGAAAATCACCATCACATGTAACGATCGAATAATTAATTTTTGAAATCATTAAATAGCTACTGGCTCAGATATGTGGGTGATTATGTGATAGTATAACAATCACTTTAATTGGAATTGGAAACAAGGAACGGTAGTCGGAGTAAAACGTTGCACAAAAACAAAATCATATCGGAGTTGAGCACGAATATTATCAACCAGATGGGTGCCAGGCGATATTAATGCTTAAATATAACTAACGTAAGTTATGATACTTTTTCTTTCTGAAGAACGTCCATTAGGCTAGGATTGATACAAATAGTGTAGCAAGCAACACCGTAAAAGTAATTCACCCCGAAGAGTTATTCAACGGAAATGTCAGCCGATTTTGCATATTTAAAAACTTCAGCCCTCTCCACCCCCGCCCCTTGTCTTACCCCGACCAAAGAGTGTCTTAAATAGGTAGAGAAGCAATAGCAGTGTTGGGAGCGTGACGGTCATCCACAATTCAAGCACGAAACTCGCTTGTAGGCCCACAAGAGCCCATATAAAAACCAGCGCTTTTTGAGTGCCCTAAAATCTATCGTACAGCAGCAAAGTCAAATTAAAGCGAATTATTTATTTATACCATACCTTAGTATTTTACAATATGTAAGGTACAAATATTGATTCATATGAATCATTAAGAAAAGTGAGCATGTTTCGAAATCAGTATATTTCTCAAATAAATGTTAAGAACAATAATTTTCTATCGAAAATTTTGGAGGAGAATGTAAATTGGTTTTCCTAGGATCTAAATACGGAAAATAGGATATGTTTTATAACATAATTCAGATAGGCCGACGTTTCGATGCGACATTAACATCTTTCGCAAATGGCTCTTAAAAGGAATTTAAAGTTTTTTAATTAGTTCACCCTGTTTCTTAAGCTTTGTCTGTTAAATAAAGTCGTATCTTTTGTTTTATTAACGCCAGTGTCAAAAGCCATGTATTGCGTAAGGGTAAAAATGGGCACGAGTGAGAACTATCTCATTGTTGACTTTTTCGATTATGATCGCTCGAACACTATTTTTTTCTTAGAAGGGAACTTCCACACAATTTGATTCTCTTTTTAGTGCACTATCTGGTTTCACAAAATCATCTATTATTTCCAAAAAATACGCCTAAATTCAAAATAGAAACGGACAAATAACCGTGTTATCACTATTTAATTAAAATTGATAATCAAATTAATTTTATTTTCATAATTAATAATTCGATTAAATAAAAAATATATCAACCGAACTTATTATCACAGTCAGGTCCTTTTATTATTATTATTTAATCGCGTTGAATGAGTCGCGCGTACATAAATACACGGAACTGAATATTATTTTTAAGTATATTATTTAGCAACACACACAAGTATATATATATATGTGTGTGTGTGTTAAATATACTCTTTCACCCCGACAGTGCTAATTTCCGCTTCGCAAAGAGCACGTATGCAAAACTTTGTAGAAATTGCTGCACGCGTTTAGAGAAACGTATATACCAACACGCGTACGAAATTTGAGCTTTCTTACACATGAACAATTAATTTCATTTATAAGAATAAAGTAGTTAACCTATCTGTTTCGTTTGTTTAGCACGGAATAACTTGTAAATTTATTTAATGTTTTATTTAAGTAAGAATATATTCTAAGTTCTTAAAAAATATACATAAATTTTTCTCCCTATAGTGCGGGACGCACGCTGCGCCATGTAAATACAACGCGTTGGGTGGCTCACCGTTGATTTTATTTTAAGATTGAAAAATAAAGTAATCACCTACCCTCAATGAAACTGTTAACCAAAAAATATACATGTAATGCACCAATATCTAACGTTTCTTTATTGAAAATATTAAACAGCTGATTTGGATAAATGTTGATTTTGATCTAATATTCATGTTTTTTGATATGACGATGAATTGGTGTATTTTATATATAATTCTTAAATCAGTAGGAAATATTCGAAAAATATTCTTTCTATCAATAAGAAAAAATTAATTATTGAATTTGTAATGTAATATTTTCTACTTCCTTATTGACGAAATTATATATATTTTCATAGATAAAATGCAAAAATAAATTTAATGAATTTCATGAAATCTGGCATTTATTTAATAAAATATGATTAATGAAGCTTCGAATACAAACAAAATGATTTTAACATCTTTTTAGTTTTCTGCTCTCTTCTTTGTTTGTCATGTGGATGTAGTTACCTCGGAATTTACATTTTTCATGTAGTTTAATTGTGTTTTGGCAATCAATTAATTTTTAAACTGTATTCTTAGCTATTTTGTATCAATTAATTTATGTTCATGGTTGCTATGCCATAGTTTATAGCAGTTATTTGTAATTTTATTTATGACGTTTCCCATTTCGTCAACCGAATACTTATATATTTAATAACTATGTAACTAATCAGAAACATTAATTCTCTGTTTTCTTCAGTGACAATTCACCAGATATAAGTTAATAGTAGCTATACATAAATTTTAAGAGTTTACTACAAACGTAGATACATAGTGGCACAGAACTGTATTAATGTTTGGTTAGTATATAGAGAACTGTATACTTTTATCAAAATAACATAATTCATTTTATCAGAAGATTACAAAGGCGTCATAAATACACTATAATAGAACTACCATGACTTACAACGACTCTCCAAGGAAATACTCAACAAAAATAAGTAATTTTCTTTTACAGAACTCATTATTTTATTGATGAAACGTGTTTTAAGAACTTAGCCAACCATTGCCAAGTGTTTAAACAGTTAAATGTTTTTCTTTTTCCATTCTGCGAAATGACAAAGAAAGAACGCGGCTTCGAGTCATCGTTAAAAGTTTTATACAATCCAACTTACGCTTTTATAACTTCAGAGTGATTTCTCTTTCTTATCAAATTCAATTTGAGACCGAACATCCAGTGATTCTTTTAATCGAACTCGCTTTAACTAGGTGCGAAGAAGGCACGCTGAGCCATTATGTGGGAACAATTTCTTTTCTCTTCTTTGTTTCTCCCTTACTATCTCCGCTCCACGATCAATGGAAATGTCATGTGCATAACTTAAATCCACCAGAAACTCCTGGAAGTTCCTCTTTTCAAACTTCTTGATGTCCTTATCACAATTGCAATAATTATCGTTAATCATCTTAAATCCCGGTAGGATAGAAAGAAAGAAAGGGCAAACATTTATCCACAGAAACATGAAAGTTGGTATAATTGAGTTAATTTATTATTTTACTGATTTTTAATGACTTTGATTTATATTTTATCCTAAAGACTAGTACGTCGGACGTTCATTACACTGGATTAAATTTCCAAAAACTTTTTGACAACGATTCCAACTATTCATCATCTACAGTGGCTATCTCATGGTCCCCGGATTATATTGTCAGAATATTTTTAATCCCTCCACGCGTTTCCTAGAAGGATGACAACAAATCTTCTCTTACAATAGTGTAAGATGAACCAGTATTTTATAAACAAGTGGTTTTCATCTAAATTTGACACAATTTAAAAAAAAAATTATCTCACAAAATAAAGAAACTACCACCCTTTCGTGTAAAAAAATTTCCGGCAATGTTTTTTCAAGAAAATGTGGTGGACTTTTTTTATTACTCAGTTTGAGTTCAGATTCCTTACCAAATAATAATTGGAATTTAATAATTTATTCTGAACTTATAAAATTAGTACAGATGTGAAATATTATAATTTTTAGTGAAAAAATAACAAAATAAAATTAAAAATTATTTTACAAACAGAATTTACGATAAAATTCTACAAACGAATATAGCAAATTGTAAATCATGATCAGTTTTTTCTTAATTAGAGTGACGTATAATGAACACAATATAAATTTTATAAAATTATAGGAATGGTGTAAAGAGTCGGGTACCAGATTTTAAAAGAAATTTACAAAACATGTACTGCACGAATAAAACATACAAGAAAAAGAAAAGAATTTCAAAACTTAAAGGGTAAATTTTATGGGATCTCGGGAAACGTATCTGCGACTAACTAAAGTTAAGAAAGGACTGTAAAAGGGAAGATTATAGTACAATGTTAAGGAGAAACAATACGTCTTCCTAAAGTTTTGTTGAAATAAAACTGTCTTACAATGTTGTACATGTACTAATTGATTTTATGAATTGAAATAGACGTTCAGCCTTGGGTGTTTGAGTTTTAACTAAGAAATGAAAGTTTCTCTAACTAAAAATTGACTTGACATTATAAAGTTAGCAAATTATTGATTGACTGTCATCTTTTTTCTTTTTGAATGGTTGTAGACATAGGTTTTGAGAAATTCTGAAAACGATGTGCTTAGCTAAAATCAAGGCTAAATTCAGCCTGCAGAGACAAGAAGACTAGTTTTTCATAATTCACGTGAAACACAACTGATACAACTTAATCTCTTATATTTATGTTCGGAGTAGAAGGCGGAGTTACGATTAAAATATAATAGTCAATTGAGAGGGATCATTGAATTTCAGGAATATAAATTCGGTTCTCGTTGATCCAAGTTCTACTCGCCATGTTAATTTTTAAAATTGCGTTTCAACAGCCTTCCTGCGCCGACTCGTTTACTTCAGAGCCAAAAGAGAAATTTATCGACAAGGCCAGTAAACACAGGAATGCGTGCTGAATATTAACGTTCCTCAACTTGGTCGGGAGAAGATGTGAGAAGAAAATTCTGTCTAAATATCCAACTCGAATTATGGGCAATTGGAAACCACATGCTGAATTAACGCGTTAAACGACTACCGATAATCCTTAATAATTTGGAACGCCAATAGATTTATTTTGATGTAGCTTATTAAGGTGTATAGATTTCTTTTGGACCAATGACCGTTTAAGAATCAGATGTAGTAGGTAATACCATTGTCATAATTCAAATAGTAAAATCATTAGCAGGTATAAGTTTAATCAACAGCGTGTTCTAGTAAAAAGAGTCTAGGAACTATTCTTAGTAGTCTTTTACACAGTGTTTTCTAACTAAATAATTTATTCAGAACCAATTCGCACATCTTATTTTATCACTTTATCATTTTTTAATTTGATCCTCTGTTTTTCGGTAACAGGATACATGAGGGTGATCCTGAAGCAGGCAACTTCCCTTTAATAGCATAGGATGAGGAATGAAAAGAGGAGATGGCGAAGGTAGAGCAAGGTTAGTAAGGGTTGACTAGGATACTACCCTGTGATTCAACTAAACTAGGTGCAGGGAAACCCTAGAAAACCTGCATCAAGTAGGTCGAGCTTTTGCGTGCTATTCTCTCGCCCTTCCGAATGAAGAGAGATGAGTTTTCTGTGGGCTCACAGCATTCCCTTCTCCGTGTCTGCGCCAGTTTTAGGAGACAGCCGACTGATCCTTTGGATCACAATTTGAATATTAAAGTTGTAGCGCATAGGAACCCCTCCCTAATTTTATTCAAATTTTTAGATTTTTAAATTATCTAAATCCACCAAGAATATTCTAATTCGGAGACAAGCAGGCAAAAGGTGCCCTTTTCCGGCGCAAGAATGTTGGTCACCTTCATTGAGGCCAATATTTCCTTTTAAAATCGAATTACAATTTTTTTATGTAGAATAAAGCTCATCAAAAGATTAAATTAGATTGAAATTGTGTTATAACAGACCTGTGTCATATACGAGAGTCAGTACCGTTTTAATTTTTTGCCACTGCAGCCCTACAGTTGCGATTTTGAGCATGCATGATCACATTCTCCATTGATTAGGAAGCCAAACGCAGCTGTGCAGAAACGTCGTTTTGTGTTTTCTTTTCCTTATAGCTTTTATAAATGTTCTAAGAAAATGAATGAACCGTTCGCCGAGAATTCAGAATAACAAACTATTGTTGCAGAATTTTGCGAATACAAACACAACAAACTTTTTAAAAAATTGATTAACAATAAGTCATCCAAAATAGATTATTATGACATAGTTCTTTTGAACCACTCAATGTTAATAGATCTCTTTATCTTGATGGAATCAAAAAAATGTTATACATAACATAAAATATTCTCCTTTAGTTGATGTATATAATGTGCATCAAAAGACTGATGCTTCTGCACTAGAAACATTCCTGAATATCTAAAGCTAGGTAATGTAAGGTGGCTGCTTTTACAATAAGCACGAATATTTATTTTAAAATATCGGAACATTATTTAACAGTATCGCACTAGTCCTACAAATAAAAATCTTTAAATTTGTTAGAGCTTTTCGACTGTGAAGCCAGATCCATGATTCGTTTCTTGAGTGCAAAGAGTGTTACGCCAGCTAACATTTTTTGAAAATTTTTTATGTGTATCAGGAAGCAAAAATGAGTGATGGAAAGATTAGGAAGTTGATGAAACAGTTTAATGAAGGATGAAAGATCCGCCTGTCATTACAGGCGGCATCTCTCTTCGAAGAAAGCATACAAAAGCTGATTTATCGTTACCACTGTTACTAAATGCAGTGTTAAGTGTAAGGTAATAATTGATTAAAAAATTGATGGTGATTTATGTTGTGTTATTATTAAAAAAATTCGGTTTGCGTACTTCAAAACTCCCTGGTACACTTTAGGCTCCTTGTAGTATAAATTATTTAGGACGTATTATTTTATCAAATTAATTTAATTAACCTAATGTATTTACAGACATATAGAATTTACTCTTACACGGACTAATAAAAATTAATTAGTCTAAGTCTTCACTGAAAATAATACTAAACAATTGAGATTCCTCTCTAAGCTTTGCCCGTAAAGGGAAAAGTCGAGAGCAGGAATTTTTTGTACTGCCCCTTTTGTCGCTGGGAATTCCGAATATACCCGAGTGGTGAACGACGCTCAATCGATCTTATCGTGAGCACAAATTTAAAAAGGCTAAAAAGAAATTACAGTTTCCAGGAACCGTTTTTTAAATTTTAATCTCCATACATTCCACAGAAATAACACGGTTACTTCACCGTCTAACGAAACCTCGTCCCGGAGAAAAATGTAACATTGCTAACGAGAGAATATTAAATATATTTCGACGAAGTCTATTGACATTATGGTGGTTGAAATTTTTCATATTGCGAGATTCACTTTAACATAGAATACAGTTATTTAATGTTGCACTGAATGGGTGATATATTAACGTTTTGATTTAAAATGGATTAATAATTTATAATGAGAAACAAACCAATTTAAAAAGAGTTCAACACACTTCACTAAATTATTTACACCACTTAATAATTTTATTATTGGTATAGCTTTGTATTTTAACAGTAATAATAACATAAATGACCAGTTTATTGAAGATAATTCAACATTATTACGATATATATAAATTATAATATGATCCACTTCATTAATTTATTACTAGTATATATTTTATTATAATTAATCATAATATTAGTGCAATATACAATATATCATAATAAACAATTTATTTGAATTTTTGCTTCGGCTGTGTTATAATGAAGGACCTTATTTTCATATTAAAAAACTCCATTCAACTTACTCGCAATATTTTTAATATACATATTTCACCTGACCATATTCTTTTATCTTTGATGTAGTTTAATTATTTACAAGTATTCCTTTTTGATTTTGTTTCCATTATTTTAATGTCCAGATGGTCATTTATTAGAGATATCACTTCTATTGATTGCTGTGAGTTAGAAATTGGTGTACTTAATTGCACTTTTCTTACTTTTAATAATACTGTTTACTTTTTCCGGTCTTCCTGGAACAAATTTTAAATACATGAATTTGTCGATATTTATTTATTGATTAATAAACCATAACTGTATCAGATATTTTGTGTGTCAGATACGCACCATAGCCCGCAAAATTTACACGAATTAGCTCGCATTGGTCCTAATAATGCGCGTTTTAAATAAAACGTCTTTTTATGACAGGCATAGAGGGGAAATTATTTATTTTATACCAACTGTTGGATTACCCAAAACGCGTTGCCCTGTCAGTGATTTTGTAATGCTGCACATAGAGAAGAGATGTTCCGGGGAGAAGAGAGGATGTTTAGCTAATGGGTTCTAAAACGACGTCAAAGTTGGGTGTGAGTGAAGCAGTAAAATATTTCGAAACAGTTAATGCATTAGTTTTAGTTTTGGAGAAGAGTTAGTCAGTTCTGAGTGGGATGCCATTCCCGGTGGAGGTGAAATAAAACAAGGGGGAAGGAAGACATGTTAAACTTGCAGGACAATATATTATGCAGTAATAGTTGTTTATCTACCTGAAACCCTAGTAGCTTAATGTCTTATACGCTGCAGTATGTGACATTAAGCTTTTAATCCATAAATAATGTAGTATTATTATTTTATACCAGTAAAATTTCGTTACAATTCACAAAAAATCGTCAAATTCTGATATTAAGACTCCTGAACTATTAAGTTTAACAATCAATTAAACTATAAATATATAAAATAAAATTTATCATTCGTTCACGCGTCTTAAATTGTGAATTTTACAATATCGCAGAAATGCGTGTGATGTGATATTCGCAAGACTTTATATCCAACCAGTGTTGTTTTATCTCTAGTCTACCTACTTACATTCTTTTCTTTGTTCCTGACGACGGACGTGCGATAATATGAGTGAGATATGACGCTTCAAGGACAGAGAAAATCCTAACACCCTAAATTGCGAAATGAATGAGCGTTACGTTCAATGGATGTGCCTCATAATGATTAAGCTGTATAGAGAAAATACCTAGAACAAATATTTTAAAGAAGTGGTTCAGCGACAGGCCAATAGGGTTATAAAAACTTTATTTTATATTTAGTTTTTATTTAAAAAATTAAAAACATCATTCCTAGGGTAAAAAATAACTTTTTCATGCATTATTTTTATTGTCTACTAGATTACATGCGAACCAACACTTTAGATTTTTATTCAAAACAACCCTTGATATCGTCAAGTACATTAGTCAGTAAAACTCTACATGACTTCTAGCCTTCACCAGAGATTCAGCTATTTCCCGTGAAATATATTTAATTCAGAATACTGCCAGCGTAAAAATATTGGCAATACAGTCACGCTTCGGAGAATACGTTCTTTTAAGAAACAGGCTATCTGAATGCTTATCTTCTCTGTGGCTTGCCCTGCAATAGCAAAGGAAGGGATAAAAGGGGGATGAAAATTATCAATGTTTGAGCGTATAAAGAATCTTTCCATCTGCTGCCAACTTGCACAGATTCGTGAATTGGTTGGTTAGGTCACAGCGAATCACCGTCGAGGATTCCCACGGGTTGTCACCGCAGTTATAATAAATTAATCAATCTTTTGTCCCGTTCTGTCAAACACAAAATATTAAATCATAATAACCGCAAAATGAGTAACAATCACAGTTACTGTTTTAAATTACAACAATATAAAATTTAATAAAAACATTTATTTCTATTACTCTATAATGCATCAAATGAAATATATTTAATTCAGAAAACTGCCAGGGTAAAAATATTGACAATACAGTCACGCTTCGGAGAATACGTTCTTTTAAGAAACAGGCTATCTGATTCTTATCTTCTCTGTGGCTTGCCCTGCAATAGCAAAGAACTCTACGATAACACTTGTACGCGATATATAATATCAATTGTTTTGTCCGTATAATATGTAACAGATTTTAGATCTAAGCTAGACGGAGTCAGGACCACGAATAAATGCGATTGGCTATTTAAATGGCGATCACGAGTCATCTTATTGACCAGAAGGGAAACATGAATGTTTGCGCCCTACATCATTGGATGGGGCTAAAACGCCCAGAACTGGAAGACAGAAGTATATTGTTAAGAAATGAACAAAGCTGACACTTCGCCCCTGCAGGTCCGGAAGTAGGAGAACAATGGAAATGTATTCCTTATAAAAAGAAGGGATTCCTGAATATAACCTAAGTTACAATTAATAAAAACACACCACACACTTTAAAAAAAAATACATTTCCAGAGCTAAAAACGTGTTGACGCTTTAAAATGTAATACGCCCTATGGAAAAACCATTTCTCTTAATTTTTCATATTCTGAGATAAAGCTATTTCATATAACGCTACGTGCATTAAATGCAATTAAGAAATGAATGATTCCAACTTATTTTTTATTCAGGTTGTCGCCTTTTTAAAATTTCCATTTATTTAATTAAAAACTATTTACTTTGTCAGGACAAACTGGCATAGTTTTCTGTTGCATAACTGAAGCATTGGTTCTATTTCAAAGCTTAGAACTTAATTTCTCATTTATTTCTTTACGACTTCAGCTGTGAGAAGCCGTAACACGCTCTACGAAGCAGGTTAAGGACGTTCCAGGTATTACACAGCGCAAATATTAACATTCCACTCTATACATATCATAGTTAAAGTGAAACATTATTAATCCACTTTTACTATCCCATAGCTAAAAGAATAAAAACAAACACTGTTGCTGTAAATCTTATCAATAATTAAATAGCAATCCTGCTTATTCTGAAACGGTGTATAGCTGAGAACAGTGAAACATATTGCACGTTCTGTCCACTAAGCTATCTGCATGAATAACTGAAAAATGAAACATTTTCGCCTCTGTGTATTTCATACAGAAATATTTTGATGCGTGTATTTCAAGAGCTTGTCATATAGCCTACGCAGAGAATAAATATAATTTTCTCGTTCCTGGAATTCAACTTCCACCGAGATATTAAATATATAATGACAAAAAATTGCTCTAATATACAACCCCATATTTAAAGTTATATGGACTTCGTGGAAATCCTTTCAAAGAGTTTTTCGGAAAGTCATAATTTAGACGACTTGTTAGCGACAATTAAAATCCCATTTCTCACTCACATTTTTATTAGTTTCCTCCAACGATGGTGACGTTAAAGTTTAATTTATAGAAAGCTTTAAATAAAATTATAAAGATGAAAATGATAGGGTGATGTAAACTTGTTTCAGCTGGACTATCACCTAGGTGACGGTGAACAATAAAACCTTAAGTTTTTACTGTAACCCCAATCTTATAATAAGTCAACATTTATATTATCAAGTTTTTTAAGCATATTGACAAAAAATATTTTTAGTGGTTTAAGGGAAGTCGGGCGGAAGAGGATAGGAGGTTGAATGGGATACCCTATTTTTTAAGTGTTGGAGGCTAGTGAATAAGGGTGGTCAAGGAATAACTCCTGGCAGCCGACATGACCATGTTCTGACAGCTCCTTGTGAATGAAACCTCGTTTTGGCGTCTTACACCTGTGACTATAATTTTCAGAGCATTTGGATAGAATGAAAGCTACGAAACGTCTCTCTTTTAACTCTTTAATGGTATATATTTGTAAACTAGATGTCTGTAGCTGCACATAAGATAAGTGTAAGGTTTAAACTACTTATATTAAGGCTCGGTGAAAAACGTTATTCTGAAACTAGCGTGTGGGGTGGGACGGAATACTACTGTATAAGGCAAAATGTAATGTGTTCCTCAAAACAAAAAGAAAAACTGGAAGGCTCACCTTAAAAGAATGAGTTACAGAATGCTGCACCCAAAAAGAAAAGATAAAAAGAACAAAAAGGGGAAAATGCTAGTAAAGACTGAGTGATTGCAAAAAATCTCTTTACTAAAGGAAAAATTGATAAAGCGATCAACCGTAAGCTAAATAAGTATAAGAAAGAAAACACAAAAGGTGTTAGCTTTTCTTTAAAATAAATTAAATTTTAGGAAAGGAAGGGAAATTTGTATGTTTCTTTTAAAAACTCATCATAAATCTAAATTCATTGTTTTAAGTTATATTGATATATTAAATTGTTATTGTTGTGGTTTAAATCCTAAGACTGGTCTGATGCAACCCTCCACGCTTACCAATCCTGCGCACGTCTTTTTATTACTACAAAACTACCACACCCCCACATTCTCCCATATCTGCTTTCTTTTTCCTTCCCCTTCTGTTCTTACTTCCATCAAACGCTAATTTTACAAGACTCTCATGACTCAAAACGTTGTCTATTAATCTATCCCTTGGTCAAAGTTCTCCATATTGTTCTCTCTTCCCTTATTCTGCCACGTTAGTTACTCTATCTACACATCTGATTTTCAGAATTCACCACATTTCGGAAGCTTCTATTCTTTTTCTGTCTGCCATTCCTATCGCCCACGTTTTGCACCCATATAACGCCAGGTTCCATACGAATATTTTTAATAATCATTTCCTAATATGCATACTTATTGTAGCCGTAAGTAAATTCCTCTTTTTTTTGCGAAAACCTTCCTTGCCTGTGCTAACTCTTCTACCACCCCTAGTTTTTATGTTTCCTAAGTAGCAGTTTTCCTTAACTTTCTTCAAAATATCTCTTCACAATCTAACGCCCTTTGATATTCCACTATTTCCCATCCTACACTCAATAACCTTTGTTTTCCCTCTATTAATCCTTATATTGTACACTTCCTCCGGGATCACGCTCATGCTATTTAATATGTTGTTCATCTGACTCCCAAAATACAATAATACTATCAGCAAAAACAGGCATTTTGATTCTCTCTCTATATCTATTTTTATTATTATTCATCGCCTGTAAAATAGCACATCACATATCTTTAAAATTTCTATTCAGTTTTTTCTGCTCTTTTGTTTATTTGTTTCATGTATTGCCTGGAGCTACGACGGAAGGACAGTTTCCTGGTCGCAGAGTTCCAAGTGCTAAAACTCCATTTCGTGTTCCTCAGTGTGTGCTTGTTTGTGTTTCCCAGTGTGTGTGTGACATCGTGTGTCCGTGTTGTGTTTATATTGACTTTTGTCTATATACATTTTATTTTATTAATTTATTTTAAGAATATTTGTCTTTAATTATGTACTTTATTTTGTTCATTTTTAATTTTTAATGTATGACGTATCCTATTTCCTCAATCGAGGATTAATGGAAACAACAATAAATCTAAATCTATATATTAGTTAAAGAGCATGGACGACAGACTTATTAAGAGAAAAATAGAATAAACTAGTGTTTCATACTTTTATGAAGTCATTTTTCCTTTTCCATAATTTTACCAAAGTTTTTAACGTTCCCTACATGTGAATCCTGAAACCATGTTCAGAAATTAAGGATTCTTTTAAATATCTCTTTGCTACATCTTTTGCTTCTCAGGAGATAATAACTGCGATATTACCTTAATGATATACCTTAATAATTGATATTGGTTGCTAAATTAGTTTTAAAAAATTCAATAGGCTTACTTCATTTTTTGGGTTGGTGTCAGTAGAATAATTGTATTTTCTTCGCGACTGATACAGGACGACAGAATAATGTGAATAATAGCAATCACAGCAACACATTATAATTGACTGTTTATTTATTACAAATTAGCAATATTGAAACAGTTACTCGTTTTCATAGGAGCACATAGGGAAATTGATCTTTCTGTTCCAAATAGCTCTCCAATATGAGTCCACAGCATTTTACTTTGATATGAAAAAATTTATAACCTGGATGAAGCTCACACAATGAAATTTTTGGTTCACAATTGAAGCTGGTCATTCTTCTATTAAAAAATATTCTCCTGCTCACTTGACCATGTAAAGAGACATACTTACTCTCTTTTAATATACTGGTTATTTGCTGTTTGCAAAAATAAAGAAGAGAAAATGGAGGTTCACTCACAAATGGGCCACGTATACGATAATACATTTTTATTTCCCAAGCACGAAAAGTTTCCGAAATTTACGAAAACTATTTATCACCGACGCGATGATGGCGCACGAGTTGCTGGATCCTAATAATTAGAATTGCTTTTGATAAATGGCCAAGGGCGTCCTGTTTATTGCGTCTTGTGCTGGTAATTAACTCACCTGTCAGTTCAGCGCCCGTAAGGCTGCGCTGGGCCTTTTATTGACGCAGAACAGTGGCCCCTAATAACAGGCAAATAAGGTTGGAATAAACAAACCGTTACGAAATTTAAATACAGAACCCATACAAATTAGCTTTCCGTGGGACCCTCGCGTGAATATAAATAATTTCGTACAAAGGCTATGTTAATAGGTGAACAGTTTCAAACAAGAAGACAAATCGTCTCCATTAATTTGCAAATGGTACAGAAAGTTTTACCAACCATAATGCATTCACGTATTGTTTACAGACATAAAACTTGTAAAGTATAAAATGAAAATCAGTGGAATATTATATACTTCGGAAAGGATTCAAGAAAATATTACTTCAACGTTTCCATAAAGTTAGATTATTTCATATAAAAAGTTCATGCGAATGTTAAAAGGAAATCATACCACATTTATGAAATGTTTTAATTATATATGTTTACACTGGACATCTCTGTATAAATTATGTAAACGTTCTATTACATTTTGGGAATAGTTAACACCATTTCATTTAGTGATTTTCATTATTAGGGTAGGCGGCATTGTATATCTTTAGTGCTGTGATAATTGGCGTATTATAATAATTATTATATTTTTCAAAAATCAGTATTATAAATAGAAACTTTAAATTTTCCTTTATTTATTATTTGGTCATTCTTGTATTAGCCAGTCTTATTTGAATTTCTGTAACATCGATTTCAAATAACCCTTAAATCGTCGCATACTTGGGGATATATGTACCTTCGACACAAAGTACACTAAATGTATCATAGAAAACGTAAAAATCTTACAAGAGACGTTTTATCATGTAATGAACATGAAATACTTTGCCTTAACCCTTTT
Source organism: Eucriotettix oculatus (assembly GCA_034510155.1). NCBI lineage: Eukaryota > Metazoa > Arthropoda > Insecta > Orthoptera > Tetrigidae > Eucriotettix > Eucriotettix oculatus. The sequence continues at coordinate 129,142,815 of CM067376.1, read as the reverse complement.
GATGCTACCAAAGAACTGTAGCACAAAGTAATTATAAAGAAAATTCTATAACAACCTTTATTATATGTAAATTAGAAAAGTCAATCAAACTACCATCCTATTGAATTTGGAAATGTTAATCATGAAATAAATGGAAGCAGAGAAAAACTTTACTTATCATTTCTCTGTATGGGTTAAAATTTCTAATTCTACGAAGGCTCTACCTCACTTCAGCTCAGAAGTCTCAGAGCGTTTGGTATTGTCCGACTGGTGTGACAGCTGACTCCTGGATTCCTCACTTCAGTTCAGAAGTCTCAGAGCGTTTGGTATTGTCCGACTGGTGCGACAGCTGACTCCTGGATTCCCAGTGTCATTCCTCTTAATTTTCACAATGGAGCGCCAGCTTTCAACCACATTAGTAGTAGCTGGTATTGGACTCAATAGACTTTAATGTCAAGAATACTCGCTTCCGGCTTTCTACGAAGATAAGGTAGTCGAGTATACTCGGCTCCAGTTTAATGAGAATGTGCCTGAGATATTCGTATACTCGATTCCTGTTGTTTGAGGGTTACTAAATATATTATTGTTTCTTCGTAATTATTGGGAATTACTTTAAATTAGAAACTATTAACTAAACTTTTGTTACACAATGTATAGTTAATCCTGATGTCAAATAATTTCCTTTGGCATATAGGTAAACGTATATAAAATACTCAAAATCAGTTTTTACGATTTCCAGTACGCCAGATACAAGTTACTTAGTATAAGTGACGAAAAATAAACGAAAGCAAATATATTTGGTGACGTAAAATAACGCAATATGTCGAACTTATGAAAGAATTTCATACTGCTATTATGAATTTCTAGCTAAATCATAAGGAATATTACGTCGAATAAATTACTAGTAAAAGGGTTACAAGCTGGCAATATTCTATATTAATTGAAATATTTCCCTGGCAAAATTGAGATTGATGATGATAAGCCTGGAGATAAGCAGCACATAAATTGCTAACAGCGATAATAGAATCAGGAATGTTAGCAGACTGGAGTTAGAATCAATATGCGCTCCTTCGTTCCGAAAAATTGAAACAAGCAAACCAAATTACATAGAATATTCCAGTATCGTATTAGCTACGAAATAAAATAGCTGTTCCGATTTTAAGGGAGTTCAACGTGCAACGAACATTTGTCTAGTTCTAAAAAACTACTTTGAATTTAAATATATGCATAATTAAGACAGAGAACGAGTAATTCAATGTAAAAAATAGTGCAACTCAACAAAAAAGGAATTATTTAATATTTAAGGGTTACCATTATATTCTTGATCACTGACAATATAAAAATAAAATATTTTGGATATTATATGTTCATATATAAAGCCTTGTTCTTTTTTATCTGAAAATGACAAAGACCCTTATTCAATTGAATTTATGTTAATGAATATTTTTAATCAAATAACATATTTTCCGGCTATCATGAAATCATAAAAGATTCTCGATTGAACAACCGGCTCCTGTTAGCGTTTGAACACTGAAACGCTGACTTGACCCGGTTGATAATTCGAGAATATTTAATTAACATCCTTAATGTTACAATTGCTAACTGAAAAACTGGCAAACACTCATGCTGTGCTAACACGTAAATGAACTGTAACAAATAAAATGATTATTAGCAGTTTAATACAAGACCGTGTATGAAAATAACAAATCAATCCCTCACCTCACAGGCTCGATTTTAAATTTGCTAGTAGCTGTACATTAAGCATTTAGAATGCAAAAGAACACATTGCACGACTAAAGTAACACAAGTAATTAAAGACTCGTACAACAGACAATTACACAAAACTTTTGAAAAATACTTAAATTTTGAAGTTTCGATAATTAGTATTATTAGTTAAGAGAATTTGTATGTACTAGAGCCAGGCTATAATACGACGAAAAGTAGTAACATTACATAGAGTATAAACGCAAGATATAAGCTAACAAAATCATAAGTAAATGTAATATTTTAACAGTATTTATGAAATGCAACCATTAACGCATCCGATTCGTCAGAATAAATAACACAAAATATTTCGTCTGCGTACTTATAATATCTTTTTAACAGTAAGTTTTTCAATATATGAATTTTCTACGTCCGTAATTACAAGTTACAGTTTTGAATATTTTACCTAAACATTCAATTAATCAAAAAAGGAAATGGTTTTTAGTTTTGATGGCAATGATTTGTTACTGCCTGATACATTAGATCTTAATTATGTATTGAGAACAGTAAAAAACAATTATTAACCTTTTGAATTCGTTGACGAATTTATCAGTTTTTGAATTATTTATTATTAAATTTGTTGTTGTAATACCCAGTTCTTAGACTGGTCTGATTCATTCCTCATTCCAAACTAATTTGCGCAAGCCTTTTTATTTCTGGAAAACTACCACTGCCAAATCCTCCGTAGCCTGCTTAGCGTATTCCATCCTCCGCCTCACTCTTCTGTTCCACGCACACTTCCTCTAATGCTAATTTTACAAGACCCTCATGCCTCTAAACGTGGCCTATTAAGCTATCCTTTCTCTTGATCAACGTCCTCCATATTTCTCTCTTCTCTTACTCTGCTTAGAACTTCCTTGTTAGTTAGTCTATCGACACATTTGATTTTCAGCATTCTTCGATAGCACCACATTTCAAAATATTCTATTCTTAAACTTAATGTCAGAAAAATTATATTGGTATCAATGTTAGAATTAGGTTGGTTCCATTTATAATAATACAAAACCTTTTATGTCCCATAAAACTTCTACTAACCATTTCATTGTTGTGTCATATTATGATGGTATTTAAAAAACTTGATAATTATTCAATTGTCAAGTCTGTTACGAACATAAAAATGCTCTTAATACTTTTGAAAAATGGCTCTTTTTGTTATATTGGCCAGAATATAAGATCTTTGTGAACTGGAATTAATGAATATAAAGCTAACGTAAAATGTCCATCATAGAAATTCTCTCATTACTTAACATTGTTTAATACTCCATAATTTCTTTAATGTTGGCAGAACCGTTTTCCTGGATAAGGGAGTGAATTTTAATGAACGTTTATTTTCAGAAATGCTACATATGAAGTCCAACAAATTTTCTTCAACTGTAAAAAATATACTTCAAATTTAAATACTATTTACGATGGTTTAATAAAGAATCTTTGTTAGTTTTTACCTGTGTGTCTGTATTCTTTGTATTGAAAGTACTACCTTTGGTCATAATATTTCAGTACGGATCTAGAGTTCACAAAGACAACTGCTGACTTCAAACTATATGAATTGTTCAATATTTTTGTGATTGACTCTTTTACGGGCGAATTAGAAGTCAAGATATACAATTTACAGTGTGTTATTTCAAATATATTCATGCATTTATAAAAATAATAAGATGAAAAGTAAGTTGTGAAGTGAGTACTGCGTTACGTAATAATCATAAATCAACTAGAAACCATACTGTATATTGTATTAAAATAATAAGCAATACTTATTTTAAGTAAGAAATCTTGTAGTGGGAAACAATTAAAATCATCATAATGGTGTTGTAAATACATTCTGGCCTGGAAATACAGATGTAGCTGTCAGCATAGCCAGAGGTGATGGTTTTTTCTTGTGAAACTGTGCCACGTCTATATCCCTCATCAGAAGTTTGGATAAAGAACAAGCTTCAACCAATCGGAAGAGTTTACGAAACCGTTTTGAATACTCCTTGCATAACGAATGCAGTTCATAGCTGGTCCTAACGTCCAAAGTGCGGACAGTACAACGGTGCCTTTGCATTGACAATAGATAGCGTTGGGAAAACTTTCCTTGCAAAGGAAAAAAAACGTGAATTTTGCTCAAAGTAGAGTATCTCTTAGTAAATATTGGCAAATATATTTAAGAGATTTGCGTACCGTGCTGAAGATCAGTGATACTTCGGGCTGGATACAAACAGCAAATAAATCCAAGATGTGTTTAAGTTGTATGAACCATATCAATAAGCAATCATTCTAAACATAAAGAAAATAATGTTCTTTGACGAAATATAAATCTTCCGCAACTAGCACTTAAGAATTGTGTCCAAAATATGTAATTCAGTTCAATGTTACTGTTGCTCATGACCAACTGTTCATGCGACATGATCAAAATATGTTTAAGTTATAAATATAATCAATCTCTAAACATTTTTAAACTAATTTTAAACAATCTTAAGATTCTTAAAATGGCGTCTTTGTTGTTCTTGGATATTTAACTTAAATGGAATTTCCTGAATTCTGGTTTCCATAGCAATTCCTCCTGTTGGGATTTCTTCAAAACGCCCTTTAGAGTTGCTAAATTCTTTAGTATATATTTATATTGATTCGTTCATTATATTAAGTTTATGGGTGGCCATTTATAAAATTTTCCTAGTACGTTAAATAAGCATTCTTCCTTATTTTCTTTCTCCGTGGCGCTACAGTCTATTTAGGACTTTCTGTCCCACTGGCGAAGCGAAGAGTAATAGTGGGTGAAAGCCAATGTTAACTGACAGAGACAGACGAACATTAAAATCATTACAGATTGTGACCAGACAACATAAAACTTTTGGTGGAAAAGTGACTGCAAACTCAACACTGACTTGAGAAATAGCGTTTCGACAAAACCAATGCGGCGGGAGCTTCACAAAGCTAATGTTCATGGAAGGTCTGCAATTTCTAAACCCTTCATAATGGATGCCAACGCAAAGCTGCGAAAGAAGTGGTGCCACGATCATAAAATATGGACACTGGATGACTGGAAAAATGTGGTATAGTCCAATAACTCGTCGTTTACATTGTTTAATAGAAATTACCGTATTTATGTATGGAGAACACCAAAAGAAGCCTACGATCCGGCCTGCCTGCTTCCGACAGTCAAGTGCGGGGAGGGTTCAGGCTATATCGTGGTATTCAGCTGGCCCGTTCATTACACTTACCAAGGAAATAAAGGTAATGGTGTGTAGTATGGGAAACAGCCGAATAACAAAGGGTGTTAGATTGGGAACGGATATTTAGAAGTAAGTTAAAGAATTCTGATACTTGGTTAACTAGGTATGGTAGAAGTATAGTAGACATGAAGATTAGTTTTGCACAGGAATTTACTTACGGCTAATATCAGTATGAATATTAGTAAATCATTACTAAAATTTGCGTATGGAGTGTGGCGTTATATGGGAGCGAAATGTGGACGGTAGGAGTTGCAGAAAGGAAAAGAATAGAAGCTTTTGAAATGTTCTATAGAAGAATGCTGAAAATCAGATGGATAAATAGAGTAACTAGAACGAAGTTCTAAGCAGATTTCGAGAATCACAAACGAGGAAGTTCTAAACAGAAAAGGGGAAAAGCAAACCATATGGAGCACGTTGACTAAGAGAAGGAATAGATTAATAGGCCACGTTTTAAGACACGAGGGTCTTGTAAAATTAGCATTGAAGGGAAGTGTGTGGGGTAAGAACTGAAGAGGAATGGAATACGCTTAACAGAATAGGGAGGATGTTGGATGTGGTAAATTATGTGGGGTTGCATCAGACCAGTTTAAGGACATTGCTACAACAACAGCATATATAATAACTTCAATATAAAATTTAACAGTTAATGGGTAATTAACCTATTAATTGTTAATACAGAACAGCAGGTGAGAAATATATATTAATAAAATAAGAAATTAGGTCGTATTTATAGAATTAGTTGAGGCAAATTTTTGCGTATTTACCTCTATTCGATTAATGAAATTTTAGAATTAAGATTAGATTAAATTTATTATAGATCTACTGTAAGAAATATTGTACATGCCATCAAAATTTATTCAGTTTATAATCTTTAGCTATGTTCATTTCATGATTCATTCTTTATGCTAATAGCCCTGCTTTTCAACTATGTATATGAATGTGAACATTTGTTTTATTTTATAATTATCTTGAAACTTAAGATGATTAAATGTCTGCTATAGCAATAAAATCTTTATGGATAGTGTAATGTATTTTTTAAATTATTAATACTTTGAAATTAAGTAAACACCGCCAAACAAAGATAACGTGTAGCAAGCATGAAAACGTCAATTTATTTGCAAAACCGGGCAATCCAATCAGGTGATTAAAATTCGGTAAGTAATCTGTTTATATTGTAATTGAAGTAAAATGTTTATGTTATAAGGTAAACAGAGCGTGTGTACTTCCGCAGTAGACTTTGAATTCTACGTCAGAGGGGCGCTGTGTTTACTTTTTCAAGTATCTATGTATTGAGTCTGGAGTCCGAGCGAGCTGAGAGTCTCAGTCCGGGGACAGTTCCACCATGGGCATCACCTCCAGCTCCGGAGCGATCGTGGGAAGAGTCCCCGAGCAATATGACGAAGGTAAACAAAACTTTAACAACAGACAAGTCAGCCTACCTGACGGGCTGCAGAAATTCACGGAATACGCCATCATTAAAAGCTACACATCTTGATAATGGGAACAATTGTACTCATCTTTGGAATAGATTCTGAAGAGGTCTTTTCATTCTCTTCTTTCCATTTTTGTACCCAAGTAGTTGGAGAACTAATCCATCAATACTTTTGTGATGGTTTACTCTACATTAACTGCGGTAGTGTAACAGATGGGATAACTAATTTTACAAAAACCATTTGACGTTGTTTCTATGTACAAATAATGATACTTTCTAATCTTTGAAATTTAAAAAGGGAGTCCCGGGGAACAGACATTCGAACGTTGAATTATTTTCATCCTTCTTTAAATTGTTTCATAGAAAATGTTAAGTCACTCAGGTACATACTATTCTGTTAAAACCGGAAGATTCCCTCGGTGTAATTTATTCAAAAAAGTTTTAAGATGATCATTAAAAATTATGGATACCACTTCAGCAACAACATGATCCCACAGAAAATGAGGTATGATTTTGTCAATATAAGGGACTCATAGCCGACCTCTTGTGGTATAGTGGCTAGCCTCTAGTTGCTGCCTCACAACTCAGGGATCCCGGGTTCGAATCCTGGCATGGGCTTGGTTGTTTGTGTCGTCATGATCGCGAGGCCCGGGATTAAGGCTGATGGGGAATAGATATACTGACCACGTATCACTCGAAATTCTGACTGCGTCACGCCAGATGACAGTCCGCAGCCGCCTCGGTAGGCCTAGGCCCTCAAGAGGGCTGTTGAGCCATTGGAAGAAGAAGAAGGGACTCATAAATCGAGATGGAACTTTGGCTCACATATAAACGGTTTATACTCAAATTGTCCTAATTTAATTTCTCCGTTTGCTTCGTATTATATTATGAATAGATTTTCCCGCACAATTTATAAATGCTTTATGTTGATTAAATTTTATAGAGGGGGCGTGGATTCTTATTATATCATATCATTTTCTTCCTTTAACTATTTTTTTGTTTCTGTATCAGTTGATTGTGCGCAATGCTTTATTAACGCAACTATTTATACGACGTCAGTATTTTTATAACAACAATTACAACTCTCTTTAATTATTTCTTACTGGTAAAATGTTCCATGCCAAAACATCACGGCAATACATAAATTTACAAAAACACAATTTTTATGTTAATTTATAATTTGAAATATTGTACCATTTCATTCACAGGTTGGAATTTTTAAATTGTTTTTGGTTACCTGATTTATTTATTGAGATAAATAATTGTTACATGATAAGTAAAATAACATGTATCAATGAGTTTTATGAAGTTATATTGTTACTGTAGAAACAACAGATACAACTTTATTAAAGAACAAAAATGTACAGTAACGTTGTTGAGCAATTTATTAAAAAAATTCTGATATAAATATCGTTTAATATAAATTTTGATAAACTTCTTATAGCATAGTATAAAGCAGTGAGGTTTGAGTACGTTATGATAAACCATAAATCGATTATTAATAATGTATTAAATATTTTTCTACCTGTAATATTTTTCTCAATTTTTACAAATTTATTTTTGTTTAGTATTTTATTTATAGTTTTAAAACTATAATATTAAATGAATCTGGAATTATGAGCTTAAAAAGACAGAATTTGTGCAATTGTAAACAAGTTTGCCAAAAATATATTTTGACTTTGAAACTACGTCGTTAATATTTCATAAGTATTTGAAATAAATAATGTTCAATAGTTTTGTTCAAAGAAACGATGTAATTTAAAATAACTTCCGTATCAAGTAACGACAATAATAATTCTTTTATAATAAGGATTTCGTGTGTTGTCTCAATTTAATGTTTTATGTCAGTTGAATAAATCAGAGATATTTTTATTTGTAAGCTTTTGATCTCCTAGTTCTGGACACACCATTTACTCGTTCGGTGGATCTAAAGGAACGTTACAAGGGCTGCGAATTCCTGATCACAAGGAAGGACTACGAGAGACTTAGTAAGTAATTAGAATTCTGTGTAGTGATAGAGATTAGGGTAATCTCCGTTCGTTTTAATAACAAATATAATTATTCCATCAAAAGGTTTGACAGTTATTTAAAAGTGTATTAAAATCGTAAGTTTGTGTAATGCAAATGATTGATTTGTAACTTTCACGATTCATGCAGTCAAGTCAGTCTCTGAATTAAGAGGATTTTTAATGGTTTGATGGTAACAGGAGAAATATTTTAAAACCAGAAACATATTATTTGTCGAGTTTATGAAAACAATTTGACTAGTAGTCATTTGTATGTTTTATAATAATAATAATATAAGGGCTTAATAATACTATTAAGTTAATATTTCTTATTGAGTTATATTTAGTAGTAATGGATCTCTAGAAGACTATCAAAATCTGAGTATAATAAATAAAAACTACAGTCTATTTGTCAACAAAAGAATTTAATTAATATTTAGTTAATATACTTAGGACGTTTCGTCCATTCTTACAATTTGACCGTAACCGAAGCTGGTCCTTTCCACGAAGAAATATTATGCACTTGTCTAATATATTTATCCCTTTAAAAATTACATGATGAAGTCAAAAAATATGGTCGGAACGTCGTAATTATGATAATTAAATTTTTTTCTGACAAATTTGCTTTATTTATTGGCTATCAATAATATATTTAATTAATAATGTTTAATGTGAGAGGTATTTTATGTATTACCAAACAAAGAAGTTCATTCACGATTAACGAAGTTAGATCTCCGTCTTCATAGAAATTGAAGTTACCGAAACTATAAGTTCAATAAGAACGCGGAAGCGATCATATTTTATTGCACTCTCTAAAATACTCCATTCTAAAGTCATAAGTGCTCTAATCAAAATTGCAACAATTGTAAAAGTGCGAAATAGATTTTAGCATCCTCGTAAACACCCTATTGTTCTGTTTCTTCTCATCCCGTTAAATAGATTTGAAGTCTAGCCAGTCACAATAATTTTGTAGAGATCAATGTTCTTTTCAAAGATTAAGTCGGGTTCAGGCAAGGTCATGACATGATTCATCAAGAGAGTAGATTCGTTTGCATACTAGTATCGATGGGTTACATAACGTTTATAGACTTCATAGTACCGCCTTTCTTTGTTCTCTCACATTTCATAATCATCACAGTCCTTTTACACTCACGTTTTAAACCGTCTTTATACTTGTTTGTTTAAGCCAAATACATCAGAATAGTGTGGTGTCATTCTATTTCGAGTGACCAAGGGGTCCCTACAAAACCATTTCCGATTTGAATGAAATTTTGACAGTTTCGACTATGACGCCTGAGGTGAGCTTACGCAAAATTTTAGTTCGAAATATGAATTTCGGGCTAGGATACGGGCCTTTTCGTCGAAGCGTCATAACTATCCCAATTTGTTAAATAATTAGGAACTATAGGTTGGTTAAGTGGAATAATTAATATTTGGGGGTGTAATACAAACACAATAAGACATGGGAGTCAATGAGTCATAATATTTACTTTCCGTACGGAAGAATATAATATCTTCAGATTGTCCCTACTCCGTGACAATTGGCTGAAGATCAGATGTAATTGATATTTTATATGTAAATAATATGACTGAATTACATCCTACAGTCAGTATTCACCATCGTTCTCTAATACAGCTAACTTTGTGAACTTCTTAAGTTAACTTTACACCAGAAAATTATGTAATCAAAATTAATTTCGTATATATATATAATATATAAATTGTTACATTTTTTCAACATCTTTAACTCTGGAAACAAAATGTCCTTTTTATTTTAAAATAAAACTTTACGTCAGCATTAATATTTCTTTTGCAAAACATATCGTCAAATACTGAATCAACTGGTTTCCAACGGAATATAACATGGCAGTTAAAATAAATTTAAAACTCTTCACCATAGCCTTCTTCTTATTTTCTCAAACATTTAAGTAAATAACATAAATAGTACTGATACTTTTTTCCATTCATTTAATTCTCACCCATTGCTTATTACAAATAATTATTTTAATGAACTATTTTAGAGGGTTGATAGGAGCAAATGATTTTACTTATTACTCTTTTGTTTATTTCAGCATCCGTGAAAATTAATATGTGTATACGATTGTGACTCTGTCGAAATGTATTGATTGTGTCAGTTATCGTTTTCAGATTCACTTACAACTGAAACGCATACAGTTCATTTTACTACCTCGGGTTGTTATAAATTCAAAATATTAACAGTGACTGCCATAAATTATTCCTTAATCGTTAGAAAAAATCCAGTACTACCTTCAAGGACTAACGCTGGAAAACGTTCTGATTTTTAAAGTGATTGTCTAAGAGCTGGAAGCTATCGGGTTAGGTTCAGGGTCAAGAAGGGATAAGGAACAACTACGCTTGTTGCACCAAGAGCAACTCACTGCAGCACTAATATCTCTAACTGAATTAATACACAAGCATAATATGTGTTTACGAGTCTCTTGGCTTTCGGTTAAAACATTTAGCCGAGGATTAAAGTGTGCCTAGCCCGCCATCTTTACCACTTCATTAAGGAGGATTGTTGCTGTTGGGCATTTTAACACAATATGACAGTAGGATGAAGGTTGAGTAATCCTAACTTACTCGGTGTGTTTCGTAACAATCCTTGACCACTACTAGCAGCTGTCGGTGTACTCTCATCTATCCTTTTATACACACACACACATACACTGGCCAATAAATAATCTGACAACGGGTGTCGCTCACTCAGATAATCCACGTTGACCAGCCCATGACACACAAATGGGATAGTTAACAAAGTAAATGCGGCATTACCGCCCCTCCCCTTCTCTACTCCGTTGTATAACGTGCTGAAAAATAGCTCGCAACTACACATAATAAATGGCATTAAGGCATACAAGTTTACGTTCATTATCTAGTTAAATCTATACCAATAAATAAAATTGAAGTGTCTTTTCGTCTCTAATAGGCTTCGAAAGGGCTCAACGGATTTCAATGAAAATTTGAGGGTTTAAAAACAAGAGAGTTAACTTAATTATTCGTGCATATTTAATTTAGACATATTGCAGAAGATATTAATATAATATAACTATTAATTCTACATGAAGATTTCTTCGTATACGTGCATTAAAGTCTCTAAAAAGTGAATGCGAGTTGCCTTTACTCTTGATCTGTTTATGCTACAAAACGGCTTTACGGATATAAATGAAAATTTCAGGGAATGAAACAGGAATTTCACTCAAATTACGTGTATGTTTCATTTCGATATTTTGCAGAGTTCATACGATATTAATGTAAATATTTATAAATGCATTGATTTGCCACGCGAAAGACGGCGTGAAAACCAACTGCGAGTTGAAGTCCTATTACGCGTGCCTATACCATTCATCCCACTTACTGTGTTATTGTAAGCGTAATTTTGGAAGAATGTGTGTGTGTGAGATAGAGAGAGATATGGAGGGCCAGTATTATCACTTCAGCTATTGCTTCAGCAGGATTCACGCTGAGAAATAATAATCTTATTTGGATCGTCGATACGATGTATGCGTATATTGATTTTATATAGTCAATGCATTTTATATATTCAATTAACTCAAATTTATCAAAATTCTGTACCGGTTGTTGCGTTTTTAAAGGAAAATAATAATAGTTACTTCCGCGCGAACGAATTAGCGGGCATACCTAGTTAAATAATAAATACATTTTTGGCTTATTATCCCGCAGCAAGCGTATACACTACGGAGCGAATGTAGGAATTTTCTAAGCGAAAGGCTACCTTATGATTATATATATAGTGGTCTATCTTCTTTTAAAAGCATACAAATAAATGGTAACGGAGGAGTAAAAATTATCAAGTAGATCAAGTTCACTTTTCTTGTCCCACGCCATTCCCATGATTGGGGTTGAGTTTTTTTATGGGAGCGCCTCACCATGTTATTGTTATTTGATTTAATTGTAGAATTGAATGAAAGAGTTTAGTTATAATTGCAAATTACTAACAATTGATTTTTTATTATTAGTAGGTTAGTATATGTAGAAAGGAATTTAAGAGAATTGGCCCAGTATTTAATGAAGGGATAAGAAGCTGTTGCTTATGGAATTCTGAAACTACTAGTTGTTATTTAATACTGTTATAAACTAGTTTTCTACAAATTGATTGTTTCTTCACTCCCTGAGCTTTCTCACACGACAATATTTGATAAATGAAGTAGACAGCAAAAGGTAAGAACATTTCCGCTGTCTAAGCTAAACAAATTTTATCAGTGTTTTCAGTTTTATCCAGTTATATCCTGGATGATTCGGTTTGATCCAGTTATATCCTCTATTGATCCGGTATTTTGTAGTTTTATCAAGTTTTACCTGGATTGATCCAGTTTTTTCCGGTTTGATCTTGTTATATTTGGCTTTATTCGGTAAATCATTTTGATTCTGTCTCAAAATACAATGCGTAATAGGCAATTGTAATGAGATTATACCGGAGCTCACGTTAACACTAACCATTGTTATTTTCGGTTACTGAAATTTGATGCTTGAAAATGACATAGTAATAGGCATTCTTTCAGCATCAGTAAATGACAATATCACTGATAGTTATCTGACGTTTTAACGTCACTATAAATAAATTTACCATAAGTCAGAAAAAATACATTTAAGCAATTGATAAAACTATTATTTCATGACTTTTGTTTTAACTTTGCAAGTCGTCAGGTGAACATTGAAGTTAGAGTATTATAAATAATTTGTATACATTACAAAGTCCTTCAATTAATATATGGTAAAAATGATATTATGTAAATTTTATCGTACTGGGGATAAAGGCATAAACTAAGGGTTAAATGTTGTAGAATTACATTTTTACCAATGTAAAATATAAATATTTTTGGACCTAAGGCCAACTTATTTATTTATTATATGTATTATTGAAAATATTTTATATAATAAATTATATATATATATACATCCTTCCCCTTTGGTGATTGCCGACTGTACAGTTCGTGAGATTCTACATGGCGTTCTTACATGCGCAGCCTGGCGAATCGTTAATATCACTCTTAAGAACATCAATTGTCTTCATACGAGCGGGATATGGAAACTGCGATGATATCTTTTTAACACACGCTATACTTATTATCTATTACATTTTAAGAATGAGTTTCTTGACGTACAACATATCCTGAATTGACAGCAATATATTTCCTAGCGCCAACGTTTTCATAATTGCTATTACACTACCAACTTGTCTCAACAAAAAAAAGAGTAAAACTGAGCTGATGTCTACCCCGACAACAATATAGGCGGACTTGTCCACTGCGCATCGTCTTGGCACACGGCTAGTAAATTCTCCTGAACTGTATTATATCATCAAAAGTATTTTTCTGTCACTGTTGTCGCATACCTGAATAATCTCGACAAAAAGACATATTCACTCCCAAATACAAGAATAGTGTGTGTATTAATGCATTATCTCCGGATTTCTCAAACTGTGTTCCGCAAACATTTGGAGTGATTCTATCTGTACTATGGATTATAATATCATGTTATAATACCACTTAATCAGTTCGTATGATGAAAAATCCGTTTGCACCAAACGGGAGAACATTCGAATCACCACAACGTTACGAAAGAAACAAACCCTATTCCTTGTTTGCCGCTACAATAGGAAGCACGGGTAACAATGATCAAGTTTAGATGTGTTCAGCCAACTAGAATCCGGTACGAGTGAGACAGAGACTGCCATAGTCCACAATTATACAGTTAATATTTTATTTAACTTGCAAATGAGCAGCTTTAACCAAAATAAAGTCAATCTTATACACCTTCGTTTAATCCAATAGCACACAGTTGCAGTCTGTCAGGATCATCTAGTGCAGCGGTTCTAAACCGGAGGTCCGCAGTGAAATTTTAGTGGCCCTTTCAATCCAAATTATTTAAAATTTTGTGTGGTACCATGGCTTGTGAACTGAAAACAATTTTATTGCATACTATGGCTATCTAGAGGAAAAGCACTATTATAACTTTTTGAACTTCGAAATGAGTTCTTGGTCTTTTAGAAGCCACAAAATAATTCAAGAAAATATTTTGTTGAAGTTTTACCAAATAGTTGATGATTGATTAAACTCGCATATGTGGCAGATATTTTTACAAAGTGCAATCAACTTAACATTACAAAAAGAAAGTATTATAACTGTTAATACAAGAGATAAATTGGATTTTCTAATTAAAAAATACAATATTGAATATAATGAGTTCAATCTAACGATCTTAATTGGTTTCTTGCCATACATGATTTTATAATTTTTTCAGATTAACATGCATATAAATTCAGTAAACTGAAAAAAGAAGCTTCCAAACAAAAGATGGAAGGAGTAACATAAGCTCAAGGGAAATTTTAATTAATATGATTGATTATAAATTATTACTTATTTCAGAAAGACATGTGTTTTTCTCAGCATCATTATTTCTGGTACCAAAAACCGTCTATGCGTCACAAATATTAAGATATTGTCTTCATTTTTTGTACATAATCTACTTGCTAATACATTCAAATACAAGTATTAGTTTTCTAGCTGTACAAGTAGTTTAGGTGAAAAGAATTTTCAAAGTGCTGAAAAGTGCCAATTTTTAAGTAACCGAATGAAGCTCTTAGGAAAATATTATTTTCTCCCCACAATTTTATTCAATTTCAAAAATAATACTGACAATTAATAACAATGGTCAGCCTTACATATCAATGTAAAAGAAGCTCAAATATATTCAAGTACGTAAAGCAAGGAACATTTTAGAGACTACCAAATTTTGACAATATTTTTCAAAATATCTCAACAAGAAACCAGTTTACAAAAAGAAAATTTTTTACATTGCTACACATATGTGTTTTCAACACAGTTAAATTTTTAGCTCAGTACCAATTTATTTACAGGAATTTCAAATTTCAGGACCCGTGTCCCTTATTAATCTCTTGTGGATTGTTTCCTAAATCCCATGATTTTGGTCTGAACAATTGTAATAAGGTTTAATTGATTTATTATTTCAATATATGAATATAAAAAGCTGTATTTGTAACACGTAGGGGGGCATCAGAAGAGTGAGTTGCATGGTAATGAAAATGCTGGTAAACACTGGTCTACAAACTTAGTTTTTCTATCTTGTGTAAGTAAGTACATTTGAAACGTTAGTTATCATTAATCATGTCTTATCGCTCAGAAAGCTTGTACGGCTCCTAATGATAAGCCGTATGTTGTATTGGTGTTGTCAGAGTACTACTGGCACCCAACGCAGGGCTCGAGGTTGCCTCTGAACGCTGCGTGGGCGGGCGTGGACTATCGGGGCGTCGACGTGTTCGTGGGCCGCGCTGTGCACGACGGGGTGATGCTCCCTGCCAAGGTCGTCCCCAGGTGGGGCGGCGCCTTCGTCTCCACTAACTTTTGCGAGCACTTCAAGCACGACTACGAGGTCAGTACACGACTTCCCCATAAATAATTAATTACGTAATTCATTTCAAAATAATCTGCCTAACATGGAGGAATGTATGAATGCCACAACAACATACTTTAATCGAATTTTTTAAAATTACATTGTTAAAGCCCACCAGTAGAAAAAAAACAACAGCCCAAATTATAACACATTCAACAAAAGGCAGGATGCCTTAGTTATCTTTACACTTCACTCCTTAGTGAAATACGATTTCTAACTATTATCAATTTTATACCTAACGTCATGATAGTTTTCTCACTTTATATAATCCTATTCAATTTCGTCTAATGGAAAGCTATTTCACTTTCCATGTGCTCTAAGCTTCGTCGATTGGTGGTAAGCCAATGCTTATTACATATTAAAAGTCAATATATGTTACTTTATGTGTATACTTGTATTAATATATACTTTTATACAGACTTGTTGACAAATTGTAATAACGCCTCAAACATATCCTCCTAAAAACAAGTACAAATACTGGGGTAGGAGGGAGGGATTAAGGGATATCCCTGACAGACGTGGAAGGAAATTATAGTTAAAAGAAATATTCCAGTGTGTCAGTATACTCAAAGCTGAGCATTGAGACCCACAGAATAGAATACACGATATTTCATACCACATAATACCACGACTTTTGAACATGACATTCACCGATCAACTTATATCCTACAATGAAAACTTCAGAAATATTAAAGGGTGATAAAATAAACATAATTAAAACTTCGTAATCATTAAAATTTAATAGATTTATTGTAAATTCCAAACGCGAACTGGATAATTGAAATCAAAGAATTAATGACATTATGACGTGGATTTTATTATTTATAAATATATTAAATGTTAGTTATGTTTAGATGGGTGGGCGCCAATAAATATCTACTTTGAAATTTTAACAGTTTTTATTCTTAACTAAACAAAAAAACAAGATTACAATATTTAAATTTAATCAATTTAATTTTCCTAGCTGAGCCCTAACCATAAATAATATTGCAAGAGACTTAGTAAATACAATCTACTTTCCCTCAGGGCTGTATCACGTGTTTATACACATAGCAGAGCGAGATTATTGCCTTGGTTCCTTACTGTACATGCGTCTTTCCAAGTTTCTTTGTTAACCGGCAGTCCTGGGTTTTACACAAAGGCAGCTTCCGGGTCAGCATCGAGGCAGGCAGCAAGCCTCAAATTTTGGTGTAGTTTCCTTGTAGTCCTTGCAGCCAGGCCGCTTCTCCTCTTAGCTCTGAATCGAAGCCAGTCAGTCGTGCCATCCTCTCACCTCCAACTCTCCTTTCCGAATTCCTTTACGAGGTCCTCTCTACCTCAAAACTAACCTCTCCTCAAACGTGGTTCGTCTCCCTGCTCTTTCTATTTTTCCCAGGTCCTCCAATTGGGTTGGCGTTCCTACCCTTCCTCTCCAAAAATTCAAATTTTGGGAGGGGCCACCCTAGCAATCCTGGGGGAACTGGGTTTTTTCGATGAGACACAAATACCTTTGAGACAAAGACTGCACCCGTCAGGCTACAAGTTATGGTTTTGTTTGTCTTGTCTGGTTTTTCCACGGAATGGTGCCTGCCTTGCGAATACCTCAGGACTGTTCTCTACAGAATTTTACACAAATGCTTCATATTGTTAACTTAATTTATCTGTATAAAACAGAACATAATCAGAAATTTTATAGGCGTTACAACATTAAAGATAAGAATATTCCTCTACTCAATTTTTAGCCTATTTCTTTATTTTGTTACTTTTTTACTGTGAACCATTATTCATATTTCGCGCGAAGGTTCAGCAAGGGTTTAAAATTTTGCGTCGTAAATAAATTGATGCGGAAGAAGGAACACATATGGGGGTTAGTCTTAGCTCTCGCAGATGTTTCTCCCCAGATTGATGCCTCATACTCTGAATTTTAAGGTTTCAAATGCTGAGCCACCTACACCTTTTCGGGAGGTGTATGTTCTGCGGTCACAGATCTTCGGCATATGGTAAGAGATGTCCGCTGTTCCTGTTGGGTCAGTTGGCCAGATGCCTCCTAAACTGGCCGAGGCACGGAGAAGAGAATGCTGCATTCTCAAAGCAAACTGCTTTCCTATCACTTGGAAGGGAGTGAGACAAGTATCTAAGAGTCCGACCTACATGGTGCAGGTTTTATAGCGTTTACCCGGCATCTCTATCAGATGAAAAACCGAGTCGGATTCTTAAACTGTAGGCAGGGGGGCCTTAGTCAATCCTTGGTGCCTTCCTCCCCTTTCGCACCCCCGCCCCCTTTTATGGGTTTTCCAATTTCTGAATAATACTAGTGAAGCCTGTTACTCAAAGAAAAAAAATTGGCACGACGCTAACTTTCGTGTTTTTCCGAAAGGCCTTCTAAACAGAGACATGATTGGACGATTTAAGGGTCGTGACAAGATAGAGGGAATTAAATAAATAAATGAAAACCGTCAATCGATTGACTAGAGGAATAACCGGGATCATTTTCACCAGTGTCTTAATGTACCTAAACAATTTTTAACTCCATTTAAGTACCAGTGATATCCTCACTCTTTCAACACCTGGATACTTTTAACTCTTTTAAGGTAGCGTATATATTAATAAAGCCGTTATATGAAGACACTAACATTCCGTAGGGACAGATACGTATTCAAGAAACGACGCGCTCGGTTAAATAATATGTTGGCCAAGAGATTTGAGTCGAATTCAATACTGCGATTGGAAAATGCAAATAGCAACCCGAGCAACACCGGGCACCCAGCTAGTAACTAATAATTTAACTTCAAAATGAATATTTCGTAATGTAGGTACAAATTATAAAAAAGTTATCTGGTCTTGTATTAACATTAGACGTAATGTGAAATATGAAAATGTAATAAAATTTCGTAAGAAATTAACAAAAAAATAAGTATAATGGAGTTACGATCGCTACAGTTGGCAGCAATTTACCACTCCGCAGAGAAAGGGAGAGGGAACTGCAAATAGCGACGTTGCCACACACTCACCTGTCAGACAGGCGTCTATGGAAAAACGTAGTTATGTTTTAAATGAAACGGAGAAACTAATTGTTGTGGGCAAATTACAATATTGTAGTTGAAATCCTCCGTGCAGCCCTTAATGTAACACCATGCAATGCAGGTGTACGCCAAGTTGTTATCATTAATATTACTAAAAATATTTCATATACGCTCAAGTAAATTTGTCTGGATTGTTCATGCAAACTTTCCTACTTTCTTTGTCTGTATGCTGGACTCATTATTTCTCTGTGCAATGTGGAAAGATAACAAAGACTCCAATAGTACACTAAATACCACACAGACTAACAGTTACTTTTCGAATGATGATGTCGTTGGACGGTGTTGTGCGCGGATGTTTTTGTAAATCCTTCCAGATGAAATGCAAATAGTTAAACATCCTGAAAAATTCTGATTCTTATTAGCACTGGGAAGCTTCAAGTTTTAATAAATTCAATTTAAATTTTCTTAGAAACCCAAAATGTAAACATTTAAAGAAATAAGTAATTAATTTTTCTCCTTTGTGAGTGAGTGTGAGTGTGTGTGTGGGGGGGAGTTAATAATTTCTATCCCCAATTATTTCTCAAGCAAAAACGCAAATATCATACTCATAAAGATGTTTTGTTGAACTGTGCTTCTTACAGATCTTAGTATGGAATCAGATTGGCTGGAGCAGTGATCAAGACGGCAACGTTCCTCTGAATGCACTTCTCGTGGGACGACTCGACAACGGAGAATTTTTGTTCATGGGCCGCGTTAAATTTCAAAATTATCTTATCCCGGGAAAGGTAAGTGATACAAACCATATTACTCAAACAATGAAGCTAATTAGCATCGTTGCAACTGTGCACTGATAATGTAATTGAGAACGGTGGCTAATTGAAAGCGGTGAACCATGAAAATTTAACTAAATAGTATTTATTAATTGGGCCCTAAGAAATTTTAATTCTCATATTAATTTCAATAAGAAGCATTTACTTTCCTCAGGCCATTTACTTTAGGTTCAAGAAATTCTTAATTACATCACGTAATCTCGGTGCTAAAGGCCCGGATGATGATCTCCAGTACGTCTAGTTGTAAATATGCTGATTTGTAGTAATTGAAATTCTCATCTTCCAGAAAACTCTTCTGACTTTGCACGTTTTTACAGTTAACTCTATATATATTACTTTTAACTTTTGGCTGTTCTTTCCAACGTTACATTTTCAACTAAATCCTCCAAATCTTGCAATGGTCTCTCCGTTCCAAGATGCTGCCATCAACTCTACTATTCAAGTCTTTTACACGTTTTTCTTCCTCGCACCAGGAATGGAAATCAAGTCATAAGATCTTTCTCTGCCAATAACTTCTGATTTATTTTCCCACAGAGGTCAGGTTTTGGTCGAAGGTATTCTGTGAGGTTGTTGCCTATACGGCCAAACTTTCTCAGTGACTCTGCTACAGCCAGGCTATCACTGAGGTAAATCATCAGAGATTACAAACTCTCGGTTTGGTTCTATCCGTGCTAGTTTCCATTAAATTTATTAATTAAATAATTTATTAAATTGGTGGTTTACTTCTGCGCTACAATACGTTCACATCGTTATCTTATGTTTCTTTCTAAGATACCTTTATATGATGGATATAGTCATTGTTTTAAATGTCTCTAACTGTGAACGTCATAACAGGCAAATTATATTTTGCTTAAAATTGGTTTCTGAAATTGAAGGTCAAAACCTGATATTAGTGATGCATATTATTTATAAAATTTAAAAAAACAGCTATAAAGATGTGCCTGATAGTAAAGCTTTTAACAACAGTAGAAATCGTTAAACAATATGACAAGCACTTACATTAAAATTGCATTCGACAATTAAATTTATCTAAACAAATGAATATCTGGTACCTGGATCCACCAGAAAACTGCATCACAGTGCGAGGTTATGTACCAGTTTAATTTAATATTTATTTGATTTAATATACTATTTAGGCATAATATTACAAACTTGCTTGCAGTGCGCAATCGGATCTGTTCTGAGTTAAAAACTCAGTCAAATAGTACGGGCTCAAACACACAAATCCATAAATGAGGAAATGTGCCAAGTAATACGCTGCCAGATAATTAGACAAGTTAAGAGGGGAAGAAAATGCAAAGGCTAGAGGGCGTCAGTCGGTAATGTGAAGTCGTAGATTATAATCCGAACGGGAGTGTGACAACCGGATGGGTTAAGTGTAATTTAATGGGAGAGGGGACTGGAGAAGTAACAGCGAAGTTATTTGAGTAGTTGAGTAAAGATGACATGTGCAATACCTAAGAGGAGGTAAGCAAATCGAGATGTCAGCTGATTCCAGTTGATGATGTTTACTATGCCTGAGTCAACAACTTTCACCTCCGCCTGGGAACAAGACAGATAATGCTACACCAATCAGAATAAGCCTACCTGGAAATCTATCTGAGCGGAATGATACAAATAATTTACACAAAATTTGCGATATGACCTTACTGCTGTAAATTGTTCTTGAAATTTAACGACGTAGATTACTTTACAACACATATTGTCCCTTTAAATGCTTGTTTTATTTGTTTTTTAAAATTTAATTCAAACCTATACTTTTATATTTTAACGAATTATATTTGTTTCTTTTTAAAACTTTTATATAGTTACCTGATTTAGTCCACACATATGGAAGAAACGTTGCAGATTTCTTAAATAAATACTAATAATATTTTCTAACAAATTAGCTGGATATTTTTATTTGCAATCTGTTCGATTCTTTCAATATCAATAATAAATTTGACTCTGACTTCTTGTCTTCCTATCAGAACTTTCACATTAAGGGATATTGTTCTTTTTAATCCTCAGAAATGACAAAAGAGACCTACAGTGGACATGTGCTTTCAAAATCATCGTGAGTTAGGAAAATCTGTGTCATAAGCTAGACCTAATAAGTTGTTGTTGGCAAGGCTGTTTAAATTACGTCTCAAAGTACTGATACTGCGTCTCAAATTATCTGTGTGGGAACCTACGGGCAAAGTGAAGTTCATGAAGCCTGGAAAATTTGTGATGAAAATAGAGAATTGGATGCATTAGTCGGAAAAGTAATCGAAACTGAAACAAATTGGAGCCATTCGTTAATTGAAAATCTTACATTAGAGTAATTTTTATTGTCGAAAGAAAAATAGTATTCAGACATTTTCCGTGATAAGTTTTAATTTATTATATTTAATAATTGTAATATAATAAAGGTATCAATTAACGATAGGGTTTTTAATTATGAAAAGAACAGTTTAAATTTAAAATTCTGGATTTAATAATGTTTTTATAAAGGCATTTGATAAAAGGTGGAAAGTATTCAAGAAAACGATACGATTAACAATAAATTTACATTGAGACTATTTAAATCAGGGCCCTCTGTGGGTTGAACCGAGAGAACTCTATTTTTATCAAAATTTACGATACCCGCAAAGCTCTGCTGCTGTATTTTATGGTCTGTTTTGTGATGATTCTGGATGCATCGGCTGTTGACCTCCGTTGCTGGCATCGGGGTTTATCTCATCTGGTGGACGCCTGGGCAAAATTTTGCCGGAGACTCCTTTTTCTCCATTCGGCGGGTAGTAGTTTACTTTTTCATCAGCACCTGTCGACCTCTCATCATTTCGGCGGCTAGCAATTTAGTTTATTCATAAAGCCCATCCGGCCTCTTCCCATCTTCTGCCTCATGGTCTCAAAATAAGTTCCCATGTAAACTGGACAGGAATCCTTAGCCCTCCTACTTTATTTAGACAACTAATCGGATGTTATTCCCAATAGCAACTACTGGCTTGCATTTTAACAATTACAGCCAATAGTAAATTTCAGCTGCAGGGCGTTAAAATCCCATATGTTTCACATAACTCCGTTGCCAGTTAATATTCCAGATTATGCACGCAGTTTCCAACTTCCTGAAGCAAACCCTTCCAAATTAGCAACGGGTGACCCTTAGAAAATAGTTCTTTCTTCTATACAGCTCTAAAAAGGAGGGTCGTCCCCATTGTCCGAAAGAGAAAGCGAGGCCACACGCAGCCTCTATCGCGTACTTTAACACATTACAATAAATATACAGTATTAGACGTCGGGTCTTTTACCCGCAGACTATTGGTCAATTCAACGAATTATTGCCACTATGATCAATTTACACGTAATCTCAATTCTACATTAAAGTCCTAAAATTAGGCCGTAAATAATGTGATTCAGTAAATTGAAGGTGAGTACAAAGTGAAGGTCCATTCAACGTACCGAGAAAGTTCACACATGGCCGGGAGATGGCTCAGACAGTTCAATTATTTTGATAAATTTTCCTTCGTACATTAATCACACGCTATTTGATTTAATCCCTGTTTTCGCAGTTTCAGTTTTTCTTTAAACATATTTTACAGCGCCACTATAACAATAAAAAAAATTACAATACATAATAAACGTGTTCATTGTCTGTACGACTAGAGTATGATATAAACGACGGGTTTTACTCGTTATTAAGCGAGGGTACAAGAAAAGGGAAGCTTAAATCAAGAAAATAAAAGAGAAATATTTTACTTAATCATTTGTTGTTGAAATCACATTACTTTAATAAAACTTATAGAATTGAATGATAATAGGTAATCAATGCAAACTAAAATTTCTTTCGATTTTTCAGATACAGAAGTCCCTTGGTGGTTGCATCATTACCTTCAAGGGGAAGGAATTATTGTTCGCCAACTACGAAGTTCTTGTGCAGTACTGAAATGTGAGAAGAGTTCCGCCATCCTTCTGTCGCACCATATACCAAGTACAAATCGTAATCCTGACTTTCAACATGAAATTTTGAAAGCACCCCGCGTCTTAAATACTGCAGTAATATTGCTTAACTTATTAAATCACGTGTTATTATTGCTGAAAGCTCTATTGTAACAGATAAAACAGTAATCTGAAATGTTTAAGTTCTGATGTAAAATGTTTTCAGTGTTCAATAAAAGTGATTTGCCCCAATTCGAAGTCAATTTATTTGCAATTAAAAATATTTATGAAACCACTGTATTTAATTTTATGTGTTTATATCGCCACAATTGGAAAACTGCAGTCATGGCTGGTGGGTATAGAGCTGGAGTGCAGAATTGTGCACCCGGATTCGAGTCCCACTCAACGCAACCATTCTTATTTGTTTACTTTATTTATTTGGTTTACCTTTCATTTCCAGTGTTTCCTGTTCCGAGAATGATCTGTTTCTGGAATATTCCAAGAATGTATACATTGTACTGAACCTCGAAGCGGACGCAGTCTTTCGCACTGCGAGTCGTTGTACACTTCATGTTAAATAAACGTCTATAATCTCTATCAATGTGTATCTCACGATCCTTCAGAAACGTGACAATATTAACAATGTTTTTTCTTCTCATCTTGCTCAAAAGAGATTTTTGTACTACTTTTTGAATTAATGCAATATTTCCCTGTCAACGTTAATTACTATAGTTTATTGACCCACTAAAATGATCCTAAATTCCAATAAACGTAGGTTATTAATTACGTTTCCATATTAAATGCCGAACTTTTAAAAGATTGTTGCTATCTACATTTCTGGGTGAAAAATTGGAACTGGTCGAGTCAAAAGTATAAGGGATTATTTCATACCCACCGAGCACCGCCCATTATACGTGATTCGGGGCTAACTGGTAACATTGTGAAATTTTACAATCATACAAAACTTATACTCAATTTAAAATGGACGGTTACACAAGAATAGTAGAAATGAAGTTATGTACATTTTTGCAGGAGTAAGGAATGTAAAGAACAAATTTAAAGCAAATGTAGTTCGGATTGTAATTAGTACTGCCACTTAACACAAGTTTGGAATTTTAAAGATCAAACACTTTTTTTAAAAAAAATAATACACCACCACACTACATCCGAGAATTATATTTCTACACTACGGAGTAGAAAATTATGGACGCATTAGACAATTTTAAACAGCATAGAAAACAGCGTATTTAATAAAAATAGTATAAGTATTTTTACCTTCATTTGCTATCAGAATTTGATTATTATTACTGACAATGATTTGTTTCATAAAAAATCAGAGAAAAACACTAAAAAAAATTAAAAATATTTTTTTTCTTAAGTATGTATTTTTCTTATTTATTTTGAAAAGTTTAACTTAAATAAAGAAAACCCTTGGATAAAAAATATTTAATTAATCTAATCCCTAAAAACGAACAGGTATATTCAATGTATAAATTAATATGCACGAAAAAAATTTGTTTATTATGAAAAGTTTCGATAAATTAAAAGAACATAGTTTGCTGAATTACAAGTATTTGGACGAAAAAATCGTTAAAAATAATTTCTAAAATGAAGCAAAGGAATCAGGAAAATATTTTACTATATTTACAAATATTTCAACGTTAATTGTAAACGCTATGAAGTAGGAACTATTCTCGGCAAATGACGCTATTAATATTAGCCATGTCATCGTTACTAATGGCGTGGCTTGCCGGTTACTGAATGTGACGTACATGTCTCGGCAATCCAACTGGACCGAAAATTGATGTTACCTCTGTCAGACATATTAAAACCCGCATTCTGGAAACTTGGAATTAAATCGAAACCCCGCGTATCCCACAGAATTTCCAGTAATGAAGTTTAAGGTAATTTTTCATTGTCACATAATAAACACAACCTCTTTATAGAGTGAGAATTCGACAACCTACAGGTAAATAGTTCCTCTCAGCATGTGTATTGTGTATTGCAAAATTGAAAATCAGAAAGTATATAACACAACAATATTGTCTAAATTCTTCGTTCCGTTTCACCGTGGTAATATTGGGAGATCAGTTTCTCTTATGCAGTAAACTGTACACGTAGCACTATTAGTTACATGAAATATCAGAATGTATTAAAGAGATATTATTCAATAAATTGGAACAGGAATAATAATTATTAAACTTACCAATTTCACCAATGTAATTAATTACAGATTTATCGGAGTCACTAAAATGGCCTAAACTACTTAAAGAATGTGTCTGCGAAACTGAAACATTTTATGGCATGCCTTGTATCCGTCTTGATTGCACAGTTTATTAAAACTTGGTAACCGTTTGCAGTTAATTTGTGACTCGTGTGATTGTAAACTGCAGCTACTATAATTCAGTCTGTAGTAAAACTGTAAGTTTAGGAGACCCTGAAAATTTCCGTGTACTTTCGGCTTGAGTAAAACCTCATTTTCTCGTGTTTAAATTATTGCTATGGTATGACAATCGAAAGTTGTAAATATGAATAGTTAATCATAATTTATTAAATAAACATGTTTGACTCAATTTTCGGCCATTACGGAAAGATAAATTCCGCAAAATTTCAAACTGCAGCATGTTGAAACTACTTACACTGCAGGGTCACTAGTCTCAGTGCTTACCTGAAAAAGAAATACGTCTGTGAATTTACTTTTATTGAAATATAACATACAAAAATTGAAATTAAATTTCCACCAAATTTCCACAATTAATACTAAATAATAATTATATGACAGCATAATCCAGGTTTATTAGGAAAATGTAATACAGTTTATGTTCTTCCTTAAACGTCTGGGTTCATGTTTAATATTCAAAATTAAGAAAATAAAATAGAAAATTTTCTTTTTTTGATAGGATCATAAACGCAGAAAGATCAACTATATTATTCTAATTCCTAGTAATTAATACTCTGGAACTAAAAGAATAATGAATTACCAATTACAATAAGGTATACAGTATATAATTGCCAAATAAGTAGTCAAATTACAGATAAAATTAAATTTATTTAGAAAACATATATTCAGGACGAGCACTCAATTTTATTTCTTATTACCATCCTATTTTTTAATTCGACCTCTTCAATTTTCCAATTTGGTTGTAGATCCCTCCATACGTACGTCAAATATTGAAAAATGCTAAAATTACCATATTTAATGCGACATCGCAAGCTATTTCCAGATGTAGCCTCTGAATCATGCCTCGCAGAAAAATTTGCCAGTTCCCTTCCCTTCATCAGTGACTAACACATCCGTAGACAATTCTCCCATTTAGCCTTCAGTCTGTTCTCGAAAGACTAAAAATTTCGTTAACTACCATAGACAATTTCCTTGGGTTGCTAATAATCTATTGTTCCAGAAAATCACGAGGTTTGTGAAAATTTTCCACCATTTCGAAATATTAGTCTGATGAAAATCCAGGTCATCGCTCTTTAGTTATATGCTTCTATTTTTCAGCCATCGTACATATACAGCTGCAGATTGCACAACTGCCAGACGTGAAAAGTCAGCGCTAATCATCACACGCAGAACTTACTAAGGTATTACCCGGTGTTAGTATCTTTAATGAAATTTATTACTGTTTAACAACATATATGACGAAAGCTTAAACTTAATCACTCGAAATTCATAAATTCATTCTATGAAATGGATTTAAGGAGAGACTGTTATGTGAGACTCGTAATTAATCAGAATGGTTTTCTTATCTATAATTCCTAACAGAAATAAATATGAACTGAATTATAAAACATATACATAATAAATATTTTGAGAATAATGACATCAATAAATGAAATTTATTCACTCCTTACTCAACGTGTCACTTCGGAATTCTCAGAATGACCGTGTCCATTCATCCTTCAGTCACTACAGACAATGAGATCTCACAAAGCCATAGTTTTCAATACCTGAACACTAGCAGATTGTCCTTTAGTGTTGAAAATCACATGACACTAGTTTCAAAGCTATTCCGCTGCACCATAGCGTTGGTAACTAATCGTAACTTCCTCCGCCACTTCTTCGGAAATATAGATTCTTTGGAAGCAAGAAACGTTAAATGAAGTACGCGATAGCCTTCCTTGCCAAATAGTGGCAGGGTTAAAATAAATAAAATGGCCAAGTTTGACCGGGAGAAAAAATAATTTAGGCCAAGAGAAATAAAAATATGGAATAATTGAAGGAATTTAGTGGGAGACACTAAATACTCCACGCACACCATGCCCTGAGGTAATTTTTCTCGTCATCGATGTGGCTGCTTCCTGTGAGAGGATCCTCCTGAAGATGGTTTCGTTTAACAGATGATTGGCGCTACAAACAGCCAGCGACCTTGCGTTCTGCTTCTGCAGGTCATTGCATAAGACGTTACATAGAGGCCGTGCAGCTAGTCTGGTATTAACTTGCAAAATAGGGCTCCTTCATTATTTTGTAAACAACTATCTGATTACCGTCTAGTCCCCCTGTATATTTTCTTTTCGTCTGTACGACACACAAATTATCTCAACAATAACACGGAATCTCATTTATCTACAGCATGGAATAACACAACCATAAATTGAGGACTTCAGCTGACTTGTATGTCCCAAATATTCGCATTGTTTTATCATTTATTCTTCTGCCTTGTATTTATGCCCAATCTTCGACGACTGCACAAAATATCTCACTAAATCCTGCCTGTTTGCCATCGTTTCCCCATCAATTCTCATGTCAGACACTCGTACATTATTCCTGTTTGAAAATAATTTCTATCTCACCAGTTTCTCTTTGATCAGAATCTGATCTTCTGGCTTCGAACCTCTCGATTGGTGTTTTGCTTCCTTTGATAGCCATATACCGGGGCGGAGCCCATCTTCAGAAATAATTTGGGGCATAGACCTTTTATGACGAAATTCATCTTGACTCTCGAATTCCGCTCCTCCGTTCTCTAGTCTCAGAATTTTAAAACACCTCACCTTCAACTTCAATTAATAAAGGATTTTAATATAAAAGAAAACCTTAAGTTCTGAGAACCCATTAATTCTTTATTTTAAAATAGAATATAAATATCCTCTGTTTCGAACTTAGTTAAAGTTTCAAACTATATTTATTTGCTGCTAAACAAAAAATGTTGCGAACATATTTCTCCCAGAAGATACAGACAGTATAAAAGAGTAATCTATGTGGCTCACGGTGTTACTATTTCTTCACCGCCCAAGACATACTATGTATAGGTTCTCTTCACTATGGGCCAATAACTGGGCCATACATTGGCTGCCAGTAGTCGGTGACTTTGCTTCTATCTTCACAGTGGTCCAGTGGTCAATAGGGCAACATATTCACGCCTCCTTTGTCACTGTGTACTTAGCTTAATGTGTGAAGCCAACCTCGACCAACTTAATTTCCAAACTTTACCAATATCGGCCAATATAAATCAACCACTCTCTACGCCATGGTCATGGCCTACGTTGGTCCAGATTGGGTCATGATATAGAGGGACCATTATTAGCTATCGCTTCCCTGAGCGTGACTCGAGTATTAGACCCACCAGGCTGGCTACTGGTACCCGATATTCGATAGGCACGCGGAAGATTTCTAAGGCCGGAGGCGCCCAGGAGCAAATCCTTGGTGGCAGGAATCCGAACGCTGGATAAGCGGCTGGCGTTGGAGTCGTTTCTGGATCCCGGCTCTTTCTCTTCAACGTTAGCTCAGATTCTAAAATTTCTCCAACAACCTGCCATCCTCAACAACAGTTCACAAGCTTTCTTTCACTCCCCTTCCCCCATCTCATCTTGGGATACTTAGATGGTCGTTTCCAATAGACCAATCTCTAATGTGGATTACTACGGCGTGGTAACGTTAGTCAATTTTGAGGGTCCTTTGCTTTCCGCCGAATTTACCGCCACTGTGGCGTCTTGGCTCCCAGAATTGCTGTTACCGTCTTTCATCCCCCCGAAGTTCTCCGTCTGGTTCCTGTATTTGTATATATTGTTAGTCTTCAGTTGGGCGCAAGCCCGGTGGCAGTTACAAAATGAAATTCCTTAAACATAAATACTCCTAATCTAAAGAAAAATAATCACAGTCCTTTAAAATGTATATAGCTCGGAAAGAAAGCAGAGAAACACTACAAGAATTATATTATCTTAACACTTCACTTTAATTTTCAAATTCGAATATACATTTGTATTATTCAAAATACCCACTTCACTTCACACGTTTTTTTACGTTTGTCCTGAATTTATTTTCCTGAAGAGGATTTCCTCCAAACACTCCCGCAGGTAAATTATTCCACTCGTTGATGGTCCTATTAAGGAATGAGAATTTGCCAACATCTGTTTTTTTTCTTTCTACATTGATAATCCCATCTACCTACTTAACTGGGCTTTTGCATTTTGGAGCTAATTCCAATCCATGGTTTTCGCCCCGTATAAGCTTTGAATAGCACATGCAGCCTTGTTTTCTCCCTCCTTTCTGACAATATATCCCAGCCTAGCTGTTCTACTTTTTCATTCCTATGACCCGGCCTACTCGCACAAAATTAGTAGCCCTTTTTTGAACTTTTTCTAATGATTCTACTTGTTTTTTTCTCATTCACCACAATTTTCGAAGCCATTCTATGGTTAAATGAAATTAATTAAATCGTATGCTAAACTCAGAACAAATCCGAATGATGGGACTCATAACTGGAACTCCCTGGTACGTAAGTAACTACTTTTGACAATCAATAAGGAAGAGAATGTACGGACATAACAACCCCATCATCGCATTAATCCAGGAAGCTCCACCCTGTCAACCACTAAACAGAAAACTAAAGTGAAACAGGTTCCATGATTCGATTATCAAAACTTAGCAAATAAACTCACAGAAAAAAATAAAGGTTTTCGGGCAGTTAACGGATTATACAAAGTTTTAATTTCAATTAAACTGTGTAATCATAACTGTATAAACTTCGGATAGAAAGGTATATAAAATTTAAAAATATATATTGAAGCTAGAAATCCCAATGACACCTTAAACGTAATGATGCGTAGGTACTACAAAGCAATTTTGCAGATACTGCTTGCCGGGATAGATTTTAGAGAAATGACTTCACATGGCGTAAAAACAAATTTTTCGTTATATAACGTCTGAATTACGACCAATTATTTAGACATGCTCCAGTGTTTGTACAAACTGCAGCCGCGAAGCGTACAATATTCCTCTGCAACGTCAGTGACTACCTCTAGCTTTTGAACTATTTGTGCAAAGTTAATTTAAACCACTCTGGAGTTTTCCCATACCTCAAGAATTTCCTCCAATTTCTTGATAAAGTAATCGCATTTTGTTCG
Source organism: Eucriotettix oculatus (assembly GCA_034510155.1). NCBI lineage: Eukaryota > Metazoa > Arthropoda > Insecta > Orthoptera > Tetrigidae > Eucriotettix > Eucriotettix oculatus. The sequence goes on along the minus strand of CM067376.1, from coordinate 129,111,897 downwards.
TCAAGTTGCCGAAACTGTGTCAAGCTATTTCTATGACTAAATTTGGGCCCTCTACCCTCATACAATTACCGGTTACTTCCTCCAGCTGCCTATTCACCAGTGCCGCTTCTTTGATAAACTGCTTACGTTACGCTTCCGCCCTCGCCTCTTATTTGCGTCTTCCAGTCTTCCCGCACCGATTTCTTTGACGCAGTTTTCCACCTCAGATACAAACCTTTCTACTCATACACATTACTTACGATTTTAAAAGCCTATTCCGTCCCTTTTTAAATTTCAACCTGTCAATTTATTCTCTATTTGTCACACTAATTCTACCGTCGCGTTAATCACCCGCGCTCCTTCAATTTACATGAATTATTGCAAACGTCTCGAATTGACTAAATTGAAGCATATTTTAATTTATAAGAACAGTTGGTCAATTTTACAAACACTTAAAGCAAGATAACCTAACGTACAACGTTTTTTTTCCACAAATCGGAGGATCTTCTCAATTACTACACGCACTACTTTCTTATGTCCATTTTTCAAAATGTGTTTAATGATAAAACGCAATATAAAAATATACTCAAGGAACTATTTTATTCGCCTTTAAGCTCATGACCTCAACGTTTCTAAAATCATTCAGATTATATTGGATTACATATCAAAATTACTCCGCCAATAAAGATTTTTAACATCTATAAAACTATCAAATCCGTGGCTTGTTATGTTCATAATCCAGATGACACTCATGTAAAGTACAATGGCTGCAACTATATTTGCATTGGTCAAACGAAGCGCGACACAGAGGATAACTACAAATGACAAACTGAAAATCATTCCAAAGGTTAAAATTTAACGTCTGTTAAACAATTGATGACCTTGTGCAGATTTTATTCTATAAATTTATTCGTATCGACGATACGGCATGGTTTTATGCCTATTTCGGTTTTTTCATCCCACAGCAGTGTCAAAACATATCAAAAAATCACATCAGAAGTCTAACAATAGTGGTAGAGATCCGAGGTAGCACGTAACACTTAAACTCCTTTTCCACAAGTAGTCATAGTTATAGCTAGACATGGCTGTTCCATATATGTTTCACAGCATTCCATTACTATGGTATCAAAAATTAATAAGTCTCATCGATGCAGACTTTACAGATTCATCGTCATGGAATCAAAATTTATAGTTTTAACTATGCTATCGATACTTGCAAGAAATTACGTTTTAGATTAAAAGTATAAAACGAAATGATAATTCATTCTTAATCTGTGAAAATAGTGAAAATCCTGTGATTTTTCGAAAATGTTTTATACAATTACGCTCTTTCTTCTGCCAATCGGAAGACCTTCTCAAATACAACTTCCAAATAAGATTTAACATTGTAAGTTTGAATGATCTTAATAAAAAATTAAGGAACCACTGTTCCACTTACAGTATTTGTATTACTTTGTAATAAGTGACACAAATACTTTAAATATGAACTGAGATCCGTTTCTTTGTGATTGAGATCTTTGGATTCATATAATTTCATATCTCAATTGGACGAACATAGTGGAGTCATTGGGTCTCATGTTAATAATTTCTGAGATAATGTGGTAGGGGCGAAGGTACAAATGTCAAGTCTTTGTTATCAGGTTACGTGAAAGGAGAGAACAAAATTAAAGTGCCAGGAAATATCAAATAACAGAAAGTCTTTCAGAACAATTAGGGATTAGTTTTATAAACGAAGCAAAAATGGAAATAAAGTAAAATAACGTACTGATGTTACTATACATATTATCTTCATTTTCATACAGTAAATCAGCACATAAAAGTTTCGTTGACTTGTCTACAGAAAAGGAAGTTGCAAAATGGCAGTATTAATGGAAAATCTCAATGTTTTAATAAACAAACACATAATGCCAACATATTATCTGCTATTTAAAAGAATTTACAACAGACTTTCCGAAAAACTACTTCCTTGAGTAGAAAAATAGCCTGCTGGAAACAAAAAGATTTTACCACGTTTCAAGAAATAATACTATTCCATTGTGATTAGTACCAAATACGTGATTAAAGGTTGGTAGGATAAATTTTTCCAATCCGGAATTATGAACAATTCTTACGATCATAATGCATTTTTATTGGACATATTTGAGTTTCAGAAATATAACTTTAATATTCCGGCATTAATATAACACGTATTCGTAATAAACATTTACCGATTGTGTACCAAATATTCCTGAGAAAGGTCCGGAAGAAATACAATTTGCTAATCCGTAAGACACATCGGATTTTTTAAATGTTATCGTTCAACTACAGTAACCATTAAATTAAATTTAAAATAAATATTTTTAAATATGTTAACCTGAAAATTAACTTTCAATCTGTCTTTTGCACAATCAGTACTAGAGAAAAACTATGAAATTTACTTCCATGAAACGAAATTCTTGAATCTCATTTAAGAACTACAAGCACTTTTTTAATTCTTAATGAAGGGCGCTTAAGATCTGAACTAATATTTAATAATGCTTATGTACAGTCTGTACAATCACATCCTTTTTCTTACTTATTATATTTTCAATTTCTCTTTGTTTCTTTATTTTCAAATATACATATACCCACAGAAAATAACACATGCATGACTTTGTGAGATGAAAAACGGATGAGTGGAAAGATTCAGTAAAATATCTGCAAGACCAGACTGCCCAGGGAATCTCCATACAGACCCAGTATTTGTTTGTTGGTGCTTTCGAGTCGGCAAAAATCGGGAGTCGGCATAGATCACAGACGCATTAGTGAAGGACAGTATTTGTATAGACTGTATTACATTTAAACAAAAGCATGAGAAAATAACAAAAAAATTATAAGTTAGCCCGGATGAAAGTTTTAAACATTGAAAGCGCATTGTGTACGAAGAGGCACGAGTTAACGCAGATAAACGGAAGCTTTGTTTAGAGAAGACAATTTTAAAATTTGAAGCGTGACTAATTTGATACAAGCGCCCAGCACTACAAAGTCCGGCATTTGAATCGTCTTTCTTTATTATTAATATAATTTTATCAGCCTCATCAATATTTTTAATTACACAACCACGTACAGCACACAGCTTGAAATTATAAGTAAATTTATCTGGTTTCAAACCAACATGTAAGAGATTGCTTCAGATTTAGAAAAGAAAGAGATTGCAATAGGAATAAGTTACTAGGGTGGAATTAATTTCAAGAATATGACATAAATAAATATTTTAACTACACCAATATATAGAAGCTGTACATTAGCTTTGAAGTAGTCACGCTTGCAATTTTTGGGGTATTTAATGAAATGTTTAATTGTGGTCGAAAACAGACAAAACTTAATGATACAAAACCAAGAATACTTTAATACAAATACATGTTTCGGTCCTGATCTCGACCTGCTTCAGGTTGAACTAAAGTTAACAAAACACAAGAATATTACACTACAAAGATACAAAAGCACAGCCCAAAAGTACAAATAATTAAACAACCAAGGATCATTAAAATTAAAAAAGGTAAAGGTAATCAGTATAAATTTGAAAGCTTACATTTCATTAAACAAGACATTATATAGATTACTCAGTAAATCGGTGTCCCTTTTTTCATTTAATGTATTATTGTTGCGTTTAATGTGAATCATTTCGGATTTGGTCTGTTTTAGCCTCAATTAAACATTAATTTAAAGTTACAGACGTTAAAAATTATTATATATTTAATAAAATACTTCAATTAAAAAAATATTATTCTTTATCTAAGTAAAATTGACAATACTGTTTAATTATTGACCAAATGGTCTTGATCCATAAATTATTAATTCTTGACGCACATGAGATTAGGAGATCATTTTGCTTTTCGGGCTAGCAAAATTTATCCTCAATTCGAATCTCATTTTGTAAACATATCTCTTTATTTGAATCATTTTGTAAATAAATTGTTTGAAATGTTTTTATCTCATAAAAAGTCTCACCTTGCTACATAATTTCCAACCGCAATTTTATTTTTCAATTTGGCTTCAAGCTAAGAGAATTTATAACAGCCCTACAATTTTGTGTTCTACTAAATATCATATAGATACAAATTTTCACAATTCTTACTGTTTACTTATAATAATAACCTATGTTCTTCAATCTTGTCATTAGTTATAAAATTCAACCGAGACGGTCACTGAAATAAAATTTCAATAAAGCCACTAGTTAGTACTGATGGTCATAAATAATTCATTTTGTAAGTATAAAATTATTTTTCCACATACTAAGCTTGTGCTTCGTTGTTGAACACTAATTTCAGCGTGGTAAATATAGAAATGAAAAAATTTTTCGTTATAAGTAAATTGGTATGTTCCATGTAGCACTAATTTCATGCTGAAAATATGGCCTCAACAAAAGTTATTAGCCAGCCACTGTATTCATAATTTCATAGTATAATCTGAGCCAACTCACTTAACCCACTTTCTTTAATTTTCCTCGCGAAATTTTTCATCGAGGCAGGCCCTTGTGAGGATGTTGATTAATTTTTTTCGACAGTTATTATTATAGAGCATACTCCGTAATTTGTATGAAGTATACAAATTGGTTTTCTTTTCATGTACATTGTAACCGAAAACTTTGTTACAGATTGAGATTATTAACAAAAAAATCGATACAAACTTACAGACAGGCAGACAGAAACTTTAATTATATATTGATTTTATTTTCCTTTAAAAATGAGAAATTACTTAATATTAAAATTTATTGAAGCGACAAATAAAACCAATTCACGTATAAATCGTATTAATAAGGGAGTTACCTCTCTGTCAACAATAGGTTAAGAGCAAATCCAACTGCAACAATAGATGGAGTGAGAATACTCGCCTTCCGTCTCTCTTTATCATTCTGCCAAAATTACGCTTATAATAGCGCAGTAAGTGGGATTAATGATATAGGAATGCCTAATAGGACTTATAACTCGCAGTTGGTTTTCACGAAGATTTTCGCACGGTACTTCATTGGATTTATAAATATTTACATTGATATCTTTGAAACTCTGAAAGATATCGAATTGACACACACACGAAAATTTATGGTAAAATTCCTGTTTCAGTCCCTGAAATTTTCATTTAAATCCGTTGCCGTTTCGGTCAAGAATATAGTCAACGCGAATCATAATTTTTGAGATTCGAATGCACATATACTAAGAAACCTTCCCGAAGAATTAGTATTTATATTACGTTAATGTTTTATACAATATAACGAAATGAAATATGTAAGAATATTTAAGTTATATTTCCTGTATTTAAACCCTCCTAAGACGGGTCTGATGCAACACTCCATGCTAAACTATCGTGCACAATATAATATATTTTAATCTATATTAAAATGAAAATGGAAAGAACATGTATAAATAACGAATTGTAAATTCTGCTCATGATGACTTAATGTTGAAAGCTTCTGTTACAATAAAGACGTAATGTGTATATACATGTATGTTTTTTAAGATTAAAAAAATTGAAGACTGTAATTTAGCAACCAGTGAACGATATTTTTTGCGTCAACTAAAATTTGAGCATTCTTCCATTATATTTTCTCGTCTACTATTGACAGCAACGATTTGCCTCTCACATAATTACACAAGTCTAACAATACTAGGACGATTCTTGTAGAAAGCGGCAGAAACGCATCTTTTGTTCCTTTTGTAACTTATTTTCCCGATTTACAGTTAAATTACTTCTCTTATGATTACCTAACGTTGCGCAACACCGTGGATTCCGAGAACAGTTCAGGCTACACCCACGCACTTTTATGAAATTGTCAGAGTTATAGTTTACTGTGCCTGTATCAGAGCTCCATTACCATATGGCATCAAGTGTTTATAATAGTTTAGCGTCTTATTGTATTTCTACGTGTTTAATTGTAAAAATTTGGAATTTTAAAGAATGACTATGCCTAGTGGAAATATTTATAATTGAAGAAATACAGACAGTGACAAAGGTTTTTAACTACTATTAAACATATCGTCAACTATTTAATTATATACATTTTTTTCAGGCGTTTTCAACTCTGTCTTTGTCTTTGTTTGTTCTAAGTAACAGGTATTGATATTTTCTTACAAGAAATTTTATATATTACAATATGTTTACCTAATTTACTGACAACATATTTTCGGTTTTATAGTAAAATTTAAAGAATTGGTTGCTTAATCTGTGACATCAGTATATTATTTCGATTATAACTGTCCTTGGATACAGACCAAGAAGAAATATTTTAAATTTAGACCTTTTTTCGTCAAGAATAACGTTAATTTACATATTTTAAACTTTCAAAAACATGAAGAAATTTATTGACGCCTAATTAAATTTTAAATTGGATGACGTAGCAGTAGTTCAATAAAAATTCTATATTGTTCTCAAATTTTCGTATTAATTTATCGTTACACAAATTTAAAATGAATATTTTTTATTAATCGAAGAATGATATAAATTTGTGAAACAGTACGTCAGATGCGTTAACAGTTTTGATTTAGCGTAGTCTTTTATTTTTATGTTTCTTGATAAAATCTATCGTATTTTCCCATCTTTCCGGTAAATTGTGAATCCCCTTCCAAAAAAACTTTTCATCTTTCGATACGATCCACTCATCGACCCATTTTTTGACTTCTTCGTAGTTTTTGAAGTGCTGCATAGAGAGCGCGTGCGACATCGATGAAAACAGATGGTAATCTGATATGGGCCAGGTCCGGTGAGTAGGGCGGGTGGGGCAAAAGTTCCCAGCCAAACGTAGAAACGGTTTCTCTGACTGCTTTCGCTGTGTGCGAGGGGGCGTTGTCGTGCTGCAGAATCACCTTGCCGTGCCTTGATGCCCATTCCGGTCTCTTTTCTTCCAACGCACGCTTCAAATTAACCATTTGTTGATTGTAGCGGACGGTATTAACCGTTTCACCTGATTTCAGAAGCTCATAGTACACCACACCCTTCTGGTCCCACCAGATGCACAGCATTCCCTTCTTTCCAAAGCGATTTGGTTTTGCGGTGGATGTTGATGCTTGACCTGGGTCAACCCATGATTTTTAAAGAAACCATTAAAAAATTCATAACAGTTCTTACGTTATTGTTCTTTAATTTCTTATAAAAGAAACGCGCCAACAGGAAAAAAGACAACTGAATAATAATGCTAATATACCTGAAATTGTTTCTTGAAAATCATAAATTTACATGTTTTATGAGGTAATGACAATGAACTTAAAAACTAATACTAATACCTACTGATTTCAGATATAATTTACATATTATCTTGCCAGTGCTTAAGTAGAATAAGTGATTACTTTTATTAGAATTTTAATTATTAAATTATTTATCTAGTTCCTTTTTAAGGAAAAGTTAGATTATTAATTAATAAGTGAAATCATTTATTCTGCTTCCACAAAGCATAAAGTTAAAAATAAGCTGTGAAAATTTCAGTGCTGTATCCATAACGTTTTGGAAAAAATGTTACACAAAGATGACGATTTTAACATTGGCAACGTAGGGCCTTGTGATTGCCATTAAGACAATAAACAAGATTTAAAAACTTGAGAAGTTTATTTCATGCAAAATCACAAACAACATCGTTCAGATCAAATTTATTACTATTTTCATGTTCAGTGGCACTAAGTCGAATTTGAAAGACGAGGTTCTTAAGCATTTTATTATGTTTAAATTAGGTAAGGTTCTCTCGCCAATAGCGACAGTTCTGGGAAGCGTTACCGGGATTCTTAAAGCATTGTTCAAATTCGGCCCAATTTTAAGTGGTATAATGAATTTAAAGAATGTCAGCTGGATTGTATTTCTTTCTAAAAAGTATAGAATTCAGTCTATTTTGTCTTCTAGTTCACAATCCATCACAACGATTTGGAGGTATTTATGTATTTCAGATTAGGTGGTTTTGCCGCCGCAGGCAGTCACCTACCGTGCCTACCGCAGTCAAGAAAGTTAACATGACACTGTACAAATGTATGGAGATCTAACTATGTGAATAAAAATTGTTAATGACGAGGCACTGGGTTTCTGACAAATAATATTAAGCTAAGATGAATACGACAAAAGGTCGAAAGCTTCTTTAAATTTTGTAACTACAATAAAGACATTTTATAAGACTGTTCTGGTTAATCGTCTGATTCCACTTCATCATAAAGTGTATTTATCAACATGTAAACAATAAAAAATGAGTTATCAACTTGTTTTTTAAAAATATATTTGTTATGCCCAGGTATATATATTTTAAATCTAGCACGACGAATTTAGCTGAAAAAGGGATACTTCAGCTTAGGTGATTTTGCCGCCGTAGGCAGTCACCTACAGTGCCTACCGCCCAGGTCCGGCCCTGATCGGAGCTTTGGGTTATAATTATTAAACACGTATTTTAGCTGATCAACCGGAGTTTTAGAAACAAAACAAAATAATTCGTCAACTTATATTTTGAAGAAAAAAAAAGAAGATTTGGGATCAATTACACCTTGGAAAATATATTTTTCAATCTAGGGTGATGAATTTAGCTGAAGAAGGAGATAAATTACTGTGAACCGCTGATTTTATAGTAATTGTTGTTGTTAAAAGAAAAGTAGGTGGAATTGATTGTGAGATTTAGCAGGTACTTCATGGAGAGGAGAATAAATTTCCATTAGATTTGGTTCTATAATTGTTGGGTTCCGGTTAAATGTTAAAGCGTTTGAAGGACATGGAAGTTGGACGGTGTTTCTGAGCGTGCAGTTGCGGAACTTACTCGTCATTCACAAACCACGCAGCGACAGTATCAAAATTTCGATAGTTACGTATTGGTGGTTTGTGTGTGAGGTAATAGAAGTAATAAGAGCGTGTTTACAGTTGAGTGGCGTAGGAAAATGACAAGAGTTGTGAATAGTGGGGATCAACAAGTTGCGAAGTCTAGCGGCGCTCGATAGCGCAGGAAGGCTGACGTCACGGGGGAAGGAGGCCAGCAGTTGGCAGTAGTTCAGTCGGCCTCTGCAAGCCCTGCCATCCGCACACACGCCTGTCTGCCATGGTCGGTGAGTACCAAAGCTCTGCAGCCCTCCGTCGGCTCGCACCTTGTCTGTGCCTGTTCCTGTACGCACTTAGCCGCAACGACGGTCGTACGTGGTGTGAAAGTTTCCCGTGTTCACGTTCAGCTGTTATTCGGGCGTGGGAGTGCGCATGCGCGTGGGCGCACGCCGCTGTTCGTAAACTTGACCCAGTGTCAAGGCTGGCGGTTGGCAGCGGTACAGTTTCTTAGCTTGATAACCAGTTAGAAGGGGATTCTGAACTTTCTTAGGCCTATAATCCCCTACTTTAGTGTATTTCAACGTGTTACGAAATTTGGTGTAAGCTGCATTGCTCACGCAGCGGCTGGGCCCAGCCGTAATGCTCCGTCATCAGTTTATCGTGACTCACGTGAACTCGGATAACAAAATGTTTCTGTTCTATAGTTAGGTCTCGTGTACAGAGTGGAAAACGAAACGACTTCAAATGTCATTTTCAAGGCTGAAGTTTCGAAATATGCTACTTTATGACTCGAGTCTTGTTTTTCTTTCATATATGTTGTAGCTATTTTACAGTAAAACCTTTCAAGAAGAACTATCAAAAGTAATACTGACTTGATGCCACTTTGCACAAAAAACTAATTCTATCCTGTAATCACTTTCCACCTCTATTATACTTTGTCTCATAATGTTCCCTCTACACCACATTATTTATGCTTTCTCTCCATTGGAATTTAATTTGCGGATATATTTATTATTAAACATTCTAAACAGAATAAGAGGAGAGAACAATACCAAGGACTTTGACCAAGAGAAGAAATAGATTGATATGCCACATATTGAGTTCTAGGGGTCTTTTAAAGTTAGCATTAGAAGGAAGTGTGTGGGGTAAGAACAGTAGAGGGAGGCCAAGGATTGAATACGCTAAGCAGATTAGTATGTGGTAGTTGTGTATAAATGAAAAGACTTGAGCAGAATAGGTTAGCATGGAGGGTTGCATCATACCAGTTTACGGACTGATTACTAGAACACATTCAGCAGCAGCACCTTTCCATTAAGACTCCGACCTTCACAGGTGTTCGTGTTATCGCATCTAGAACCATTCCCTACGATAGACATTGTCAGTCATCATGATGCATCCCATATTTTCTCATTGCCCTCTTTTATAGGGTTCTTAAGTGATTGTGCAGTAGTTAATAAAGCGATAGAAACGCCACTACACTATCAGCCCGATTACGAACTACCAGAAAGACTTATTCGTATCATTTCATTGGTAATTATTTCCATATAGCAATTCTTAAATAAGATACATGGAATTTTGCTTAAGACACAAATTTAGATGCAGCGTTATTCTACAGTAACAAAGACGACTATTAAACTGAGGTTCCCCTCTTATTTTATCAGAAGTGTCACACATCACGGATACTTTTTCCCCACGATGCCGTCATAAATTTTGGCTGTTTTTGAAACCTGTGAGAAGAAAGATGAAAGCGGTTTGTTGTTTAGACAAGTTCAAGGGTGCTGATTTGTTTCTCTCGACAAATAAGAATGTATATTGGTCCATTCAGAGAGCGAACTCCTCTTCAGTAATTTCGAAGACCAAATTGCTCGACGAACCTGATGCAGGTTTTCTAGAGTTTGCCCTGCATCTCTTTCAGGTGAACATCGGGTAGGGTCCTTAAACCGTAACCCGGCGACTCTAGTTAACGCTTTGCTGTTTTAATCTCTTTTCCCTTTCAAATTCTCATCCTATTTTCTTTCTGGAGTAGCTGTTTATTGGATCACCCTCGTGTAGCTTATCACACTAAAAAATAAAAAAATCGTGTAATTATTAAGAAATAGATAATGAAGTTGCAAAATAAAGGTAAAGAATAAGATAATAAAATATTTATTAATCATAATAATTAAATGACAACCCTAAAAACAATTTTAAAAGTTTTATTCAACTACGACTTTTCATCTACAGTTGTGGGATTACATCAGGTAAAAAAAGAAAAATATTTTTTAAGCAATGCATGCAGTTACAGACGTAACTAGGTGAACATAGACGTCCAAATATAAAATTTTGCGTAATGGTCTGTATCGAGTGACGGTTACAACATAAATTGCTTTTTTTGCTTCATTTTGGTGTAGACAATTTGCAGATGTTGAAATTTACGTAGCATCGAGATAAATAATAGCCATGGGGGAAAAGTATGAGAGAACGGTAAGAATATAATCATTGAATAAATATATTCAGAGTCTGTGGCATATTTCATTGTTGTGTATTTGATTAAGGGTTCTATGTTGTTGAATTATTATATTACTGTTGTATTAGTACTGACTTATTTTTTTTAACGAAAGATAAAATGGCTTGTGAAATGTAGAAGCAAAAAATTATTTTTGAAACCAACACAATTTGCAAACCATGTTTACCATCAATATTGTTATATTAAATGGCCGCTTCCTGAATTTTCAAGTGAGCATGTTTGGAGTTGTTGAAATTAGCCACTTAATTAGTGTGTAAGTATACGTCGCGTTCGACACGACGAGATTTGTGACGAAACTGTAGATTATGCATCGTCGGGAAGCAAGAAGCGCTTGTCCATGGCACATATATACAGAACGCATGGCGCGTGTAAAACCTTTCCTGTAGTAACGCTTACGTAACCTAAAAAGTAAGGCAGCTTAATTCCTGGCTCACCTTGTTCCCATTACAGAGTAATCGCGGACCGGGTCTTCGTTAAACGTAATCTCGGTTTCGGTATTGGCATATTTGTTAATCAGTGCAGGTAGAAATGTGCGCTTCGGTGATGGGCGCAGGATAAATAAACTAGGATAATTTGTTCACAGTACTTTAATGGAACTGAATAATGAACTGCTGGTTAATATTTGTACTTCCGCGCGGAACTGAGGAGAGTTTCAGTGCATCTTTCCGTAATTCTTATCTCTTTCAAACAGAGATGCAAGAATCTCAAATTAATATTTGCGAACTGTGGGACTTTTCACAGTGAATTTAATGACTAAGGCTGGCAATCTCTGAAGTTTAATTTCCATGTATTCCTTCACCGGGAGCAAATTGTTATTTTTGAAATAGCTATATCTAACAAGCCACCAAAGGACTAGTTGGGTCTGTGCCGCCCTTCATGTGGAGCCTTTATTCTTCGTTATTCGATCGATGATTTACTGCTTGGAGTTTTATCTTGTGAACAGGAGCTTGTATGTTGTTAACTCGATTTGACCATTTTACAAGGCTTAACAGCATGGAGTCGCAACTAGAGAAGAATGAATACTTCAGACACTTTATTATTACTTTAATCAATGATCTAGCTCTGCAGAAGCCAAGAAAAGAATTTTTGGCGTGAACGTAGAGACCCATTTGGTGACAAATGTACGGAAATGGTTGTCCTGTTTCGGAGAAGGAAAAATTGACTTGTGTGCTGAACCACGTTCCAGAAGACCTACTCCTTTTAAAGAAAACCGCCTAAATCGGTTGTTTGATCAAAATAATCCTCACCAAATAACGCGACAATTGGCAGTAATAAAGGAATACGTTCAGATAATCATTGAGCGCCTTTTTAATTCATTACATGTGTTAAGCAACACGAGCCAAAATCTGTCAATATTCATTTATGTTCGTCTTTGCTGGCCCGTTACCATTTTTTTTGGCTTAAAACCATTCTTTGGGAACATTGTTACTGGTGACGAGAAATGGTTTTGTCTGTGAGCGAATTCAAAGAAGAGGGAAGAATGAGTCGGTCCATCGAGAACCGCAAAAACCTGTGCGGAGGACTGTGCATACCCTCAAAATATGAACTAAACGACCATTTTTTCACCATGACCTGCCACGCTGCTGTGTAAACTGAACAGCCAAGAACTCTGTTGCTATTGAAAATAAAACGACTTGTAAATCTGTGTTGTTACACTACGTTGGTGCACACCCGCATACGACTTGAATCACCACTGGTACGATTCCTCATCTTCCATATTCACCAGACTTAACCCGTTTAGATAATGGTATTTTGCGCTCATCCTCTAACAACATTCAAGGACAAATGTTTTATGATGAAGTACCTCTTGGTAACTACAAATTGTTTACGTGATGAGGTACAGAAATTCCACCTGAACGTTGGCAGGCGGTCATGGTCAAAGACACTGATGACATCACTGAATCCATGAGTGGGTGATTTATGATTTGTGTATTAGTTTTGTACTGCAGTGTAATGAATTCTGTTTAATACTAATAAAACGGTTTGAACTTATGCTCCGACCCACTTGATTATATTCGTTGTATAATGTAAACGAATATATTCTCTTGTTCTTTCTACCGCGTCATAAGAAGTGTAACGACTTTTGTTATCAACTTTTCTAAAATATGCTTCTTCACTTTCTTTCTTTGTACAGCGAATGGAGTGATTTCCGTGGTACGTGCCAATTCTAAAAAGTAATGGGGAGTGTTGTTTTTAAGGTACTTAGCCGCGAGTTGTTGCATATATCACTACTTCTTACAACTCCTGCGCAAACAATTGCATAATATTTTTTATATAAATTTAACATGTTGAATAATAGGACGAATGCTAAGCATTACTTGCATTCGTATTCACACTTCCGTGAAACGGATAAAACCAACTAGGCTATGCATTTTTATGACGCCATAGAGGAGAGTAATTACGACTGTTGATGCAACTTGGCTGCCCATGAAGGTGACTGCTTTGTCCCCGCTTTGTTCAACAAAATTTAAAGATCTAAAAACTGTGGTCACAGAAAATAAGCTTTATGCTGAAAGATCGTAAAATTTTCAGGGCAGTACTTTTATTTACCGATATCATACATTATTTTACGAGATCTCTATAATTCAACTTCTTTATAACTCTGAAAGCACTAGTCTACAGTTAACAGCTTCTTTTTAATAACACTCCACGTACGATAAGCTGGATAAAGAATTCTTTGGTGATGATCATAGTCCCAGTTTACGATTTAATAGCTTATTTCCACTACTGATATAACTCAAAGTTCATGTGTACTAAAGCTTAATACAAAAACAAATGCACCGCGGTAGTCCTGGATTCTACTTTCTTCCCGAGTCCTCCGATTTTAATTTTCTTGTTTCTTATTCAAATGTCCTCAATTATGACAACCGTATGTATTAAAAAGGAAGCGGTCACCTCTACTGTGATTCATGACAGTTACAGTTATTAACCTCCATTACGGAATCACTTCATCAGGTCTATTATACTAACACGCTTTTTTTCGTTTACAAGACTAAGAACGGGGAGAAATTTAAATATAAAGCCTGGTTTCGTTTTATTTGTTTTTGTCGGGTTGAAGACATAATTCAAAAATAATATCTATTTTTTACAACATAATAAAAAACAAGCACACTTCAGTTTGATTAATATTAATCTATATTAAAGTTTATTGAACCTTCTTTATATTAAATGATTAAAAACGTTTCAAAAGAACAGTTTACTGCTATAAATTGCAAGCTTTCGACCATAAGGTCATTATCGGGCTTAAATACAATAAAAACATGCTTAGTATGATATTGACGTTTATTTTAGCCGCCATAGGCAAAGGATCAGGTATTTTTGACGCCCTTATTCTTTGTGATATTCTGTCTTGGTTAACATTGTTTTTTTGAGTTAGTTGTATGTGTGCGTATATTAAGTATGTTGGTATTGTGTATCATCCTTATGGCCGAAAGCTTGTAATTTAGAACAATAAACTGTTGTTTTAAACGTGAGGGCTATATTGGTTTTTAATCAATTAATTTTTATTGAAGCATGAAATAAGCTAATTGAAACCATAAAATTTACGCTTCGATACAATTTAATTGAAACTTTCTTACTAGTCAATTTCTAAATTTTAAGGAAAGGGAAAAATTACCCTACCTTATATATATATATATATATATATATATATATATATATATATAGTTCTGTGTGTTTAATATTTACTGGTCAATGTTTAATTAAATTACTTACCTAGGAATACAATTTATATTGCGGTCTGTATTTATAGTGTATTGAAGTGGGGAAACGATCGGGTTAAAGACCTGAGGTGAGTAACGATGCAGGAAACGGACGCAGGATAAGCAACCACAGCTTAGAAATCCACACACTTCCTATCATGGCAACAGTTTTTATCACTTAATTGTAATACATTTCTATTTTCAAATATTGATTGCGTTGAAATTCAATAGCAGTTAAAACTCGTGGTGTATTACAGATGTTCCGAGAAAACGGTTGACCCATACTCGTTTAAAAGGAGTTTTTTTTCGTAATGAATAAAACGTTCAGTAGGATAAAATATGTTAACAAACCTAGTTAGTGCGTGGGTTAGTACAATACCATATTTTAAATTTTAAGATCAGGTACGAGTGTGCCTGTCTAAAAGTTTGGAATTAAAGACACGAATTGTTATTCACTTGCGTCAGATATTGTTATAGTCTCTTGTTATTTGCATAACTAAGAACAATGTAAGGGATGTGTTTGTATGAGAGAGGACTTACTTTAGGACTTTAAGGAAAGGTTTTTTTTGTATAAAATGTATGATTTCTCTGGATTTCCAGCACGGTCAGATCGTCGCCGTAACATTGCTGTATTCTTATTAATATAACCGTCTATATTTTTCAACTCAATCTTAAGGAGACAAGTTTTAAAACTGTTTCCATAACGAGTGTTTCTTGTATGAATACAGACGTCGTATCTACAATTTGTCTTCGCTGAAGATAAGATGAGCACATAGACAACGCATTATTTGCGGACCAATCTAAGCAGAGAGCAAACAAAAATAATTGTTTTCAGAAGAAAGACATGAATGGAAAAATGTCGATCGGACCAGGTACTCGAATCCCCATTCTTCACGTATTTCCTGGAATTAGGGCGTGAAGAAAATGATTAGTGAATTGGTAGGTGAGCCTTGCTTAGGTTTACGTGAATGAAGGGTCCTTGGACGTCGACTCCTATTAATGGTTAGTGCCCGGCTTGATATCGGGAAAACCGGGGTTCGAGTCCCAGGTCTGGTCGACATTTTTCCATTCATGTCGTTCTAAAAATTAGTTATATTCTTTACTGAGCTTCAATTGACGCATTTCCACTTCATTAGACTAAAAATAACTGCAAAAGAACTTCTACATAAATGCTGCAATGGAATTAAATGACTTATTGATCATTAAAATCGTTCGTCACTCGTTTCTTAAAAGTATCGTTTAGGCTGGCTGGTCACGAGTCCCTCCAAGTACAGAATTTAACGTTTCAGGGAACATTCCTGAAGTCACTTCGATCCTGCATAGATAAAAGTATTAGGTGACAGATTTTAAATGAGTCCGTACGAGTGACCAAGCCGAACATCGTACTGATCGACCAAATGAAGTGACCAAGCCAGAAATGGTGACGAATTTCCACAAAATGCTATTGGATGATCGTCGGCTAGAAGATCACGCAAACTAAAATGCAAGTTAGGCATTTAAAAATAAGCTGTACATCGAAATATTGGCTGAAAATTTGAGCAAGCTGTGTCAAGAGGAGTGTGTCGTTTGTTTACAATGAAACAAGCAAGAGTGTAGTATGGATATTCGTCTCGAGTGTTTGACGATGTTCCAGTGCAACAAAGCAGAGTCTTTCGTTGATTAATAGCCATGGACGAAATATGGTTCCATCGGTTCATACCTAAAACGAAGGAGCAGTCAAAGAAACTGACTGAAAAGGAGACTGCTCCAAAAAGGCATCTCCAGGTCTCAAGTGTTTTGGGATGCCCATGTAATAATTTTCATTTATTTTCTTCATGAAGGTAAAGCAATCAGCGGGGAGAATTATGCGAACTTATTGCATCATTTGAGTGTTGAACTAAAGCAAAGACGACCGTTTTTGGCGAGGAAGAAAGTGTTGCTTCATCACGACAATGCACCAGACGATACATCCATTATCGCAATGGCCAAAACTCGTGAGTTAAAGGAAGAATTCCTTCCTCACGCTCCCTATTGGCCAGAAATAGTTCTCATGGATTATTTTCTCTTTCAATGTTTTCAAAAAGTGTCTGGGTCTACAATGAAGAAGTTGAATCTGAGGTTGAGTGCTGCATTGAGGAGAATAATGGTTCTCAGTTTAAACGCAGTATCGAAGCTATTTACAACTCTAGGAAAAGGCGTATTGATCTAAGAGGAGATTACATAGAGTAAAAATAAGTATTTTTTTCCAAATTATTGTTTTTCAGGGACTACCAACGTTAGGACTGTTGCATAGGACTAACCAAAAGAACATAAAAAACTCGCCCCAGGCGACGTTCCCAATTTAAGACAGCCATGGTCAAGAATTCAGTTTTTACAAAAGATATTAGAGTAAATAATCTTAGATTTTGATTGGAAAAGTTATTCTATGAGATTCTGAAATCATTTGTCTGAAATTCTACGCATTAAGTACAATTATTTAATCAATAAACTTTAATTATTTAGGGTTCTTAAAATTGTCTCTTTTGTTTTCTCTTATTTGTACTCCTGAGGAGGCCCTCAGATCGCGGAAGAAACTTTGAATTTTAATATTATATTTCTAATTAATTTTGTTTGAACAGTTTATAATTAATTTTTCAGATTTATTCATTGGCCGTTACCTTTTATTAATTTTTAATATCAGTTGGTAATATTTCTGTAAACTGTTAAATTTTAGTAAGTAGGGAGAAGAAATGAGTCTATTGGAGCTCCGATAAATAAGGTAAAGATAATTTAGAAGGTAACAATGGAAAAATATCGACCTGACCCTGGACGTTCCGTTTTTCTTGTGTCTTGAATTCCATGCACATTTGTTCAATTTACACAATGTCCCTTCTTCACTGAATTCCTATAACTTTGGTTGTGAAGTAAAAAATTGTAGGTGAACCTAGCTTAGGTTTGTAGGAATGAAGGGATCTTGAATAGGTCCTGCGACGTCCACTCGGACTTGCTCAGTGGTAGAGTACCCTCCCAGAAAGCGGGAGGTCCTGTTTTGAGTCCTGGGTCTAGTTGATATTTTTCAATTCTTATCTTGTAAATTTCTGTTCCATCGAATTATGTAACATATAGATTAACTCTGATTTCAGTCAGTTGCCAATTATTGATCAGTTGGTAACTATTACTTTATTCCATGTAATTTGATGGTTCCACTGTTCAGCCACTAGCTTACGAACATATTTTCATCCGATAAATGAAGGGAACTAGGATAGTCTTCGGGTTATCAAAGGAAGTCCAGTCAAATGAAGAATTTTCTATTACGTTTGTTCTGGTTATTGTCACACGTCAGTTGTTGAGTAAGTTTTCCTTGAATAAACCTCTAGCTGTAGTGAAAGCCTGTTACCGGGAAAGTTCATATCCTTCCTCATACTTCTCCTCAGCGAAGCCGAGATGCACGTACAAACTAATAACATAAATCTCAGATTGGATTCTTCTTGAAATAATTTGTTGCATCTCAAATTGAGTATAAAATCTCAATGTATGTATCAATTTCATTTTTCAGTCTGGGAATGTTAAAAAATCGTGAACAGGACAATTAAGGAGCGCTGAATACGTTTCGCCTAAAAGCATGTAAATGTGTGGGTCAATTATTAGATACTTGGATCGTCACACAAAAATTATCCATGGAAAGGGAACACCGGAGTATTTTAAACTTTTAAAGAACAGTTCTAGACGCTGATATCAGACAGTTCACCGATTAGGTTGGAATTTTCTAAGATAAGACGGCAAAATGAATGACACGGAACAGTCTTAAAAACAGAAACTGTGCATGGTGACTGTTTCACATAAATTAGTCTATAGAAGAGGTCACGTTATGAAAAGGATCTGAGATAACTCTAAAAATTGATTGGAAGGAAACTTTCATTTCTAACGCGATTAAAATTTGATTTAAATAACCTGAAGTCCTTTAGTTACTTTTTAATATTTTGCTTTAGAGCAGGGCTGATTTCAGTAAAATTAATGTATTCAACACTGAATCGTGAAAACGTTGCTTCTGGGCTAAATTGGATTGAGAACCTTTGTGCAATTACCGCTAGACTGAAATTTATTTAAGTTTCCGTCATAATAAATGATCATTAAGCTTTGTTGTGGGAACTTCTCTACAAAGCAGGAATATGTTGGAAAATTGTGGAAGATGTCTCACAACGTGCTTCATACTTTTATGAATTCTGCAATACATTATATAAACTGGACGGGACTTAAAAAAAATAAACAGTTTTTGAAGATGTGACATCTTGAGAAGTAGTAAACTAAACGAAGTATTGTTAAGTAGTTAAAACGATATCAAATCCTGTCTAAAATCTATATATAATTCACCGAAACAATTAGAAATTTTTAATTGGTATTTGACTTTAATGGAACGAATAGTTTTACAGTATAAGATAGCTCGTATAAAGTATTTATTCTGTTCTATACCTATTTATGTTTATTTATAGTTCACATAAATTTTCTTGATTCAGAAATTGTTAGATAGTTAATTAAAATTGAAAGCCGTTAATAATTTTAGTTTCCGTTTTTATTTTTTGCACTTGAAAGTATCTCGTTAAAATCAACTCATTTTCTATCTAGGAATGATGTAAGGATTGTTAATGGGAAGAATCATTTGTAGCAACGAATATGGCAAAACTCAATCATTAGTGTCTCCTACAAATAAACATGAGCCATTAAAGAATAGACGTCTTAAATAGTCCAGTGGTTTATGGCTGAGACGCTTTTGCGAATGCTGCCAAATGCTTCTGCAGAAGGAACGTAGCAACTTAAATTCGTTACAATGATACAATTGGTTACTTTGCTGGAGTTTTATCTTGCTTTAAACTTTTATCAAGTTTTATTTCGTCGATCCTCTTCAGCAGTAGGGCTTCAAAGAAGTGGACATGAATAATAATAAATACACAAGTTTGTTATAAATTGAATTAGTTTTTTGGCGTGTGTCATATTTTTGTAACAGTTCATGTATCTCATTATAAATCTAATTGTAGTGTTAATTAATTTTATTGGCTTAACAAAAACCTTTTCAAATTACGTTTACTATCTTTTGACTATTTAATTTTGTCTATTTCATTCCTAGTATTCATTGTAATATCATGACATTTGTATATGTATATTGATTTATGCACTTCTATTTTTGTAAGGTATGATTTATACCACTTTTTTATATTATCAAATGTGATATATATTTTACTTTTTATATTTGTTGATTTGCGTCCTCTATAAATTAAATTACCATCACAATTAATTTGGTAAACATCACGTTTTGGTCATTTGTCATTATTTTGTATTTTGTTATTGATAAAAATCGATTCTATTTATTATGTATTTAAATTCGCTAATGACATAATTTCTACGTGTCACTCCAAATTCGGAATGTGTCATGCAAGATAACAGTACGCAGTCGACCCGGTAATCCCAGGCCCTCGATGGGTTGTAAAGTCAAAGAGGAAGGAAGGAATGACATAATTTTGAAATATTGTATTATTTTTATATTCATTTACCATTTGACATTCCCACTAATGTCAACTTTATCGTTTTCTTGTATCTCTGTTCTTTTCCTTCTATTTATTTTTGTTTGATTGCTTGAAGCCATTTCAAGTAGACATTTAGTTAAATAAATTTTATTAGCATTAATAATTGATATTGTTCACATTAACAGTTATTATTATGGTTTTGTTTATTATTGCGAATTTGAGAAATATTTATAGTCTTTAGTCGTAGTTCGTGTAGCTGTATGTACGGAATTACTGTTGAAAGTTAAATTGAATTTATTATAAAGATTAATCGCGTGGTGTTCCTTGATCTTTATTCACGGGACAGAAAGGCTTGAAGAATATCTAATGTTTCGACCAAGGTCTCGTTGGTCGGAAAGCGCAGCGATACTGACCAGGAAAATTCTATCAGAGATAATTTCAGTTATCTGCAATGTGTTGGATGCCAAATTTTAGTGGAAACAGTCCTTTGAAACTATTCTAAAAGGGTTAAATTTGGGTAGTCTGTTTAGAATTGAGCGGGAAAAAATCTGCTATTCAGAAATCGTCATTTTTTTTATTAGGTAACAAAAAACGTCGGCTAGTAATGAATCGTTTCGATTCTCAAATAGTCATTGAATTCCTCGTTAAAGAAAACAACTCTGCCACAGCAATCAACCTCGGGAAACAAAGAGCATGTGTGTCAGCAGACAGTGGAAATGAGTCAAACATTTTTCAGATTGAAACAAGAGCATACAAGATCTGTCATCATAGTAGTTCCCCGCGGCCATTCTCCACATAACATTGTGTGTGTGTGCGTGTGTAGTGTGTGAGCGACACGTAGAGAAAGAATGCAATCATAAAGTAATATTGTACGAAACAGAAAGAAAATAATTGTAATAAATTCGCTGGTTTCAGAATATAAGGGAAATTTTGATACAGACTAGGCGCCAGGTTAGTCAAAGCAATTCAGGGGTAAATCAATCCAAAGATAATTCATGGGAATGGAAATTGTGACATTTTGATAATATTCAGTTGTATTAGTTGCTCTATGAACCTTAAATGCCACGTAATATCTTTAAAAATTTTAGAAAAGCAGTTGCCTACACAGGGAGATTCGTCTAGATTTGGTCATGATGTTCTGATTTTGGATTAATCAATTTGGCCAGACGCTTCATCCTCCACAGGACACCATATTGGTTTATAGCACAACTTGACAACGTGAAATAATGTTCCATCTTTCTGAGATAGATTGCGTATAAATTTGGAAACTTCGATGGACATTATAGAAATGTTTGCAAATGAATGAAAACTGTGTAGGTAAAATAAATGGTTGATTGAGTGACCCAAATGTAATCAGTAAAATGAATCCAACACCACTACATCCCTCGTATTATAATCGTGAGTGGGTGGTCCGGAATTCCCACTTCCATTTGTGTTTCCTTCAGTTCTTATTCTAGAAAAGAGCATGAAGAATTCTCTTTATTAAACTATAATCGTCTTAAAATATTTTATCTAAATATGATTCCCACATGCAATGGATCTTGAATATGCTGCTATTGATTCTCAGTGATACCCTCAGAACAACGGCCTTCTTTATCTTATCTGTATCAAAAGAGGTGAAATTGGGTTCTAGTCGCTAAAGGTTTTGAGGCCTCCAAGTCTGGAAAACCTGAATCCGGTATTCCGCGGTTTTTCCTGTGCCATTTACAAGTATTTACGAGTCGAACGTGATGAAGGCCTTGGCCAGGTGATTAAGGCTAGCCCAGCCACAACTCTTGGGCACTTCCTCCACTGGAACGAACGGCTATCAAAATGATTGTCTTTCTCCGAACGCATCAGACTTTTGTGCGTCATACGTTTGTTAAGCTCTAACATGAATTGAATTTGATAACATACTGCTCACAATTCTCTTAGAGTGTAACCAAATTAGAGTCCTTCGTTAGTGTAGTTGTCAATAATCTAACCTTGAAAATCTACAAGAAATTATACGCAAACTAACAATTTTTCACGATCACGCTGGAGTTTATTGATTCTTCAGAATATTGAAACAATTACGGGTATTTTGACTGCAGCCGTCTTCTGTAAAATAAAACGCAAATTATCCTTATCTATTCGGTTCATGAAACTCGTTTGATTTAAATAATGTATGAAAATAATTTATGTTACAAGGTCTGTTTTCCTTTAATGCTCTCAGGAAAGTTTCGCCACCATAATGATTTTGATACACTTTTCCTGTTAGCCTTTGCCAAGTCACGGTTAAAATATGATTAATAATCCAAATTAATAGTCTCAGGAAAGTTTCGTCAGCATAATGATTTTAAAGATGTGACTTTAAATGCAAGACTTCATTGCTTTCAGTTAGTCTGGAATTCAACAGACGAATGTGCCTGAGTAAGTAGATGAGAACACCTGACATTTTTCTTCTAGCTCACGGCAGAAATGCATCCGTGACTAATGTATAATTTACAGTAATAAATCCTTACATTATTTAATTATAATCCATCGAGGGTACCGCACCATTCATGCAGTCTTCCTCAAAAAATCTCTCGTAAACCGACACGATCTCGGTCGTTTGTGTAGTTTTTCTTCAGTTTCCTATTATATGACAATATTTGAAGGTACCTTGGCGAATATTTAAAATATCTCGTACGATAAATTGACCACAAATCATCCCCATCCGTGCAAAGAGAGAAATGCGTCTTCTTATAAACAGTCCGCTCAACAGGAAATGTGACATTCTCCTTACTACGAATACCGCCTTTGAACGGATACAAATGAATTAACTAGAGTTATAACCTTTCGTTATAAATTTAACAGCGCTGGCATCATAGACTGCTCAGAATAACACAATGTTTTACATTATGTTTCGAACTTAGGTCATGAAAGGAGTAATGATACAAAGAGTGAACGATATTTTGTTTTAAATTGAGTTGAAGTGCCACAAACACTTTTAAAATTATACAGTCTGTGAAGCAATGCCTCGTAAAAACGTTTTTCAGTAGTATGCACGGTTTCGTGACGTCGGAGAAAGCACTGAAGTTGATCCACGTGCAGGAGAATCATCGACAGTTCAAACCGAAGAAAATGTTCAAAAAGTCGCCGAAATATTTCGGAATGATCGTCGTACATTTACCAGGTTAATTTAACAGCTCACTGGAATTCCTAAAATAATTGTACCTCGCATTATAACTGGGAATTTGGGCAAAAGGGAGATTTCTTGTCATTCTGTGCACCATTCACTCAGTGACGATCAAAAAGATTGCAGAGATCGATAATGTACAGAGATGAAAAGACCGACCGCTAGGTTCCCAGACTCTGTCTTGAATAGTAACGGGTGATTAAATGTAGTTGCTTTAAATACGAGCCTCTGACAAAGCGCCGCAACTGGGAATGTTATGTCCAGAATCTCAGAGACAGACTACTAATTGGGAATCTTAATTAGTTTTTGATTGGGGATTGTCGGGGTCAGACCTGAATACCAAAATCAAGAAACATGGTGACTATTGCACGGAAATAGACAGATGCACCAAAGCAATATCTAAACTATTTCTTGGCGCAACATTTCGCGTTGTTTGAACGCCCTCCTTATTCACCCGACAATCCGTTAATTCGGTTTATATAATATATATATATATAACAGATATAATTCGGTTGATTGAGAACATTTCTTCAATTTTTTAATTAAATTTTTACCTATAATCAATTTACACGTAATATACGTTCGTCATTGAAGTCCTAAAATTAAGCCGTAAAAAATGGTCGTTACAACGAATAGATCGGTGGTACAACTTAACCGATAGTCCTGAGCTCCTAATGAAATATAATTTGAAATTGAACAGGGTGTAACAAGATGAATATTAATTAAAGGAAGAGTCAAAACAGCTACAGTGTAACTAATTTATAATGATCAAAGTTTATTTTTTCAATTGAAATAATTTTATTTTTGTGTTATTTGTCCGTCTGTAGCAAGGGAAACTCTGTTATAAACCGCAAAACTCTGGAAATTCGGAAATTCTATTGGGGTGGGTGCGGCCAGGATTAACAGCGGAAGTAATGACAATAAACCAACCTTGCTTTGTGCTGTGAATGGTTTATTGCAAGAAATTACAGACTGTCCCTTTTGAGTGATAAAGGAGCAGAAAAACAAAAGGATGTGAACATAACTAACGTTTAAGTCATAATAACGCCCTGTCCTTCATAAGACAGAGAGTGCTGAGTTTTCAACAAAGAAAACGTGTAGGGCTTTTAATTAGTAAAGAAATTTAAATCGTAAGAGAAATCTACGGCGGCGATAAAATTGACGTGTACAGAGATTTGGATTATCAACAATCTCGGCTGTTTCTGCAGAATAAACCGATATACATTTCATCCTTCGAAAATAACACAACTGTAAAGAAAGCGGTGAGTTATCTATTGGGCAATTTAGACAGCGCATTAATTGGTGGATTAATATTCGGTTTGACGGTCCTATTTGGAATGTACAAGCAGAATGATTATTTTATGAATTTTTTCTATATTTCATATTTCAGATTAATTTATTGAAACAATATATCTTTATAATGATAATCTCATACGATCTCTAAAAACTGATATCATAACTCCAGTTATTCCCAGCAAAATCGGACGGTTCCGTCGCGCTCGTTATAGCTGAAGCCTTATACGTAGTAGACTAAAACTTGTACATTTTTATTATAGTAACGTTTACTCACTTCTGACTTTCTTCATTTATTATAAAAATAAAACTAGCAAAGTAAGAAAATTTAAATTCTACCTATTAAAAACGATATTTATATATCGTGTAAATCTTGAGGGAATGCGCTTGGACTGACTGACCCACGTAAGTTTCGAGGGTCAGCGAGGTCGTACGATTTGGGTGTTGGACGGAAAGTATTTTTTCTCCATTTGAAAAGTAATTAAAGTCAGCCGGAATGACCTCACCCACACTTTCTTAGAAAACCCGTCTCGAGATAGCTAAACCATCAGTCTGTTGTTACGTACGTGGCCGACTTAAGGTAACCTTAATGAATTATTTAAATACTAGCTGGCTGCCCGACGATTCCCGGGAATTATTTTTATTAGCCCGCTACAGTAATCTTCTTTTATAACTTCAGCGAGACTGTCACATTTTTTTGAAAATTTACTTTATTACGCTCCCTACTTTACGAGAGCTTAATTTCATCATAACCACTGCGATTACTCACTATTTTAATAGCCAAGAAATTTCCAGGTACTTTAAATAAGCACAGTAACTTAATAATAGTCTGAAAAACTGTACAACACCAAGAGCGACTCTCAACCTCACTAACCGCGAAAAATAATTATTCGCATGGAAATATCTACCGTTTATGAACGTTTAAAACCAAACATATTTTACACTAAAGCGCTTTAAAATTTCATGGTCTATCATCGTTGCAAATTAAGGTCGAGAAGTATTGAACACAGAATATTAAACATTTTATGATTTACAGGGAATATAAATTTATAAAAATTACCGGTGGTCCATATATTTTGAAGATTCTGACAATATTTTAAACATTAATTGAGCTAGAGAAATGTGATTTTTAAATTTTTCTGCTGATAAATGGAAATTAATCATTTGAAGACGTTAGATGGAGTAAGAAGACATCAGTACAAGAAAGCTAAATAGGAGGATCGCATGAAAATGTGTTATGGACGTTACAACGCGTTTATACGAGTGTATGAAACTTAGGCATATTCAAAGATTATACTTTTATAGTCTTATACTAATTTAGATAACACGTTGTGCTTCAAAAATTTTGGAAATTTACTTTCGTCTTCGTTGTATGGAATATTAGAATTTTCTTCACAGAGCGGGTCAATTGGATATGATTAGTATTACAATGCCACTAAAATGGAGCCGGAATTTGATAGACTAGCCAAACCCTATTAATGGAAATTTGCACAGGTGGCAGGAAACGGAGTACTTTTGTTTTTATAAACAGCTGAGCATGTGGGGGGGGGATAAAAGTACGAGACACACGATACGCCGTGCTCAAGGGAGCATGGCACATAACCAGTATCTCCTCAAATATTGCATCTCACCGCTACCATTTCACCTAAGAGGCTCTAAACACACCTAGTGCCATCAGTGTGTCTTCGAGTAACGAACTGACATCTTTAAATTTAGTGTTAAAAAATAACGCGATTGATGAGTGTGGGTGGAGAAGTGAGTCGCAAAATATTGGAAATATTAGACAAATATTTACACACAAACTATAAATTAAAAACAAATGCTCGGCAATATAAGTACCTAGTCTTTTTTTATTGAAATAAAATGTATTATTAACGCTTCGTGAATCGGCTTTTACCACATACATAAAATAAAAACCTTAAACATAATTCATTACGACCTGCACAAAGTGAATTATATGTAAAAATAAACAAAGATCATCCGTTGTGTTAATATTGTTTGACGTTATTACTATTCAGAGGTTGTTATAAACATGTTAAAGATAGGAAATAATAGTTAGGAAAGCATATATCTTCCTTAAACACATGGTTAACAAATAAAAAGTTAATATTAATTATTCTTCACGTTATCGGCATTACGGATTCTAAAATATACTTGTTTTATGTATGCTGTATTATATATATTAATTCAATAACCAATTGCAAATAACACCGCGGTATTAGGGGAGTCAGAAGAAGACTTGGAAAAATAATAAATGGCATGAACTTGATCCTGGAGGATTATTAGAGGGAAAACCAAGGTGGAATAATATTTGTTCGCATTCGTAAACTTGCCATTTATTTGCGTTTTAAATTTCTGTAACCTACGCCCCCACCCCTAGGTGTTTCTAATAACATTTTGGTTAAATTTAAGCATAATTTCACGCTTAATACCAATTTAATTAACAGGCTTGACACGTGTTGGCATAATCTATCCTGGCGTGAAACGGGGGAAAGAAGGAATATAAATTTTCATATGATCGACGGAAAACGTCTGTGGGATGATCAGCGCTTAACACCAAAAATTCAGGGCAATCTGATGAATGGACTAGGAACACCTAATAAGCCGTATAACTCCCAGTTGGTTTTGAACAGTCCAGCGTTCACGTACCAACGCAATTGTTTTACAAATATTTATATTAATAACTTATTAACCGTGCAAGTTATTTAAATTAATCACGCACGAAGCTATAAGTTAAAATACCCGTCTTAATCCCTCACATTTACACTGAAATCCGTTGAGTCATTTCGGAGACTATTCGAGACAAACTTCCAGACAGGCACTCAATTTACGGACCCCTAAAATGTTCTATCCGGCCCGCCAGACATTATTTCCTAATCTGACAAATAAAATAATAATACAGGCTATACGAAAAATAAATACATTAATCTTTTTCCTCTCTTTAGTTTTGTATCAGCGACGACATACGGATTAATTGACTTATCCTTAAGATTGGAATGTTATGTTGAGAGTGAGAGGCAACTGGCAACTTTGTAGCGAAGAGTGAAATTGGTAACGGAGCCTCTTCGCAGTAGCTATCCACTCTACCGCGGCTAGATATCGAGAAACGTTTCTTAATTCAGACCTGTCTTAGCGTTGTTGGTTTTCTAGTTTAATTCTGCTTATTGTAAAAAAATTAGATCCAAGATGTTATCTAAGAAACATAAAGCTGATTATGAGTGCCCTGTTTGCAAAGATGGTGTTGGAAGTACTTTTTCTTAGCTTTTAGGCGACTTATGGTTGCATAGAATAATGGTAAGATTAAGATTAGGATGCGCAGCAGCTAGACACGTGCGCCTGGCTCCTAGGACTTCACGGTTTAAAAACATACGCTGGGTCTCTGGTACGAATGAATGCTCCCCTCTTCCTTCGCTTAACGGTGCAAGGGTTCACGGAAAACTGCCCCCGTTTGCCCTACCCTGGCGTGACGTAGGAGGATAAAACTTTGCTGATTCGTTCTCCCATAAAAGCGCGGCATAACTAGGAATCAAACAGATTTTTGACGATCACTGATCCAGGGAGAGTTCGGGTGATCAGACATTCTGGGGTTGATAATGACTGAGAGCGGACGTAGTCATTGAGCGGGTCACGTTGTAACGGTAAGATCTAATTTTGAACAGAAAAGATGAAAGATTTGCGAGCGGAAATGGGAGCTAGGTGGATGTCGTGAGACAGTTGGAGTGATATATGGTTACATCCGCGAACGCCAATCAAGAACTTGAGAGCGACATCACGACGATGCAAAACGACACCTACCTATATTACCTTGCACTAATTGTCCACATTAACCATGAGCACAGCATTGCAGAGCGACGTGTATGTACACAGTATATATTCCTGAATCTGCTTCACAAACCACACATACCCAGAAATGTCCCATGCTATATTTAATAAATATACAACAATTTTCATATTTTACATTTCAGGTTTTGTTAATCTCGTATGCAAACCCCTCGGTATATAGTATTATGACTGTGTTTACAATAAATAAAAAGACTGACAATAAGTCATCATACAATTTGATTACTATTTAATTAATATAAATACGTTTCGTCTCCCTTTTGAGACTTCGTCAGGCATACTACAAACATTACTTTACAATAGATTAAATATTGTTGCTATTTTACAATTTTTATAAGTTTAAACGAGGCCAAAACCAGAAAAAAATTAGTGAAACAACAAAATTTTAATTTAAAAACAACTGCTTGTTTGAACTGAATAACAATGCACAAAATTTATAACATTCCAAAGATATACAATATCAGGACCGAGACATGTACTTGTTTTTAAATTAAAATTTTATGTTTCACTAATTTTTTTGTCTGTTTTTGGCCTTATTTAAACTTATATTAAACTTACAGACATTAATAACTATTATTTTACAATTTTTTACATATAAAACATGGTTAAAAACTTACAAATTTAACAATTTATGTCCTTCACCGAAAATATTATTAAATGTATAGAAGTATTTACGGCTGAAATGATGCTTTTGGCAGTTAAATTTTAAATGAACTTAAACTATTAGAACATATCATAAATCTTGTTTGAATTACTCGTATCATTTTTTTGCATTGAGTGCACGAGGGTTGCACCTGATATGCAACATTTCACTCGTCATTCTCGAGAAGTAAATGTTTTCTTCATCCAAAATTTTCATATTTTCCCAATCGAAATTATTATTCTCAAGATGTATGTGTTTGGAAACAACTACGTACTTTAGATTGTCTAATTTGATGTTGTTTATGTGTTCTGACCGTGAACTTAAGTTTCATTCAAATTTAATTTTTAATTCAAAACAGAATATGCGTTACACCACAGGTGTAACATGTCCTCAGGATCCCGCGGTGTAACGTGGTTTCACTGTAATTAAACTAATGGAAAGAAATGCTTATATCTTTTATTTTTATAATGAAAAGGATTATCAGCTCAACATCCTATGTTAAATCATGCAGCGTAGTTTGCTGCAATACTGACTAGTACACGTTTTAAGAATACTGGGGGCGGACAGCGACAATTGTACTTAAATGAAATAGAGATGGAAGTTGAACAAAACGTTGCCTCAATATAGGCAGTACTGGAAAAAACTGTTGTATATGTAAAGAATTTATTTTTCTTAATTCAGTGTGGTGCTAGAAATTTTATTTTTTTGTCGTGGTTTTAGCGTTCACGGTTGGTAGCGCCATTGCCCAGTACGGCCAGAAAAAACTTTCTGCCTCGTTCCAGTATCAACCTTGAGAATACGAGCGGAACATAGCCAAGTAGGTCAACAACATGGGCCATCAACCCAAAATGGCACATTGTTTAACCACTGTGAAAATTGACACATTTTATGAAGTTAGTCCTTACCTGAATCGACAACGCGTGCTGGTGTTACGTGACCGGTACTGGTTTTTGTCCTCACTACATTGCTATATTAGCATTTGAGGCAAGAGTGTGGGAAAGGAACAGAATACGGATGGAATACGCTAAGGAGATTAGGTAGGATGTGGGATGATTAAATGAAAAGGCTTGCGAAAGACAGGTTAGGATTGAGTTGTATCAAAGGACTGAAAACCACAACAACAACTACACAGAGTTACAAAGTTTATTCGGCATTATTGCAATAATTGCGGTTGTTGTTTCAGTGGCTACGAGCTACTACTGGGTGTCGAGCGCCTACGGGAAGGTGCACGAGCGCGCGGTGGAGGCGGGCAAGGACAAGGACGGAGGACCTCTGTACGTGGGGCGCGCCAGGCACGAGGACGACCTGCTCCCGGCCAAGGTGGCGCCCAACCACGGCGGCGCCTTCGTCTCCTGGAACTGCCTCGAGCACAGCAAGTTCATCTACGAGGTTCGCATCCATAAAACTCACAAAATTGCCTTCTTTAATCCTGCAGATTTCTACTTACTCTTGAGTTGCGACACTGGACCAAACTTGTCAGTGTGGTACACAATAACAAGAAAAGTAGGTGATTGCTTCAGCTATCAACTAATGTCAAAATATTTTGAAGTTTCTTCAAAAAGACACGCGAATTTTAATTTTTTGGAAAGAATTTTATTTGTCTACATCAACAGCCCCCGTTCTGCCATTCCCAGAAATACTTCTGGACCTAGATCTTTGCAACAGCCTTTAATTCTTTCAGCGATGCTCTTTCAATCTCGTTCACGCTTGTCAAACGACTGTCCTTCAAGGTTCTCTTTGTTTTGAAGAACAGAAAAACTTCACACGTCAGTCGAATATGGAGGTTGAAGTATTTTTAGTGTTGCTTTTGGCCAATAAGTTACGAACAATCAATGAAGTACGCGCAAGTGCGATATAATCGCTCAAAAACCACGAGTTTTTCCAAAAATCTGGGTGTTCTTTATCCGTATCGATTCAAACAAACGCTGTTGAACTTGCAGGCAGTACTCATTATTGTGGCAAATCGAAGATAACAATTCAGCATACCCTTAACATTCAACCGTACTTGTCGAGCTTCCTTTGCGGAATACCTCCACATAGGTTTTCACAGGTTGAAATCTACAATGTCGTCATAGTCTTCTTGAAAAACTCTTATACCACAATATTTGTTTGAAGCTTAGCAGACTGAGATTATTATTATTTATATAAAAACGTAACTGTTAGATTTAAAAGGAAAAAGACGAATTTGCTGAGAACAAAAAGGATTCGGTTTCACATCCTTATTCAACCACATACAGAAGAAAACAATTGCCAGCACCACACACTTTCCGAAACATAATAATATCAAACACTCCAACATTTCACGGTTTTATCACAGAACACTCAATATCAATACTATTAAAAAACAAACAATACTCGGAAAAAGAAACAATATTGAAATTTCTCAAACGTCACTAAACTTTATTCCTTTTTAACAAAAATTTAATGAAATTTCATTTATCCATTATCTAAGGCAAAGTTTATACGTGCAGTGATCACTGTGCAGTGCTGTCAGTGGCTTATAAACATATGTCAGTACTGCACTGACAACTGACAATCCATCGCTGACATGACAATTTTCTTGGAGCGTGTAAGCCATGACTGCCATACCCCCTTCATCGTCCTATACGTTTCCAACATAGGTGACCAGTTGGTGGCGGTAACAGTGTGGAAGAGGTGACTATCGATTGCGCAATGGTACATATTTTGTATTTTACGTTTTTAATTCGTGTACTGTGTGCAATTGGCGTTAGTGAATCTTTGTTGTGAAAAGTGGCGAGTAGTTTGGTTTAGCTAGCATTTAGGATAGAGTTCGTATGCTGCACCTACTCGCCTAGAAAGTTTAAGGTTAACTTACCAAAATATAATACTAGATATGAGGAAATTCCAAATAGAATTGTTGTTCACCCTCAAACGACACAAACCTTAACTGTCAAACAAAAATTACGCGAAAGAATGATATCTATAAATGTACTACTATCACATGAAATGAAAAACAATTCATTTTCTTTTCTTCAGTTATTGACATCTTTAAGGGAGATAAAGCAACAGTAATAAAAGCAGAGTCAATTAAACACTGAAAACCAGCTTGAAAGTAGAGGCGCTGTTATTACTATTGTAATAATAATTTAAATCAATATTAAGACGCAACTGTTTTCATTTTTACGTAATACTGAGTTTGACTTTTCGTGAGTATTTCACGAACCCATCCAATATGGCCAACAATTAAGATACTTTTCAGGCATGTTTACCAACAATAGTGAAAAAATTGCACGGGAAATTCTGAGTTTTGGCTTTCTTTGTATATTATTTCAAATATTAAGTCAAATAACTTAATATTTTATTTATAAGAATACCCTTAATCTATCTTACCCTTTATCTACTTTGCTGTGCTTATCTTTTCTGCCTTGGAGCTCTCATTTCCTCCAATAAACTTCTTACTTACATTTAGTCTGTTTCTGAATCATATTGATGAAAGAAATTGTACAACTGTTAAAATTAGGCTTAACATAGCATACAACAATATAGTGACCAGAAGCATTCAGGATTAGACCATCTTGATATTTTACCAGCATAATGTGTATATATATTGTTTTATTGTACATTAAGCCTACAAACAATTTAATCTTAACATTGGTACAGTTAGTACTTAATTGAATATTAAATATTCTCTTAGTGAATATAATATTGTTTTTATTTCTTTTATATAACTAATAGCTGGTAGTTTTTAATGTTATGCAATTAGTATTAATTTGTATATGGATACTGTCCCTCCTTACAGTAACTTTGACATCTAGTTCAAATATTTTGACTATATGATGTGGTTAATGTCTGTATTAATGAGTAATGTTTCTTTGTTTTGTATTATAGTATTAATTTGCTTACATTCCTCTGAAATTGACAACCTAGTCAAACCATATTTTGACACTCTATAAATGATTCTTCTTTATTTAACTTTAAATATAACATAAAATAATTATTTATAGTTAAGTTGGTCTTTTAAGTAGGCCTTCCTAATTGTTCAGTCTCTCAATTTAATTTACAAGAGGATGCAACCAAGATTTCAATCATTTCCCATGCTTATTAATGTAGATATTTCTTCAATTTTACTTCAACAAATAATAATATAAGAACATGCCAGATTTATGCATAGTGTCAATTGAGAAACAGACTACAGCAATGAAGACATGATGCTAACATATTCTATTTTTGTTGACAGTTGCTTGTGATGGGTGCAGGAATTGAAGAATGGGTAGAGGCATGCAATGGTGATGTTCCTCTTGAAGCCTTGCATGCAGGCCACACCGTAGATGGAGAAACCCTGTACGTTGGCAGAGTACAACATGATGGCACTGTTACTCCTGGAAAAGTAAGTTAACTTACCAATCTTTGAAGTTTTATTTTTTTGATGTACAAAAGGCTATAATCTTTTGTTTGTTTCAGGTGCATCCTAGTCATGGCGTGTGTTATATACCATATGGGGGTAGAGAAGTAGCTTACAGCCATTATGAGGTTCTTGTTGTCTGAGCTGATTTGTATGTACTTTACAGTGAGATGGCACGAGCACTGAACATTTTAGAAGACTGATGAGTGGGACTTTTATTGATGGATATTAGTCCAATAACTACAACAAAACTTTTGAGATTGTTGCATATTTATTTGTTTTTGTAGAAAGTTTTGTATTTTAAAATGGGGGGGTTGGCTTTTTGATTTAAAGATCTATTCTTGTAAATCTTGTTACATTTGATGAGGCTGTGTTCTTAATTTTTTAAGAATTTGTTTTACAGAGCTGCTCTAATAAAAGAACATGCCAAATTTATATCCTGAATATTTACTTTTTAAAAATCCAATTCTATATATTTCCACATATTCCTATATGCTAAGACCAATAAATAAATAACCATTGGAACGAAATGTTTATTAATTTTGAATTCAAGACATCATTTTTGCCTCATGAAACAAAAGGTTTATATAAACTCTTAATTTATTAAAATATAAAAAGGTATGTTTGAAACAGTACTTCATAAATATAGGAGAAAAGAATTTTTGGGTTCACACCTTTGCAAACAATGTCAGAAAGAATAAAGTAATTGGTTGCAAGTAAGGTTAGGAAATGACAATGTGTTTTATTGTTTTGTCTCACAAATCAGTTGTCCTGTATATTGTTATGATGATCATATTATCACATCTGTGTATTTTTTACTTGAAATATGCTAGATATAGATTATGAAATTTGAGAAGTCTTGCTATTTTAATGCAGGTTATTCAAGAGGACAATGCATTATTAAGTAACCAAGTTTCACTATCTACTGAAGAAGTCAAATAATGTCATGTTGGCATTATTCTTTGACTGTAGGGGTCATGTCATTGTTGAATTTCTCAAGAACAGTTGTCACAGAGACACACAAGCTTTATTAAGAATGGGATTATAATATTATCTCAGTAGAATACATACATAGTTTATGAGATAATGAATTTTCAATTATACTCTTTGGCACTTGGCCAGTTTTCATTAGGCCTAATACTAAAGTGGAAAGGATTTATTTACAGCAACTGATATGCTGAGCCTCATAAAGGACTATGGAAGACATGCAAGAGATATAATGCATATTCTTGCATCTGGGAAATCTACAATCAAAGAAAGTCTTCATCTCTGAGAACTTAAATTTTGTTCCTTATATTCTCGTTCATTCACTCACTTTGATAAAAAAATGTATACTTATATTGAATTTGATACTTAACTATTTTTTCCTCATTAACTAACTCATAGCACAAAGTTGGCTCTAACTTTCATAAAGAAATGTATTGATGATTCAACCACATTTATATATACCAATATACCGCATATCAATACAAATTTTTTATAATTATATTTAACCTATTATATTTCCTCCCGACAAGGTTAATTAATGACTTAATGAGATTTATTCCTAGTATGAACATTATTGATTGTGTTTACCATGATAATGAAAGCTGAGACTGAAAAGGAATCAAAAATGGAATTGTTTTTCATAACTTTTATATAAAAAAAATAATTGGGTTCGTATACTCCATGTATATTATAAATTACAAGGACAAAAATATTATTTAACTCATTCTCTTATTACTCGTTAATTATACGATGACGTTAATTCCGAATTTTAGGAGACCTTCATTGTTACTGTTAATAAAATGTTTTCATGAGTCTAAATTATATACATAGAATTTGTCTAAGTAATAATCTAATTATATAATTAGGGCAATAAACAATAACAATACGGGGAAAATGGTAATTTATTTTAAATAAATGTGATATGGAAACTGTGTTATGTATACTTTCGGTTGCGATTATTGAAATCGTAAATGAAGTTTGAGTATTGTCATTTCTTTTTGTAGTTGTCTTGCTCATTATTATTTCTTATAGATGAATTCTGCAACATTTAACACGAGAGAAACTTTTGTTTAGTCTCATTTTTGGACTCATAGTAGTTTAATCTGTAAGCTAGTTTAACAACCGAACTTTAAACGGATTCAGTGTGTGTTTTAAAGAGATTTAAAGGAGGAATCATAATATTAACGGGTTTACAACTACAATGGACAGATTTCATAATAATAGTAAAGAGATTTAGAACTGAGACGATTGGTTTAAGTAAATCGATTGAAGAAATAATTGCGTTTGTATTACAATATCTCTGTCAATTATAGAATGGAATTGTCAACACATTTCCAACCTCACGAATCCCCAGCTCATATTCTAAATTCGGAGCAGAGTCTTTGGCACTCTTCAAACTCTATTTAAAATAGACCTCCGTTCAGAGACTTATTGTAGTTTGAGGCAAGTGTGAACGCTGTGTTGATCGACTAAATAATAAAGGGAACGCCGTTTCAGACGAAACGTTTTTTGATTAATTCAATCCTTTGCGGCTAAATGCTGTCCCAATTGACGCCAGTGTATTGAAACTTCCGTTCTTAGTTATAGCTGTAAAATATTGCACAGTAAAATATATTTTTACATGAAAATTTTATGAATTGATTTTCAACAAAGCAATTGTGATGGCGTGGATTAAAGTATGAGGGATATTTTGACGACTTCCACCTTACCCTTACGATTTCTATATTTTGAACTATAAATTGTTATAAAGCTGCACCAAATACAAACGTTTGAGGATTAATTTAGAATAAACCAAATATATTTTATCGGGGTAGTTGAGCAACCATTGACTGAAATAAAGTATTCGAAATAAATAATTCCATGTTCGTTTCGATAAAAGTCTACGTATTAGATATTAAATATAAACTTAATATTTTACCAATCAAATTTTTGTAACATTGGTTCGTCCATATTATTAAATAATACAAATTATCCGTCATTTAAAAATACACTATTTAATATATTTATATAATATAAATTTATATAAAATATATTTTATATTATTTAAAGCTATGGACGAATCTTTGGTGCAAAAATTTGTTGGGCAAAATATTAAGTTTACATTTAATGTCTGTAGACATGTTGATCAATAGACTGTACGATGAGTAGAATCAGAAGAATAGCCAGAACAGTCTTGGAAAATGTCTTTATAGCATTTACAGAAGCTTTCGACCTCGTGTCATATTCATTTTAGCTTAATTTCATTTATCACACACTGCCTCGTCATTAGCATTATGCATTCTATCACAGTTTTTCTTCATACACGCTACTGTCTTGACTTTCGTTATCCTATCGAATCTGCAGCATTGCTATTTTTCATGCAAGTGCCAATAGACTTTTAGTCTTGAAATTGAGCCGTCCTTCGTGATGATTCAGCGATAATTTGGTGGATTCCTTTTACCTACAAATGGGCGATTGCGGGCGATCGAGACAACAATGTCGAGTACCTGTTTCCGGCGACTGCGACTGCCCCAGGATCCACGAGCTACACAAACATTCCAAATATTCCTGATCTGCAAGCTGAGCGGTGAAAAAAAAAGATCCACGTTTCTCGTCCCTGGTCAACTGTCCAAGTTGCTGCCCTTCGAGACAAAAGTGTCCCGGAATCTTCGGGTGTGAATAAGGGTGGGTATAGGGACCTATTATTTTCATTTCCTCGGAACGTCAAGTGCTAAGACTCCGGCGATTTGACACAAACCCTTTTGATATCCTGTCTTTTCTTACTTGTTGTCGCAAGGGATACCTTTTTTAGTCTTCGCGGAGTGAAGCATCTGCAAGTAGCTCTTTATTTTCACCTGTTATTCACTGACAGATAGCCAGCCTTTGTCAGGTTTTTTAGACTTTCATTGGCAGCCTGAAAATCTTCTGTTTAAACTATTTGAGCCAATGATAGTGATGATACAAGATTCCCGTTCCGTGACTGGCTACATGTTTCATCTTAATTAGAAGTTAAAATTGACCAATCGCGTTCATTATTGCTCCATCGTTGGCTTGGCAAAGCAACTTAGCCCGATACTAAAGAGTAATACGATATATACACATAAATATAAATACAGCACAATAAGCATTATATTCGGGATTATTGTCTTTGCTTTACTTGTGCAAATGTAACAACCTACACAGTGTCAAATTTCCCTCTTCGTGAAGATGAGATGGCTTTGCGCATGCCATAACAATTGACCAATTCGGTACGCACTAATAATCATTCAACACTCTCACAGTAAATTGTAGTTTATATTAGTCCAAACTTTCAAGTGTGACTCCATAGAGACGAAGGCTTATTTAAAAAGTGAGGTACCGACCATTCTTCCTTTTTTACAAGTACATTTATAGCAAGCGGTTGGTTTTAAATTTTAGACCAAGGTTAGACTTTGACACCAGGCACTATTCTTGAATTGTATCCATAATTACAATATTAAATCCATAGCTATGAACGTTTTTGCTAACGTGTTTGCTTTTGTATAAATATATACGTCGCCTAAGTGGTGCTTCTTGAATTTTGTTGCTCTATGTTGTCAAGCAAATTGATTTTTTTAGTTAGAGTTTTTCCAACTGCTAATGGTCATTACCGACAGCAAGATTTGTTGAACGCTAAGTTTAGTAAACCAAAATTCTACTAGGCGCTATTATGCCTAATAATGGCCAGTATAATCATCAATGGGAGAAAAATACTTCCCTGGCGTGTATTTATTTCCACTGGAATTTTCCAAACTCTGGAAATTTCAAAGGGTACTGCCAGGTCCAAGGATCTAAGATTTGTGGAGCCACTGTGTCGTGGTTGATTAATATATGCAATGAAATGCATCGGATAATTAAGAGGAGAAACCAGTCGAAGCTATTGGTACCATTGGATAATTCTGTTTTAACGGTTCAGAATAATTACCGGTTAAGTTGCTGCTCTTAGGAACAGTCCAATTTCTATTTACCTGGGAGACACTTTTACGTGGCGAGAAGATATAAACGGATCTGTGTATTTATTTCCAGTTGTCCCTTCCACTCT
This sequence comes from Eucriotettix oculatus, assembly GCA_034510155.1. Classification (NCBI taxonomy): domain Eukaryota; kingdom Metazoa; phylum Arthropoda; class Insecta; order Orthoptera; family Tetrigidae; genus Eucriotettix; species Eucriotettix oculatus. The sequence goes on along the minus strand of CM067376.1, from coordinate 129,073,200 downwards.
TCCTCAGGGAATGCCGGTAACTGCTTCTATCCGTCACATGACGGAGGCCCAGCGACTGTCAGCTCCATCGCTCCACACGCATCACGCATCAAGCCGTGTACCATGTACAGTCTCTGACACATACTTCGGCTATAAATAAAATCATAGCATGTTCGGTATAATCATTCAGGGTCGACCTAACAACCATAATTACGACGTGACTGCTCCGGTCAAATTTAAATATAGCGGACTTATTGAAGTATTAATGAAGGTGAAATATTTCGGTCAAAAATTGTCAGAATTAAAATTTTTTATTTATCAAATTACATCACTACGTTTCGTTCCATTATTTGGAACCTCCTCGGGAGATAGAAAATAATCCAAAAATATTAAAAAGTTGTATAATATAAGGTGGCACAAAGATTTATTTGTAAATTTCTACAGAAGCACGAACTATCACCGAGGCATGTTGTTGAACAAGTATTATTTATGTGATATATATTTTAAAAAAATATGAATTCTTTCAGTTCTACTAATTAAATTTCTGAATCTTCTTGTTTTTAAAATGGTATGAAAAAATTATGATTAAAAATTCCAATTTTTATCGACATTAAAAAACTAATAACTCCCAGTTGTACTCTGGATCCTAGGAATTCTGTTAATATTACGTTTGCATTGCCTGTGTTTCAGGCAGGTCTTCGCCACTGGTATCTAGGATATTAATTACCAGGCTGCCAACGAGGACAGATGTGGCTTCTCAACTGGCAGAGTAGTTGTTGGAAATAGCCCTCGTTCAAGTAGAAACCTCTCTCCTTAACATCCTTATGGAAAGCAATAATATTCAGGTTTCAACATAGGGAAAAAAATTCCTAATTTTCCTTAATGCTGTCTTTTACAGTAATCGAAATGGTCTTTATTTTTAATTTCAATAATACCCGATTATTTTTGTTCGAATAATCTCGAAAGCTGGCATTCTTCTAGTGTAAATCTTCCAATATTTATGGACGCGTTAAAATAGGATGGGTCGGTCAATCTGGATTGTGAAAATGAATAGCCCTTTAGCAGCCCACTTAATCACGAACAGCAGTTTAAATGGCTTTCATTTCCAACCATTAATTTAGCGGACCCAGCGCGACGGAATAGGACAATGTAACAATCCCTGCGAAACAAGCTGCGCATCGCCAAACCAGAATTAACGCGGTCAAGTGACGGATACTCAGCAGGGTAAACAGAGCATTACAACATTACCGATATATTCAAATTTCTGTATCCTAATGAAGCCTGAATTGTCAACGGCGAGGGACGTTCGAGAGGACTCTTCATCAAAGCATGTCGATAAATTGCGTCACAGTCGTGAAGTATAATTGCTCATCGTATTTCTTTGCCTTCTCCTAATTATTTAATTATTATTTTTTGCTGTTAATGTGCGCTAATTGCTAGATAAATGATGGAAAATAAACCTCTGGAATGTGTCTTCTTAAATTGTAGACTGATTTTGTAAGTAAAACAAATTTAAATAAATATAATGGTCAAACGGTTGTTATTAATTAAAAATGTAATTAATACAGTTATCACCACGTTTCGTCATTAATTTAAACCACAAAAAGAAGATGAAACCTTAAGTATTAGTTAATATTGTAATCTAAAATTTCAAAGATCGTTATGTATTTTGTTACATTTATTGTATAAGCTTCTACGATTTTCAATGATTGCTCTATAAAAATTAATAAATATCATCTAAAAGAATTTTACAAGCCTGTCTCTTGTAACATAAATTTCGTTTACAACAGTAATGAAAACAATAACTTGCTTTAAAAATTTATTTATTTATTATGTTGTTAAAAGAGAATAAATTTAGACCGCTTCATTGATCACCAATAACAACACTTCTTGATATTTATAACCTAAGGGGGAAAATAACATTGTGTAATAACTTGCAGAAATTTTAGAAACAGCAAAACGAACAGTTACAGCACTAGTGGATTTTATGTTGCTGACATGTATCATATTTGAATACTTCTTAAATACGTCAGATTTTAGTGGAGAAGGCATGTCGTTTATCAGTCTGAGCCTGTCGTTTATCCATCAGGGGGGGTTTGTCTGAGTCTGTTATGGTTTATCTGATCCTGTCGATTATCTATCCAGGGAGTTTGTCTGAGCCTGTCGATTATCCATCCTGAGAGTTTATCTGAGCTTGTAGTTTATCCATCCGTGGAGTTCATCTGAGCACTCTCGGTTATCCATCCGGGAGGATGATCCGAGTCTGTCGGCTTTCCATCATATTGTCATCCATTCAGTGTCCATTACCGCGGAATATTAAAGACATGACTGTAGTTTCCCCCTTGCTTTTAACTGTGCGATTATAATTCAACTATCAAGATATATCGATATCTCCTACGTTACATGTAGTATTCCTTATAACTGTTTTTTTTATAATATTTATATATATATTTTTATAATATTTTATCAACGTTCTGTCTCTAAGATCACACAATAATCCACAATGATCGCTTAACATCGACCGCCTTGGTATTACTTGCTCCGTATCAAAATTAATTTATTGTATTTAAGACCTCTGTTATATTAATAAAAGTTTTTTGTACTTAAATCTCAAAACTTATTTTCCGTATAACGGTATTTCAAGCTTTCGATGTATCAATATCACCTACGTTAAGCACAGAATTCCTAATTTTGAACACTACAAAAAAGTATTTTAACTTGTATTTATTGGTGGAAGAAACACATTATTAAAGTTTTTTCTGCTGTTGTGCAATGTTTCCTTAACAATATTCATCAGCTGTGTGTATAGTGAATGTCATTTTACGTTCTTTGTTGTAGCAACGTTTGTCACAGGACCGTCTACAACACCTCACAACAATACAAAATAATCGTGCCAACGCAACAATTCACCGTCCCGCGATATACAAAATACAATCTGTTTACCACTTACGGACCATCAAAATTATAGGAATATTATCAGTAAGTTTGGTTTCGTAAACAGGTCAATCAGAAAAAACTAACTTATTTTAATATATTTAATATTTTCATGATATTTGTGATATTCTTCTGGTTTTAGTGGGATAAATTCTTCTAGGTCAGTTCTTTTAATTTGTTATGTTATCAGGTCCGATTCAATAACAGATATTCAATTAGTATGGAAACTAAAATTTCTCAATAATGACGCACGTAGTTGTATCCACAAAGAAAGTAATTTTAGCTGATACATTTGCGTCCATTAGATAACTTCCTTTTTCTTGAATAGTTAAAGTTAAATAACAAAAGTTCACACAAAGAAGGAAAAAGTAACAACTTTGGATTTTAGTTTAATATATATTACACTTGAATCAGTTTCATTGTGATATTCTATTATATCTTATCTTTTATCTCCCCCTCCCCCATCCCCGGGTTTTGTTGTGATTTTTCCTTGTGGTTTTTTATTCATATAAAAAACTTTTATCTTAATGATTGGTTTTTGTTTTTAAATGTGTATAAAGAATATACAAACATCATATATACATCCACAAAAAGCAAACAGGCATCCTTTATTGTTATGTAGGATCATAAGTACATCAGATATTATGAAAACTAGATGACGTTTCTGAGAAAATTTCAGAAGAAAATTGTATTATGGTTGATAACTCAACTTGCAAGAAAGTATATTAAAGCTGTTTAAATTTTCGTGAATTTTAGAATTGGTTGAAATGATAATGTTGTTGGTATAACTTTTATTTTATCATTATATGCATTTAACTTTTGTTGAGGATAGTAAGACCATTAAATGAAAATGATGATATTTCAAAATTCTTCACTAATAATATATTCTCAGTGCGAAAAATTAGCTTACGTTTGTATACGGAATTTTTGAAAATAACTGAGAATTGTTTCACGCTTCGTGTGAGTAGTTTGTATTTTTTTATATAAATTCCCAATAAGCATGAAGACAGTGGTTTAAAGTGAATTATAACATTACGATGACACAAGCCATTTCGGAGAGGATGTGCTCCGAATGCACGAGTACAGTATTCTTGCGACTGACAAACGTTCAGAGTCCATTGTGGCTGCTGTCACAGAAATAAAGGCAAACAGAAGACCATCTGCGGCACAAAAGTGTGAAGCGCAGACAAGTGACCCATAAAATCGATAACCACGTCCTTCCGCAGCCTTGCTTCTCACAGAAGCTTTGTTGTTATGAAGAGACGGGATCAGTATGCACTTCTCTTACTTCTACCCTCCAAAGGCATGAGGCAAGAGGAAAACTTGTCAAGATTCTGATACCATCTCGAGGATAAAACTAACAATTTAAAGCTGTAAACGTAGAAAATAGTAAATAGCATCTTTTGCTAGTTAGTATGCAATTTTTTAGTCAGGTCTTTTGAGGTGTAAAGGTCGGATGTTCAGTTACACCAATGTTTTTGGTTATGTTTAATACGTAATTATACATGAAAAAAATTTGATGCTATATAATTGTTTTATTATTTCGTCCCAAATGTTTCATATTAGTCGTAATATCGATAGTAAAAGTAACAAATAATTATGAAATTCCTTTTCGTTTGGAAAACAGTAATATTGTCAAATTCATACATACAGCAAAATTAACAATAAACCAATACATTTATTTGTATTAGGCGAATATATATTACAAATAATAAATACGGAATTGTCACGTTCACATACTTGCAGGTAAAGTGATGTCGGCTCTGAAATTTCGAATAATACAACCTTTAGTAACGCTCTAAAATTTTGCGAGGTGGTTTGAAATCTCAGCGCATTATATCCTTGAGCTTATACTTTTAAAATTCTTAAACAAAAACGGGTGAAATTATGAGCCACTCTGCCTTGCTTTCAGCTGAACTCTGCCGTCGATTTATTCATGAGATTTTTTTTTATTGACCGCCAGGTAATTTTGTTGAATAAAAATTACCAAACAAGAAAAACTTTATTAACGAGGCCCGATAATTCTGTTTCCTCAGAGCGCGGTTGAGCTTCGTTGGAATTATTGTCTAATCTCATGAAAGATTTCCCCTGGCGTATTTACATTGTCTGAATATAAAAAGTTATTCTCATATTCAGGTGGAAAATGATGTACCTCTATATCTCAGAGATTAGACCGCCGGGGCACAAGTCTGGGCCGTTTTATTTTATTTTTCTTTACTTGACACTTCATGTTGATAAGCATTAAAAATGGTTAAAACGAGATGTTAACATTACACAAGTATCTATTCGTCAACGTCTAACCTCAGACACATGAAAAAAAAATTGATTAAACACGATGAAATGGGGTTGTAGCTCAATAGTACAAAAAATATTTAAAATATTTTCGTAAATTTTATTATAAATAGTAGCAAAGACTGGATACTTGACCAGGCGCCGGCCTGTAGCCGAATTTAATCTCAAGCGACGGATTTTGGGCACCAACTAGACATACCTAAAATTTTTCGTATTATATTCTCGTGCGAATGTTATGGAAAAATCTGAAATATTTGAAAACCATGACATTTTGTGTCTAGGAATTTTTTTAATCATTCAATATTTGTTTAAATGATGTCCCTATTGTATATGTTTAAAAAGTAGCTAATTAAAGCCTTTTTCAAATAGGAACCGATTTGGTGTTCAGCTTATCAGAACAGAGAAATTACCACATGGAGTGACTTCCCCCACAAAAACCCTTGCTTCGTCTGCGTGGACATTATGTGAAATACCGTAAGAATTTGATTTGTTGGCACAAGGAACAACTTCAAAGTCAAATCGGTTCCCATTTTCAAAAGGTTATACATAATTTAATTATTATTTCAACCTCACATCCTGACAGTACCAAGCCAATGATGTTTGGCTCTGACTTTTTATGTGAATACTACGGAATATATGCAGCAGATCTTATTAATATTTTTATTTTAACATTAATCTACTTATAATTGACGTAAATATTATTTAAACCTATTTCCAAATAACGTGATAACACTTATCTCCATTTTAGTTCATGAACGCTTTCAACTGTGCAAGAACTTATTATACTATTAAAGAGTTAAGGCAAATATTTATATGTTCGTGTTTAGAAATAATCAGGAGTTTCTTTCCAGCTATTTATTTTAGCTATTTAGTATAATTTGTGAAATTACTGTGTAAGTTCTTTAATATATTTCGCTGTTACGTCGGCAATATAATATATTGTACCATTGACAAGTATTTTCCAACCATTCACGGGCGTTTATTTAAGCAAAATCATGTAAAATATTTTTGAGAATTTTATACTGATTTTTATTAAATGAATGCCCATGATTGGTGTGAAAATATTTGTTTTATATAAGGTCTATAATTTAGTTAAATAAACATTTTACTGTAAAATAATTATTTACACAACATATTGTATCGTAAGAGACAAACGGTAAATAATTCAACAAGCCGTGTTAATTGATGTTGAACGAAATAATTATATTATCCGTTCAGCGAAATAATTATACAAAGTTGAAGTATATAATTTAAAGTCAGTACAAAATTTAAATTAACATAAGAATTAACGACATGAATTAAAATTCTTATGACATTAATTTAGTTGAGAACAAAAATTATATGTTTCACACCTGTTTTAAACAACTGAACACTGGTAGAGACGGGCACTAGTCAAATTGTAAAGACACTGACTTAAAACTTATCATGTCTTGCCTAATTTGCAATTTGCTATGTAAATGTTCCTGCAAATGTTACACAAGTCAGTCGATTAGTCGGCAGTTACAATGATCGATAATATAGTATCCTCATAATATACTACATATCTAGGTTTTACAATAATATTCTCTTAGCTTATCTATTATAGCAGCATAATGCTGCATTTATGCACCTATGATATGTTATTAAGTCTTCGAAATCGTTTCAAATTTTTGGAAGAAAAAATAAAAATGATTAGATAATTTTCATTAACGTACAACGGCTAATTCTTTTCAGAGATGTAATCAGTATCATTTGGATTAAAGCTCATGTAAGACATCAGTGAACGTAAGATGTTTAGAAAGAAAAGCGGAAACTGAGAGAATTAATAATTAATATTTCTGCTCGAATCAGATTTGTATTTCAAGTAACAGATTTCGAATATATCTATGCAATTATATGGACAATTTACAAAGAGAAACATAATAGCTGTAATTTATTTCATGTGCATAAGAAAAACGGAAAAAAAACTCGAAGAGCCTGCTTAACGTTTCACATTCAACTTGAATATATTCTACAAAAAATGATAGACCTTTTATTGATTCGCGGATGTTTTCTCCCGTAGATAATTAGTGCTCAAATTAACTTCTGAATACCAGGTACACCCACGACTTCCCGTATATCATGCACTCTCCGTGATTTGTCATTTTACTTCTGTAAACATCCATCAGACTTTTACTGCCCTGAATAACACTCTACCTATAAAATAACAGTAAGCCTGTTAAATAACACTCCACCTCTTCAAAATCAATCTCACAATATTTCACTCACATAACAATTTCAGTTCGCCTTCCCTTTCGTTATATCAGTTATTTTTACGTTATTGACAAAAATTTTTCGTATACGCAGCGTTCCATAGAACTTTATTAGACGATAAGCTTCGGACTTTTCAGATCATTCACCTTTACAGCACGTCTGAGCAAGATACAGTCCCTAAATTCCTGTATCTCCAGAAGTATGGTCCATAATTGATCTATGAGTAATTTTTAACCAAATTCTTTCATCAATTTATGCAAATCGAGGACATTAATCTGTATCACTAGGCAGGATCAAACTATAAGCCGGGGGCCGTATTCAATCATTGTCTATAAAGAGATGCCTGTGGGAGTTTCCGTCGCAGGTGTTTTCCTCCAGATTGACTGCGGGGCTTACCTCGGGGAATGACTTGAGCTCTCTCTGGTTATATTCAAGATTCTCACATGCCGAGGCACACAAATCTATTTTATGTGTATGTACTGGGGTTGAAGACCTTGGGCATACGGAAAGATTTGTCCGCTGATTCCATTGGGTCAGTCGGCCAGCTGCCTCCTAAAACTCGTGGAGACCCGGAATGCTGTGACCCCTCAGCAAACTCATCTCCCGTCATTCGGAATAGTACTAAGTAACCCGACCTGCCTGATGCAGATTTTCTACGCTTTTCCCTGCATCTCTTTAGATGAAACACCAGGAAGAAGCCCGGGAACCCTAGTCAACCTTTATCTACCTTGCACAATACCCCTTTTAATTCTCTTTATTATGTTATTAAAGGGGAGTAGCCTTTTTCAGAATCACCCTTATGCAACCTGTTACGCAAAAAGCATTTCTAACATAATATGCATTGCTGTGACACAACTTCAGGGACAATTTATCGATTTATTGTATCATAGATCAATATTCAAAAATCTTAAAGCCTGAGATAATATTTCTAAGCTTAAACGGATAGTCTTTTGATGGCGTTGATTAAAACTTATTTGTCAATGAAGATGGTTTTTAGGGAAAATATTCAAAACCGACACTGGTTACTCCTAGTTAAATATTTTATAATAGAATATCGTTTTAGAATATTCTCATTATTGTAAAATAAGTCTAAATTATAACAATTTTGAGTATGAGATTGACGATTGATTTTAAATCTGTTGGTGAGAGAAATGACCTATTACTTATGCACTTAATACTTCTTGTAAGAAGTTTAAGTCAGTAATTCAATTGCACACTTGGGACCAAACGTGTCAATTAACACTTTGAAAGAAGAGTTAGCTAAGTGGAACGTGTTGGCATTAAATAATTACAGCTTTAAATTTTTTATAATCTTCTAAAATTTTGATCTCATGCTTATATTGAATTCATTTGTGGGTTCTTAGTTCTTTAATAGGTTTTAATATTGTTTAAGAATGGCACAATACTCGTCTTCTGCCAAAAGTAACCTTTACTGATTTCGTTTTGTTTATATTAAGTTTTTTACCTTTATCAATCTTGTTAAGTAATTTGCTAATTATTTCCCGGAGTAATGAAGTAACTGTCGGTACTCTATTTCGAACCTATCGCAGGACACGTAATTGAACAAGTAATAATGAATGTTCCAGAGGTAGAGAGGAAACTTAGATGAATGTGACCAACGGCCAGAGAAGCATAACAGGAATAAACCAAATCTACCAACGGTTTACTATAGATATTTTCAAATGGGAGCCGATCTTATATTGAAGGTGTTCCTTGTGGGTCTAAATTCATGCGACGTTGTCACATATTATTGTCCACGTCGCAACGCTGTAGTAAGGATTTGCTGTCATTGGCTTGTCACTTTTGACAACATTTGAAAACTATTATAAGGAATTAAATTGTTGTAGATTGTACACTAGAAGCAAAACTAAAAAAGATTAGTTCACATTAACTGGTTAATAAGTTAGCAAGTCATATATATTTCGGTGACTTATTAAATAAGAATAATTTAATGTTCCGAAATTTGTCATTTTTAATTACTAACGGATAAATAATTGAACTATTGGTTTTAGGACATGAAGCTTATTAGAAAATATAAATATATATATATGACAACAAACGCTAGTTTAAAGATTCATTATTTTTACATTATGAAAAGATGTGTGTCTGTCTTCTTAAGCTGAAGAACATAACTTGAAAAATTGTATCATTTTAAGTCTCACTGGATTTTCCGGCGCAGAGTAGTATCTATAATTATAATCTAAAATAACTGGTTATTAGATTAATGGCCTTTTAGTACTTCATTATTTTGTAATATCAACGCCGTTTTTATGAAGTTTTCGGCGCGTCTTAGGAAAAACCGTGGCCAATCACACTACACTCGACTAGATGTTTCCTACAAATATTTTAGAAGAATTTAAGGAATAGAACATTAAACAGACCCTCTATCTCTACATTCTCAGAGATAGATCCCGAAGGACAACGCTTGGGTTTACAGCAACGTTGCTGTTTCCAGTTAGCGACAGATCCCTCTTTAGAGGGACATAAATGTTAATGCTCATCCTGCGGGCAGAATAATAGTCCTTGCTGCTCTTTTACTACGGTCTCTGCGTGTCACGGACGTATTTGTTCTCCCAGAAACATGTAACGCTTTATTGCTACTTACCGAGCAACGATATCGAGAAGATGGGGATAATTTCTCCAGAGGGCTATCCTCTGCCTGAAATTGTCCTTTGCCGGTTGCATAATTAGACGTGAAGAGAATATGACACTCGCAGCACTTTATTATAATCATCAAAACTGATTATTTTTCTATTATATCTATTTTAGAAGCATTTTAGTAACGAATTATACAATAAAGTTTTTAAAGTGATTTCCAATTATTAGTAATACTACTACTAATCTTTAATGGAGCAGTATTTGGCTATAACTAGAACATTGCACTAGATCAGTCACAAATAAAGACGCGCAGCTTTTGTTTCTATTTGAGCAGCTATAATATTTTCAATAACTTAATAATTAACGTCTTTGAAAGCACAAAATTTTAAAAAGTTGTTTCTTTTTTTCTTTGTTCATAATATTTTACCTCGGCACTCAGTATTCAGTATTGACAAGGAAAAGTGTACTCTCTACCGAATTTTTGTAATAATCTGTTTTTCTTTTCTTATTCACAAACTCTGGGCAGTTAATGTTTCTAAACCAAACAAAAGTACAACTCTGAATATAGACTATTTGACGACATACCTCATAAATTGTCATTTAAGTTGGAATTGTTTAGGAATATAACACGAATCAGGACTATTGTATAAATTCACAACGCACGTAAACGTGGAAAATATTATCTATACAACTAAAATTGAAGTGTCTGTCTGTCTGTCCGCATGTTTGTCTCAAATAGACTCCGTATCGCCTCAAAGGATAACAATGAAAATTTCAGGTATTACAACAGTAATTTTAACTTAAAGTTTCGTGTAAGTCTCATTTCGATATCTTTCAGAGTTCAGAATATATTAATGTAAATATTTATAAATCCATTGAGTTTCCGAGCGAAAAGCGGTGTGTGGTCCATTCATCCCACTAACTGTGTAATTATAAGTGTAAATTTGGCAGCATGAGAGAAAGAGACAAGGAGGGACGTTTTCAAAACCAACTGCGAGTTATAAGGTTTGCCGTAAAGCGTTCATAAATAAATGATACCGTACTTAAGTTTTTAGGGCAAAATAAAAAGAGCGATTTCCGTTCCAATGAAATCGCGGGCATAGCTAGTTATTAAATAAATGCCGATATATTAATACACATTTTTCTGAAAATCTTAATGGAAGTACTATTATAAGCCATCTGAAGTAGTTCTGTATCAGGAAAGTATTAAAATTTAATACATTTATATAATAATATATATTACCATGGCTATTCTGAAAAATGGGAACGTTTTTAAACTTATAATGAGCAAGATCAAAGTGTAAAAGCCACTAGACTCGTCACACGTTTCAACTCCGTTTGCTGTAATGTGCGAAAGAAAAATAATAAAACAGCTCGACGTAAAATCATTGACTATTTCCTAATTTTTACCAGACACGAAATATATAATATAATTATATTAATATTTCTGACAAAGGATGTTTTTAGAGCTTGAAACCTTTTAGGGTCCATAGGTGTAGTTTGTGCAGTTGGAACAAGAAGAGCAACTACACAATAAACAGCACAAATAAATTTATAAGTGATACCACACTTAGTATTGTAACATTAAATGTCTCCCAGTTATTATAACAAAGCTTACTTTACATTTTAGTGATCTCAATTTTCTTCGTGTGAATATTGTGTCACTGAATTGGGACACCGTTAACTAAAGCGCAAAGAACCGGTTTTGTACCCGAAAATGTAAAGCGGATGTGAAGTAGAAAGCCAATTCTTATCCGACGGTACAATCAAATATCTCAGATACTTCAGTATCAGTTATGAAGTGAGTAGAACGAAAACATAACATATCCTTGGCAAACTTTAAACGGAAAAACAAAAAGACCAAGAGAAGGCTTAAATAATTAAAATCACTCTACGCTGCATTTGTTAAAATATTTCTGTGTGTCCTTGGTGTGAAAATGGAAGTAGAATTCTTATGATATTAAGATTAAGTCAAATAAAGAAAACTTTAAATGTGTACAAACTTATCCAATGCCTCATTTGTTCTACACTAGACCAGAAAAGTAAAAGAATTTTTTTTAAAAAACGATGTAGACTAGTTTTAATTTTACGCATCTTTTAATAGTCTCTTTATAGGTTATTGTATTATAACATTTTTACGAGGGTATTCATTCAGTAATATGTGTTAACCATTATGTTACTTAAAGGAATAATTACGATACGCATATAGTTACTTCACTAGGATGTGGCAACTCGGAGACTAAAGGAAATAAACCAAATGTTGAGGCGTGAGATAAAGTATTCACAAATTACTGAAATTACAATACAAGCTGTTAAAATTAAATGTTGTAAATAATATTCAAATTTATATTTTATGTTGTTCACTTAAGCATTTGATTAATGCGTTATATCTTCATTATAGACTAATTTAAGTACCATAATTTAATTATATCGTATTTCCTGGACGGAACATTTGATATATTTTGAATGAATATGGCTTAGAGAAGCGGAAAGCTCCTGTTTTATGTTTTACTGTAAGGAATGAATAGAAGGTCACATGACAAATATATTCCTTTTTATCAATACAAGTAATGTTAAATGTAAAATAAATCTTAAAAATAACTGCCAACGAAGACTTTACATTAAAATCAATCACATATAAAATTATAAATATTACAGTATATATTAAGTGCGTTAAGTTAAATTAAGGAAGCATATTAAGGTTCAAGAAAAACTGTGCTTAACTGATTTAAAAACATTTATTATAAATAAGTGGTACTGCGTTCAGGAAGGAGATATCGCATCTATATACGAATAGTAATTCATTGTGTTCGGTTAGTTACATAAATTATCATTAGAAGACGCAAAAAATTATCAGTATTTACGTTTCCGACATTAACGAATTATAGGAGACTGTCACTCTTGTGTTATTATATATTATTTTGATATCGTTTTATAATTATAATTCTTGTATATATATATATATATATATATAATTAAGTATGAAATAATGTGCAAGACAGAAGCGTTAAAATCTCGAAATAGCGATACAGATTTTATTTATTTATTTGAAACGGGAAACTAATATTTCGTGGAAGCATATATGCGAAGCTGGGAAATTACTTTTCTTCAATTATAATGTCAATCAGCCCATTCATTGATTTGTGTGCTCTGTGAAGCGTATATGAACGGTTCCACTTGGAGAGAACTGAAAACGGGACCGCAAAAGCAAATTGCATGCATATAGACGAGTATCAATCAAAAAACATGAATACTAACAGAGATGAGAGTGTTAAATGTAATTACAAAGGTTTTATTAAAATAATATAATTATATTTTTATTTACAATATTATTTTTGTTCCTCTCCATCTGTTGATATTTTATGGAAATTGGGAATTCTTAAAAGATGAAAATATGTATGCAACTAAGTAATTAGAATAGGAGTGATGAAGTGTAAGTACAGAAAAGATAAGAAAAATTAGTGCGAGTGACAGTAATTTGGAAGTAATAAACTGTCTAAGGAAGTGGAAATACTTCAAATGAAGGTCAGTAAAGCATACAGCTAATTTTGGAACAAAGACAAGAATGGAAAAATTGTTTTTTAGGGAAGGATTGACACTCGAATGTAAGCGTAGTTTCCTCCTGGGTCCATTTGCTTCACAGAGAAAGCTACTTCATCTTAAGTTTCTTGAATTTTACCAGAAAACCCCGGTGGAAATGTTTAAAGTAGATTCTATTAAAAGTCCGATGGATGGATAGGATCACTAACGAGGAATTTCAAAACAGAATAGGGGAAAAGATAGCAATATGGACAACGTTGAATAGAGAAGGGATAGGTTAATAGACCACGTTTTAAGACATGAACATTAGAGGTAAGTGTATGGGGTGAGAACAGAAGAGGGAGGCCAAGGATAGAATAAGCTAAGCATATTAGGGAGGATGATGTAGTTATGCGGAAATGAAAAGACTTGCGCAAGGTCAGACCAGTTTTAGGACTGAATACCACCACCACAACAACCCATAAATATCACTCCTTATCGTAGTTATGTATCATTAATAACTGTTTTTATGACATTTCAGAACCAAATTATTTTTAATATGTACATCGTGAAGACAGCAAATAAAAATCCCGTAGCCAGTTTCATAAATTTATGCTGTCAGATGTTATTAGAACCATCATTAATCTCTCTACATACAAGCAATTAACGAGTGGTATGACATTGCCAAAGTATTTAATTAATATGGACTGGAATAGGAGACAGAGAACAGCCAACTTACCTTAAATTAATTGTTCTATTAAATTTATTTATTGAAATAGCATTCAGAATAACAGGTTCTATAAGCTATTTTATATGTCTTCGAAGTGTCCTGATGGCGTCCTCTCCAGTGATTAGACTTTGAGGTCAATTGGCCATCATCGTTTTAGTCTTCTCTGGTTTCTGTATTGCAGCAGTGGTTGTAAAAGAGGGTATTGGTTTCCAGTTTCTTGTGGCGTTTATTGGCTCTCTCTGGATGAATGGTATGCCTAGGTTCTTGTGTAGGGTTTGATAGCTCACATACCATGGACTGATGTGTAAACTGTAAATTATTATTTTTTATTAAAATGATTCCCATTCCAAGTACTTTGTCAACTATTTTTTTTACTTAGTTTTATTATTTCTATCAAAATCGCGTCTTTACCTTCCTCCTGCACATATTCTCAATGACTTAATCATTTTCCTCAACGGTGTACTAATGTTAGTTAAACAATTGATGACATTTTACAGACCTTTATTATAAAATTTACTTGTAACAACGTTTCGGCATGTTTTATGTCTTCTCCCTGTAGAGGAAAATGTACAAAAAATTAACCCTAGGGCGGTGAAATTGGAACAGATTTTTTAAAAAAAATATATGGATACAAAAACTTACCACAACAATGTCAAAAAATTACAAAAATTTTATCATAAGTCTAACAATATGGTAGAGATCCGAGGCAACAAGTAACACTTCAACTCCTTTCCCACTCGTAATTATTTCCAGACTGAATGTTGGCCAGGAATCCCTGCCAGTGGCAAAGAGTAACGGGAAGCGTCAGATCTCAAATATTTAAGTCAAGAGGGAAAGGAATTATAGATAACACAGTAGTAAATGGACCCAGTTAAACTAAAACAATACAATAAAAATTATATATATATTTGAGTATAAAAAATTAAGAAAATAACGTGCTAAAGTATAACTTAAATTACTCGTGTCATTTTGCGAATTGAGCGTGTTTTTAGTGGTTCTAAAGTGTATCAATTCAGATAAGTTCTTTTTTTATAAATTTTGTTCAAAATGAAGAATTTCAACCTTTCCTCAGTCAAAATCGTGTTTCTCCTGCAGCCTATGTGTGGAGACTACATTACGGATCGGCATTTTGTAGTTGTTCTTATGTTCGCAACGCACGCTTCGTTTGACCAATGTAACATTTTTGGCAGTTGGGCGCACTGCAATTAATTTTGTAAATCACATTATGTTGCGAATAATGATCCAAAACGTCTTTGCCCTTTTTTTTATAAATTTATTCATTTTTCTGTACATTTTCCTCTACAGGGAGGAAAAAACCTGAAGAGGGCATAAAAACATGCCTAAACGATGTTACAAGTAAATTTTATAAGAAAGGTCTGTAAAAGGTCATCAATTGTTTAATTATATACAACTGACGTTAAATTTAAACCTTTGGAGTACTAGTGTAGTATGCTGCAGATTAATTAATATAAATCTGGTGACTGATGGGAGATCAGCTTTAAAAGCCCAAGAGAATTAAGGGCTGCTAGTTCAGTATTTGTTTACACGGGTCTTCCCTGGGATTAAAGCAACACGACAACGCTGTCCAGTGGCGCGAACTGATTAATGCAAAGGCGCACTTGTTCCGCCTGGCTTTGCAGGCAACACATCTGTCTTGGCTGCTCACAGCACTGCATAACCACAACCAACTACGCCATTTCTTTCCTTTCAATTGCTTCAGAAAAAAAGGAGATTTAACGTTAGAAACGTTAGCTATTTACACTTAATGACAAAAAGAGATTTTGTAGCCCAGTGGAAAAGAATTGGCCGTTAAATTAAAATGTTTTTCCTGATGCGCCGAGATAAAGGAATCAGTTGTATAATACAGTGTTTTTCAATTTTACGAAAACGAAGTATGTCGGTCTTAGTGTCACAGCTTCTTACCACGGAGGTCCCGTGGTTCCTGCTTTTAGGATGATTGTGTGCGTCTTTGTGTTATCAAATCGAGTAACCCTTACAATGGAGATAAGATCCTCAAAAATGGTAAAATGGTCGCTAATGGCCTTAGATGTTGATGAAATTAAATAGCCGAAAAGTAAACTAATATTTTAATTCAAGAACTTAAATTTAATATGACCAATTTTTGATTTATTAATTTTTTGTATTCTCCCCACGATGCTTTTATTGGTTGCCATTTTATTATGAAAAGTAATCGATAATTTACAAAAATGTTAAATTTTGAAAATTTGGAGCTTTCGGAAATATTTACATGATTATCTTTAAAGAAAAGAACTTTTATACATTTAATTTTCAACAAGAATCCCACATACAAAATATTATTAAAATTAAATCAACCCCGTAGATAATAAAAAATTGCTTCCCCTGCGTCGTTGCTACGCTAAAAGTGGTTTATTTAGAAATGTGAAATGATTTACTATTAACTGAAATCTAATAATAAAAAATAAAATTTTAACATTAAGAGTTTAAAGTATAAAAGAGTCCATTTGGCACGTAAATATTTTCAGAGTAAAATAAAAGTGTTCTCAATTGCGAAAACAAAAATTTGACTTAGTCAGAACCTATAAATATTCTTCAGTTAAAAGTTACGTCTTTTAACGTACTATCGAAATTTGACACGTGTCACTCCAAATTCGGAATGTGTCATGCAAGATGACAGTCCGCAGTCGACTCGGTAGGCCCAGGCCCTCAATGGACTGTAAAGCCACGCAGGAAGGAAGGAATGAAATCGAAATTTGTCATCGAGTTTTGATTTAAAATTTGAAAGCTACTCCTACCATATCCATATGACGTCATGGGACGTGGTTAAAATTAGAACATACAAATGTGCGATTTGAAAAACTTGTCAATTAGGATTTTTCTTCGATAAAACGTACGCTGATATCATAGGAAGGGAATTGAAAAGGCGGAAGTGGTAAGTAAAGCAAGGTATCCAAGGCTATAATTTAAGGATCGTACAAGTGATTTACTTAAAACATATGCAGGAAAAACCTGCATCAGGTAGGTCGGAATATTTGGTAGTATTCACACGCCCTTCCGAATGACGTGAGAGGAGTTTGGTTTGGGGTCGTAGTATTCCCTTCTCCGTCTCTCCACCAGTTTTAGGAGGCAGCTGGCCGACTAATCCATTGGGTGTAGTGGACTAATCCTACCCAAGCTCTGCAACACACATACATGCACCTCCTAGAATATTTCCTAGGGTAACAAGCTACGTGAGGGTGATCTTGAAACAGGCAACTTCTCAATATAAAATACCTTCCAATATAGAATCTGTTGAGATAATTTCTAATCCAGTAACGAATAGTGAGAAGTACTACAACAAGTGAAGTCACATAAAGGGAAAATCGAATTCTTTGAAGTACGTTAAGATTAAATTGTTAGACTAAATTTGGAATTAATTAAATACAGACAATATTGGTGAGGAAATATCCTTTTTCACTTTTTAGAGATAAATTACGCCACTGGTGCGTTAATTACTTAATGCCTTATATGAGTCGATATCTGATGTTACGTGACTTTGCGACGGTAGGTGACAAATGGAAGATTCAGTGTTACCAACTCCCAGCGAACAATCGTATGTAAAACGGTAGCCGTCTATAATTCTATTCAAAATAGAGCCGATTTCCCCTTGACGCTCTGCCTTGTGCCCTAGAATCAAATTCATGCGATGTTCTCAAACATTATTGTACAAGCAGATGCACTGCTAAAAGGGTTTGTTATAATTCATTATTTAGTTGTCACTTGTGGAGACGTTTGACTATAACTCTGCTCTCATTCGCTGAAAGCTGAAAAGGGTTTAATTTGAAATTCATTACAGTCTGAAAGTTTGTAATGTCACATACATTAAAAAATTAATGCTGCTGTAGAAAGACGATATGCTTTATAGAAAACTTTAGTGTTGTTTATTCGCTAATTAGATGATAACAAAATATAAGGGAGGGGCATATAGCCCATGAGATGACGTAAAAATAAAAGTGGAAAGTGTTAGATGGTGAAACGGAGTGAAGGAGGGAAAATGTGGCTGGAGTTGGCGGAGTGAGGGGATTATAAGAGAAAAAAGAGGGCGAGTGTGGAAGTGAGAAGTAGAAAAATAGAAGCAGCGAAACAGTTTCAGAATTTCTGAAAGTCCAATTGGAGTCTATGAGTTCCGAGAAAGGCTGCTGCAATATTACGGTTTGTTCGCCGAATAACCAAGTGAGCAGCAGAACCGTAGGGAACTTCTTATAAGAGACTTTAGATGTCAAATATTCGCCGCCACAAATATAATTCAGACATAGAGCTGAAGCGAATATTTGTGGGAAAGGTGAATAATGGAAGAAATTTAAGCTAAAATTAATGCAAACATTAGTTTAAATTAACTTTACTTAAGCCATTATAGGAAAATTGTAA
Source organism: Eucriotettix oculatus (assembly GCA_034510155.1). NCBI lineage: Eukaryota > Metazoa > Arthropoda > Insecta > Orthoptera > Tetrigidae > Eucriotettix > Eucriotettix oculatus. Next base: position 129,054,530 of record CM067376.1, on the reverse strand, counting down.
TAATTAATTAAGGGAGCGAAGAAAAGAAATATTTGGATTATATTTTTTGAGAAATATTTTATAACATTAACACATATTTATTTGATGGTTAATACATTTTCAGAAATGATGAAACGTGGTTAACGTATGTTTCTTTTATTCCAGAATAACTAAATTTACGATAGTACTTCTTATTCGTAGTAAAGAGAGTAAACTGTGATTTGCAATGTATGTCGTAATATTTCATAGTTTCAATGTTTTTCTGGTAAGTTTTTCGAACGATTTTCTTTCAAAAACCTCAATAGTGTACCATGAGTTATGACGGACTATTTAATTACCTTTCTGTTAGGAATCTCTGATAACGATTTTCCTAATTTGTTGTTCTCCCAATAACCACTAATCTTTTCATTTCCTGATAACTATTCCATTCCACATCAAGCCTGAGTTCCCTAACATATTCCAACATTTGGTTTCTTCTTCTATTCCTATTTCACACACTGGTACCAATTTAACGAGTTCTTCGTATCACAAAATTTGGCCAGTTAGTCTATCCACACAGGATCCTCAATAATATTCTCTCCTCACCAATTCTATTCATTTTTCGTGATTGTTGGCTCTGTCCACTCGTTTTAATTTTAGCAATCTTATATAGCGCCACATTTGTATGGTTCTTATTATTTTCTGTTCTGCATCGCTGTTTAACTTATATATAGAACAGGCGATGAAGAAAGTTAAAACGGAATATGGAAAGGGAATCATACTGCAAGGGGAATAAATAAAAACCTTACGCTTTGCCGACGATATTGTAGTATTTGGGGAGTCAGAAGAGGAATTGGAAACCATAATAAATGGCATGAACGTAGTCCTGGAAAAAGAGTTCAATATGAGGATTAATAGAGGGAAAACCATGGTAATGCAGTGTAGTTTGGGAAACAGTTGAATAACAAAGGGTGTTAGATATAGAAGGGATATTTTGACGGAATTTAAAGAATTCTGCTACTTGGGAAGCATAATAACTAGGTATGGTAGAAGTATAGTAGACATAAAATGTAGGATAGCACAGGCAAGGAAGGCTTTCGCGAAAAAGAGGGATTTACTTACGAGTAATATAAGTGTGAATATTAGGAAATCGTTTCGAAAAATGTTTTTATGGAGCGTGAGGTTATATGGGTGTGAAACGTGGACGATAGAGTTGGGGAAACGATAAGAATAGAAGCCTTTGAAATGTGGTGCTATAGGCGAATGCTGAAAATCAGATGGGTGGATACAATCGCAACCGAGGAAGTCCTAAACAGAATAGGGGAAAAGCGAAAAATATGGAGGACGTTGACTAAGAGAAGGTTAGCCATTAAGAGGCTAAGTTTAGTAACGAGGGTAAGATTTGAAGAAGAAAGGATGTAATATTCTAAGCAGATTTGTGGTCGTTTGTGGTAATTATAAGATAATGAAAAAGCTTGCGCATGCTATGTTAGCATGGAGGATTGCAGCAGACCAGTCTTAGGACTGAATACGACAAGAACAACATTGCCGATTGTTCTATAAATTCTATAAATAATTTACTAGTCTTGGAACTTATTTTAATTGTAAACAATTTTTTTGTTGCGAAAGCATTCCTTGCTATCCGACTTTTATATATACTTTGCTTCTACTATAGATGGTTGGTTATCTTACTGTTCAAAATGTAAAATTCATATGCATTCGTCACGACATCATTTTCTTATCTTATATCATTTGCATCAACGCCCTGCCTTTGACTACACTCCATTACCCTACTTTCGTTTCTACCATTGCTCAATCGTTATCTGTGAGAAATTCAAAGTTGGTCGATAAAGTTGAAATAGCTCGTAAAAATGTCAGCGTTCCACCCAAATAACTTCAAGTACGTATTTAGTAATTTTGCTCATCTGCTACAGCTCATATATTCATTTAGGAAAAAATAATTTTTGATCGTAAATTTAATTTTTGCTATACAATGGTTTGAGTTGAAGCTTCGATTTCTAAGACTTAAAAGAGTCTTCTATCATCTATCAGAAAACGCTGCCGTGTTTTCAGCTTATCCTAGTACAGGCCCGTGCTTTGGAATGAGTAATGATAATGTGCAGTATTCCTTTCACTTAAATAATCAACTAAGAAAGCTCTTCAAACTGACACTACTCGGTGCTACAGACAATGCAGCACTTGGAAACTGGGCTACAGGAAGGCGACCGCATCAGAAACTGTACTGAATGGCTTTACGAATTAATAAAAAAATTCTCATTATATATTTTCTGTCGCTTATATATTATCTATATATTAATATGTGAAGAAAAATCTTTGTAGACCTTTTTTATGCACATTGAGGTGCGCAAGGAGTGTGAGATTTGACATAGTTAAAGTTCATATAGAGAAGGAATGCAGAAACATAATATTTACGTATAATATGTGTTATAAATACATTAAATTAAATACCAAACATTCATTATTTACTTTCATACTGAATGTCAAACACCTAAATGTCTCTGGTCAAAGAGTCCCTCAGAATGGAGATATCACTGAAGTTATTAAAAGTGCATTAAACTACATTAAATAAAACGTGAATACCATGCATATTTTTGTTTTATATATAAATGAAATACTGCTTGCTCATTATACATCTGTTGTGATAAGAAAATTGCGTAGTAGCAATGGAAATATATATATACATATATATATTATAGGTGGATTTAAAAAAGTGAGTACAATCATGTATTCGCACGTACTTTCTTTATGCCTCGACATTGACGGGTCGGAGTAAGAGAGAAGGAAGAAGGGATATTTATTCGCGTTCACATATAAGAAGGTCAAATGAAAATTTAATTAGTGTAAAAAGTATATAAAATTCTTTTGAGAGATATATTTAAATGCGACCTGAATGTCATTCATAATTCGTAATTGTGGATTGATGGATATACACCGCAGGTTCTGCAATAACGTTCAGACTTAAAAAAATTTAATCAATTACGGCCGAATTTAGACCAACCACTGGAATGCTAGTTTTAATTAATTAATTAATTATTAATATAATGAAACACATTTAAGGGACGACATGGAGAAGACCTTCATGACACGGAGAAAACTACAGCACGATCCCGCATTCAATCCTGATTTTCCTAAAATTGACTTCCTTTAATTAAAATATGGGCGAAGATAAAATACTTGCGTGTAAGAAGTTTGTACTAACTTAGTTTTAAATTGTCCGCTTTTTAAAATTCGTCATTATTAAAAGTTATGTAGACGAAATTAAAAATGTTGCATTTTTTCGGGTCGAGTAACTCTCAGAAGAGTATTTGTAACACTGTCGTTGTTGTAGAAGTTTTAATACTTTACATAATTATAATCGTAAAAAATGGTTGCCAAGGGTGATTTTGCACATAAACTCACGATCTATCACTATTATTTAGTATGGGACATGAAAAAAAGTGAAAAAAAATGAAACCGAGTATAAACGAATAATTTTACATTTGTATCGCCCCTTTACACGTAATGTTTGTCACGTCGGTGTAAACAAATTTTCTAGATTTTCATGACTTAATACAATGATTGCTGCATTTACTGAAATGGCTTTGTCGACTAGTTTGTGAATTTTATTCACCCAGAAAATCAATTTCAGACATTTTTAACAATTATAAGTCGGTACATATCTTTCTTCTATTTAGAAGTTGACGTCTACTTTACAAGTATTGTGTAATTCGTCAATCAGTGCCTATTGGTAAAGAAATAAATATTTAATAGGTTTCTTGGACATCTAAGAGAAATTTCATATTGAGTTGATGCGTTCCTATATGTTGTGGTACCTCAAAAATAATTTTAATAAAATTTAAATAACACGACCATTATAAGTTACAACCATTTAAAAGCTGAGTTTTTGAAAGTTTTACGAAGTTAGCTTCCAGTATTTCTGTTGGAGGGCGAGATAAAAAACTGAAAATTGCGCTCATGAAAGGTATCTTTAGTTAGAAAATTCAGAATAAATTTTAACTTTTTAATTATGAAATAGAGCAAAAAGTGCGTGATTTCCGTATACGGGATAAGTGGGCGTAGTGGTATAATACTTCTCTTGCCTTTTTTTGTTGCCAATGTTAAGTTACATCTCAAAGTTGAAATTTATACCGAAGTTTGATTGATAGTATAGAGACCTCTCACGGGTGCAACTTTCAGATTTTTATGTCATAGTCCAACAGAGATATATGATTTCATGCTTTTTATAAAAATTAATAACTGAAATTTGAAATGGCTGTAATTTCTGAGGGGTATGCAAGTTACTAGTGATAGTTTACATTACGTAGCTAATCTCATACATAAAAGAACAAAAATTGAGAACCAAAACTGATTATTCTTGGAGGAATTAGCTTATGGGTATTGAATTCTCTTCATTTGTAATCGTTAACATTGTTTTACACAGTGTAAATGAAAAAATAATAATAGGTAAGTAAATATATAAGTAAATTGTCAGTTCGATATATAATGAACCCGGTGCAGTTTTTTTGATAACAATAGGACAATCCAGAGCTGAATAATTAATAAAATCGTAGATACATGCAAACACAATAAAATAGCAGTCTGTAACAAAAATGGCCATAATTTATTCACATAGGAAAATGAAAATTAAAGAAAATAATTTTGAATTACCAAAACGTAAGTTTTTTCTGAGATGGTCCAGTAACTACTGCTGCACCGTTTATCATGGTTAGACCCGTATTCTATTTGTTATAATTAAAACAATACTTGCTAACAGCACAAAAAATGACACTTTTTAGATGTGAAATAAAATCAGTAGCCCCTAAGTGCTTTTTTAATATATATTTTATTAAATTAAGGCTTTATGTCGCATCAACACGAGGATTACTAGCGATCATCCAATTACATTTTTAACGTCGCACTTTACAATCAATTCTTAAAAACATTCGACAATTGCAAGAGTACAGAAAACTGTTACTTATTATTAAAAATAATTACATTTTAAATTGAATTTAAGGCAAAAAATTAAAAACATTATAAAAATTTAACTTATCACCTAGACATTAATCTGAAACGGAAAAATGATATAATTTAAATTTCATTAAAACGCCTATTTCACAAATATATTTTAGAACTTTTAAGATAGTGTATTTGTTTGTTGCCAATTCATTAGGATTGAAATGTCCCAGGGCTTTTCCGTTTTTGTTTTGTAAGTTTTAATTCCATTAATATGTGTGGAATCATCAAGTTAACATTAGAAATCCTGCATATAGGTTTTTATTCTCCTAAAGTGATTGAAAGTTGCATGAAAAGATAAACTTTGTCACTCTCTCGATGCCGCTGTAATCACATTTTGAAGACAATACTGTACCGGGGTACTACATACAAATTAAACAACCGGGCCACGCCGGGCAACCAGAGGTTGTAAATTATCTGTTGCGATCAAGAGATGGTCCAACGAGAAATGAAAAAAAATATTGGGATATTTGTAGGTCGTTTTAGGATTATTTAAAAAAATTATTAAATTTATATTGAGATCTTCACTAATGATATGGTTTTTTAAAGTGTTTTTTTTCCGAAATGCATAAATATTAATAATTTTTTTATTTGATTTGGATAAATATGCAAATACTTTGCCCCTGGACTAGTTAACACTGAAAATAGTTGACTAAAACAGGTTACTTAACGAGATGAACTGTAACTACTGCTAAATATAAAGAAATTAATATAGAAATATGGATTTTGTTAGCGCGAGTTTCGCCGCGCTGGAATCAAGATAGACGCATCGTAAAACAAAGGCATCGGTTTTACGACAAGCAGGAGTGTTTCGTCCTAATTAAAAGTTTGCATCCGCTGCTGTTGTGCTCGAGCCTTTCGTCTTTATGAACCCTGGGCAGCTAAAAGTGGGACTCCACCGAGGAATCCTGATGGAATGAGACGGAGGGAAACGCATTTGCATGCTGCCAGATCTGGCCGTCGGGAGCCGACGAAATGGCAACGCGTGAGCTCAGGAACACTGCGAAATTACTCCAACCTCTTCGCGCCGACATCAAAACCTCGTATTACAATTTGAAGGACACCCGAATCAACAAGATTAAGTTGCGAATGAACAACTTTTTGTAATTATTGTATTTATGCTCATCCGGTTCATACTAAATCATTACAACCTGCTTAGTCATTAAGTACATTCATCAAATAACACAGGAAACTAGTAGAATATGTTTTGTTTAGCACAATTATAATCTCGTAAGTTATGTGCGAATAATAATCTATAACCAGAACGTAATATTTAAGTACCTTCTTCTTCGAATTAAATATAATAAAGATGTTTTTTCTTAAAAATTAAGCTGTGAATGATATTGTATCAGTTAAACTGAGGACAATGCGTCACGATACTCATACTCATTAACTTATTTACTTTATTTTTTGATATAGCTAAACGCCCCTGAATCTATACCTCTTGAATAACTTATTCTAACTGCAAGGAAAGACATGTGATTTGTAGTGAATTAGTACGTTACAACAATTGAAAAAGCTATTAAATTTAAATTCATGGACGGAAGCGGGACCAACGAGACGTCAGAATCTCTGGGGATAAAGAGTCGGCGCATTCCAATTGTCGACAGACCCAAGACGTGAGAAACCTTAGCCGTGAAGGATTTAAACATCTCTTGGGAAATAATCACTGACTGGACATTCACTCCAGGGAAATTCAGGAGGACTCCTGTGGAATACTGACTACCGTGGAGTAAAATATTTGAATTCGGTTGGAGAAGTATGATCAGGTAACAAAGCCTTCATTTCATGATGGTAATATAGACAATTTGATCTCGGGGAAGACATTAGGCAAGAAAGATCAAATATCTATCATATTGTGATCAATACGTTCCCCTTTTTTTAACTTTACGTATCCATGTAAAGTTCCATCAGACAGATAGAAGAATGTGGCTGTCTGGAAATAAGACCACAATACAACAAAGGCGTCTTGTTTCATGATGACATTTGCAGGATTATGGTCGCGTTCAGTTACAAAGATGCATTTGCATAAAATCGGATTTTCGGGGCCCCTACGGTCCACACGTGACTAAATTTTAGATTGTGTTTAGCTATTCTGCCGCTTTATTACATTGAAGCTTTTCAAAGCTCTAAAGAAATCAGTCTACGTTTGGACTTCATTCTAGAAACATGACTATTCATCTGGGTTCTTCAACTCAGTATTCTATTTCTCATTTATTAAACTTAATCTTCAAAACTATTCTAGCGTCTTTGATT
>CM067376.1:128211133-128322691 GCA_034510155.1 Eucriotettix oculatus | reverse complement strand
GAGATAGGACCTGTAGATATATTCAAGTAGTAGAGATTGTCTTGACATAAATAGCATGCTTATTTGTTTTTTTATTCATATAAAAATTTTGTCGTAAATATTATCTGTTTGGACAATAAATGATTCAGTATATACCATATTAAAATAAAGAATACAAAATTATAATAGTGTATATAATTTACAAGTTGACATGGAGTTAGGTTAATCCAGTTTATTAACCTACTTTAGTAGATGAGTTAGGTTTTATCTGTGTGTGTACCTGAGAGGCATACGACGTGATAGTTGACAGACAGTGAACTGATTATTGGAGGACATGTGAGGATGTGGTCTGCGAGCATGATGGGGTAAGGTGGTTTAGGGTGTGCCTGAGTGATCAGGGGGAAGTATGAGGTCGATTGGGAGTTTCCTTTTGAGCCCAGGGAAGCGTGGAGGTGGAGGAGGATTGTCATGGAATTGCAGGATCGTGGGGTTTGGGTTAATAGTATGTAACGTGGAGAGAGAAGAAATACGTAATTAGTAAAAAAAAATATTTGTGAACTGATACAAACAAAAAATAATTTTTAAGTTTACATAACAACCCTATTTGAGGAATCTGCGATATCTTAACAATTTTTTTTCTGAAGAACTTCATTCTTTTTCATAATAAATTACTCACTTTTATGAGTTTGTAATATCTTTTGAAAGAAACAAATATGCGAAAGTGGAATAGCCAACAGGAATTTGTTAACGCTCTAGTAATTCACTGAAACAAATGCGAAGTGCTTGGTTTCGCTTAGGTTGGAACTAAGTTGGAAGAGTAAAGCACCGGTGACAGAGTTCAGTTACAAGATTACAACAGATTCCACTCGCAGCGCATTGTCGTTGAACGTAGAGTTGTTTCAAATCCCCTTACGTTATCCTATCTCTGTTCACTGGGAAATGGGGACTGTTTCTATTACTAGGCAATCCTTTTTACACATTTACGTAGTTCGCGATGTTGTCTAATATTAATTTTACTAGCATTTAACAAAAACCAACAAATTTTATCACGGCAATTCAATATTTTGAAGCAGTTACAAAAAATAAATATCTTATATTTTTTAATTTTTGAAATATAAAGTTTAATTTTATCATAACAGTATTTGAAGCACGTCCAATTAGCTGCCATAAGCAGTTAACCACTCAGAAATTTGGTCATCGTGATTTCTAGTCCTTTATTGCCATAATAAATAACTTAGTTAAATTTAGGTAAACGAATAAAAATGTTATCGTAAATTTTGAGAAATAAAACCATTATAATTACATGTTAATAAAAATTCAAGAATTTATAAATGTGATGATTTGAAAATTTTTCTAAATTGGTAATTATAAGATGAATTTAAGATTTAATGAGAATTATTTAATGTATCATTTCAATAGCCATTGATCGAAACCAAAACTCATTCAGTCACTCAACCTCTGCATTACTACGGAAACATTAAGCTTATATTTAATGTTTAAACGGTCTTTTATAGTCTTCTAATTTTATTTATGTGTTTTATAATAAAATTGATCGGGAATTCAAGGCGTTACCACCAATACAGACTGTTTAGATTGATATTTGTAACGACAGTTAGGGTTTTATCAATATGAATTTTGTTGTATTTCTTTCCTTTGATGAAGCTTGTTCGTCCAAATAATACTCATTATTTTATAGTCCTTCAATAGTCTTTCATAGATGCTCACGACAGTATCATGTGAACAACCGACCAGATTCGCCGTTTTCTTGATGTTTATACTTAGGAGATGGTGCCTAAACAATCTTCTATTTGTTAAATTCACTTATTTTAAGGGATCTCCCAATTTTCAGTACGCATTTTCATCATAATTCATCATATGTCTCTGCTTCATTTTTATAGTTTCATTTCCGTGGCACGTTCCCAATTATTAATTAATTATTTGGCTGATAACTGAATTTGTTGAACATCACTTTTCCTTTTAAAAACTAATTTTCTGGTCTCCAAATTTTGTAAAATTTTTGCTCATTAGTCAAGCTAATACATTTATAGTTTTAGAACTTAAATTTGTTCTAGCATTTACTTATATACTTTTTCTATTGTTATTAACTGCTTATTTAGTTAGTAATTGTAACAGATTCTGTTTTCTGTGTTCAGTGCCTTTGCGCAATGATTGCTAAACTGAGATGTCACTCCGGTGGCTTGACTATCTGTCACTAGTGACCCGTAAACTCTGAGAGGCGAACAGCCTCGAAACCACACCTGGAATGTAAACAATTTAGGGTTACGTCATTAGCAAGGCGCTTTTTATTAACATTTAACTTTCCAACAGTTTTTAGCAATTATATTAGTCATTTAACTCTGGGCAAAATATAATCCCAGCAAAGTGATTTTCATCAATATTCACAATTAAACTATAAAACAGTTGAATATATGCTATGTAAATATACATTCGTAGCACAGTTATGTTTATCGCGAATGTTTAATTCGATAAATCAGTAACTAAATTTTATTCAATTTAATGTCTGGAAAAATTATAATTTTACTATACTATAATATATCCCTTACACACTAACATTCCTTACTGTAATATATTTTAATCATAGTAAGGAATGTCAGGGATTAAGGGATGAAATTCAGGAATCATTAATACGTTTCAAGAAATAATTTTTAATGGAAATCATGTAATGAAACTAAGAATTTTGTTAAAAATATATTATGTAATTTACAGAATTTTGATTGATTATTTATAACACTTTCCAACGTTTCATTTCTTCTTTTTGAGACTTCAGAGTATTCTTCTACTTCCTTGGCTCTGCAGCCCATTCATGGCCTTGGCCTACCGGGTTGACTGCGGATTATCATCTAGCACATTCTGAATTTGGAGTGATACGTGGTCAGCATATCGATTCTTCAGATGTCTTAATCCCATGACGACACAAACATCAAAACCCGTGTCAGGATTCGAACACGGGACCTCTGCGTTGTGAGGCAACGACGCTAACCACTAGACCACAGGAGGTCTGCATTTCACAGTATTGTAATTTATCATTTAGTATCAGATAAAATAATTCTTTATAGATCATTGGGATCTGAGAGTCAAAACAACTACAGAATTCAGATAAAATAAGTATTGAGGCTCATTTTGGTTTTACTCAAACAATCATGAATGAACTAACACCGGGTTTCCCAAACTGTGTTCCACGGAACACTAATGAATAGGTGTTACGCATAAAGTTTCGAATGATTCTATCTATAACATCGATTATAATATCCTGTTATAATACCACTTCAGTTCGTAAGACGAAAACTCAGACTGCATCTAACGGGAGAAAGTGGTATCATTTCTCACATCTTTCTTTTTTCTTTGTTTATAGCTTGATTCAGAACCGATTCAATAACGCTGTGAAAGAAAGAAACGCTGTTCCTTGTTTCCCGCTACTATAGGAAACATGTGTAACATTGAACAAGTGTGTACGTGTTCAGTAAACTAGAATCCTGTACGAGTGAAAAAGAGATTGTCATAACCCAGAGTTACATAGATAATATTTTATTTAAAATAAATAAATGAGACGGCCGTCTTTTTATTTATTATGTAGTTTTTTTTGGTTAACAGGCTACATGAGAGTGATCCTGAAACAGGTAACTCCCCTTTAATAGCATAGGAAGGGAATTGAAAAGGGGGCATGCTGAAGGTAGAGCAAGAAGGTAGTCATGGGTTAACTAGAGCTCCCGGACTATGGTTTAAGAATCCTACCCGGTGTTTCACCTAAAAAGATGCAGGGAAAACCCTAGAAAACCTGCATCAGGTAGGTCGGGCATTGGGTACTATTCTCACGCCCTTCCGGAATGACGGAAGACGAGTCTGCTGTGGGGTCGCAGCATTCCCTTCTCCGTGTCTCCACCAATTTCAGGAGGCAGTTGGCTGACTGATCCAATGGGATCAGCGGACAACTCTTGCCATATGCCCAAGGTCTTCGACCCCAGTACATATACCTCCTAAAATAGGTGAAGGTGTCTCGGCATATGAGAACTTTGATAAAAAGTACCCAGAGAGAGTGTGAGGCATTCCCGACATGATCATGTGAGCCCCGCAGTCACTCTGGGCTGAAGCGCCTGCGAGAAAACTCCCGCAGCGCCCATCGTGCCGTGTATTATGTAGTTAAAGTCAGAAAATTATATTTAATTATTTTATTTAACTTGACTGTGAGCAGCCATGGTTAACAAATAAACCAACCATATATACGTTTGTAGAACGTAATTCTCTTAGCACCATCTAGTACAGCGGTTCTCAACTAGAGGTTAGCAGGAAAATTTTACTGGCCATGAAAGTAGCTATTAATTTACGTATTTCGGAAGCTTTTGAAAATTGTCATAATCATCCATTTAAAACTGGTCTCCTTATTTAAGGTGTTAAATTTCGAAGATTTTTTGAAGACATATTATTATTTATGTCTTGTTAGGTAAGCTCAAAAAGCAGCGAAACAAAGCAAGTGGAGCGCATGAGGATCTGAGAAGAAATGCTTGTGACAAAATATTTCCACAAATTTGAAAAAAGTTATGAATGAAGCCGTGAAATTGATAAACTATCTAAAATCAAAACCACTTCAATCCAGATTTAATAAAAGTTTGTGCGATGAAATGGGTAGTGAACTCAAAAGCACTTTTATTACATACTGAAGACGAAAAACATAATTAGGACTTATTGAACTTCGATATGAGTTCTTAGTCTTCCTGAAGGCACAAAATAATTCAGGACAATGTTTTGTTAAAGTTTTAACAAATCCTTCATAATTGATAAAACTTGCATATCGGGCAGGTATTTTTACAAAGTGCAATTAACTTATCATAACAAGGAAGAGGTATTACAATTTTTAATACAATAGATAAAATTGCATGTTTTGATAAAAAAATTACAATTTTGGATTTCATCTGTTGAATCTATTGAATTTATTTTCCTACCTTACATGAATGTCTCAATGAATTAAATTTTAAAGATGATGAAGTTTACAAAAAGTTTTTAGAACACCTACATAACTGGAAATCAACCTTTTGCAATATTTTCCGAAAAATAGTAAGGACGTTTCCTGCGTTCACAATCTATTTTCCGTATCAGTTAAACCTGTAGGCGCAATGCAAATGACTATGAAAATCTAATTGATTTAATCAGTGAAACAAAAATAAAATATCTGGGCGAGTTTGTCAGAAGAGTACCCCGATATTTCAAACCAGCTATTATTGTTTTACTTCAGTTTTTTACTTATGCAAAGTGGGATTTTCTTATTATACTACATTGTAGTTAAAGTGCAGAAACAAGCTCGCCGATAAATCAGATATTAGAATTCAACATTCAATTATTTTGCCAGATATCAGCAAGATATTAAATCCAAGGATCCAAAATCATGAAAGTAATTCATTGATACTTTTGTTTTATATTACAGTTTTGTTTTAGAAATATTTATTAAATAATACTTTAGAAGTAGGAATTACCCAGATTAAAAAAATGAGCTAAGGGCTGATTTGAAGAAAAGTTCGGGAAACCCTGAACTAATACATTGATTTTCTTTCCGTAGGTCTCTGACGTAAAATAATGTTTTTAAAGATTTTGATAATCAAATCCTGGAGAACAGATTGAAAAACTTGATGCAAGGGAAAGATAGGAAATATAATTAATATTTTATTTGTTTACAGCAGTTATAAAGTTTAGAACAGATCCAGGTCCACCGTCATAAATGTGATCGGCCTGGACAAGTTAATAATTGCCCGTGTTGATCCTGTTGTTCACCTCCCGTTGGTTCTTACTGAGGAGTCGTAAAAAGTTCTAGTACACAGTATCCGGGAATTTTTTTTCAGGTGGTTGAGTACAGGGTTTGTCTCCCAACACGAAACTATAGGCTGACACTTTTTCACAACCCTTATGAGGTAGTTTCAATTTCTTTTAAATAAATGTTGTTAGGACCTATGTCAATAGTAGTAAACTATGTTTGCATCTTCATAAGAGCTCCGGAAATCCCAAACAGTCAATTGTTTACACTTTATTTAATGTTGGCAATTAAAATGAAACTGCTCAAACAATGCGACGATCTGGGCTCACTTGCACATTATCACTTTTTATGGAGTCTACCATCATTCACTAATCTCAGGAAAATATTATCAAAAGGGTTGGATATTGGTTTTTAATTTCGAGTTTGGGTTTGCTAAGTTAGTTAGATATTCAAGTGTTCAGCCTCAGTCGGTATGCTGCTGGATATATATAATATTTGTCCATCATATATATATGTGTGTGTGTCGGGGCTACGCCGGCCAATAATGTAGTATACAACCTATTCTAAGATCGTACATGAATAGTTTTTTTTATAAAAAGGAGATGTTGTTGTGGTATTCAGTCCTAAGACTGATCTGATGCAACCCTCCATGCTAACGTATCTTGTTCAGGTCTTTTCATTTCCTCAAAATTAGCACAGCCCACATCTATCCCTTCTCCTATCTTCTGTTTTTACCCCACACACTTCCCTCTAATGCTAATTTTACAAGACACTCGCGTCTTAAAACGTGGCCTATTAATCAATCGCTTCTCTTGGTCAATGTCTGCATATTGTCCGCTCTTCCCCTATTCTGTTAAGAACTTCCTCGTTAGCGATTCTATCCATCGATCTGATTTTCGTCATTCGCCTATAGCTCAACATTTCGAAGGCTTCTATTCTTTTTTTTCCGCAACTCCTATCGTCCACGTTTCGCACCCATATAATGCCACACTCATACTAACATTTTTAGCAACGATTTCCTAATATTCACACTTATAATACCAGTAAGGAAATTCCTCTTCTTCGCGAAGACTTCCTTGCCTGTGCTATCCTACTCTTTACGTCTACTATACTTCTATTTCGTTATTACGTTTCCCAAGTACAGAATTCCTTAACTTCCTTCAAAATATCCCTTCTCTATGAATTTCTGAATTCATTGTTGACTGAACCATATAAAATCTCATAATGACTGTCATTGCGCCGTAGTTTAGTTTCTCAATCGTTCCTGTAAGTTCGTTAGAGAACCGAGGTACTTGTGATTATATTGTCATCAGAATACAAAAACTATATTATTTTATTCCATCAAATGCTGGTTTCATGCTATATATGGAAGTTCCTTAGTTTATTGTCATTGTAATCAGGTTCTACCCCTGTTTATATAGTTCGTGTTTGGAATATCGAAATCGTCATATGGCTTTTAATGCGTTCGTCCAGAAGATCATCTACCACAAAATCAATCCATAATTTTTCCATTACCTACCCGTAAAATAATATATATAACGTTTAAATTCAAATAGGTCACAGTATCTTGAAATCAGAAGGTTTTTTGGTACACTTTCAACTTAATCGTAAATTTACAAGAGTAATGTATACGAGTTTTAACTGAGTGGTTTCCTGGATGAAGTAGCCCACAGGAAATTGGACGGCTTATAATGCTCCAACTTCAATAATGGCTCTGACCCTTCTACATTTTGCAGACATCATGCAACTCTAAACGTGGCTATAAACAAGCCCCATACTAAGTGCAGATTAAACCTAAATATAAATTCTGAAAGAGTTAACTGGTAAAAATAACATATTTAATACATCATTCGCGCTACAACATTTTTGATATATTTGCGTAATACTAATAATTAAAAATGACTCACGTGAAAACTGCTGTCCTATGTTATTTACTACTTTTTACAGATGTTATACATTTTACTCGTAGATTACTCTGTTAAAACGTTTAATATGAGAACAAAATAGTTGCTTCCGCATTCAGTTAAGGGCATATTTTATTTTCCACTTAATATATCGAAGTCAGTGTTTCATAAGAACATGTTAAACAAGTATCTCTGCAATCTCCACTTTAACTTTTTATTAAGTTGAATAAAATGTTACACCATATGCTGAACTATCTTCACAAATCGAATCGTATAAATAGCATTATTAAACATATTCATATAAGTTCTTAGAAAGGGAATTAGACATTTTTAAACTATGTCATTGTCAGAAATTTTGTGTATTTTAACTTTTCTATCCCACGTTGGCAATATGCCTTTTGCTCGTTACGAAAATCGAGTATTGTAGTTTCATTGTTTGTTGAAGAGAGGATTATATTTGTAAGTTATTTACTATAAACCACAAGAAAAACCAGTGCTACATTAACATTTTCACAGATTAAAGTTTATTTTTACATAAACAGCAATAAAGAAATTTATAACAATTATATTTTTAAGTGCTTTTCTAATTATTTCGAGTCCTAATTTTGTGACGTAATTTAATTTAAATATAAAATAAACAGTAACAATTTAATTAATTAATAATGTATTTTAATTTCTGTTGGTTAAATTCAAAACAACAAATTTCCAATTATTATTAAATTTGAGACTGTATCCTCAACGTTTCTCAACACATCGTAATATTTGGTATACAATAATTATTATTCTTTAATTTATTGATCTCACAAGAATTTAATAATAGCTTTCCCTAGGTTTATTTTCCACAACGAGAGACGAAAATTCCTAAATCGTTGGCAAGACATGAAAACTTAGCAATGCAGAAACTGAAACTAAATTTAATTAGTTAATAATCGCTGCGTTTACCGTGCACAGATTTTACATTCACGTAAACATTGCTTAATCGGATCACTCAGGCAACAATGAGAAGTACGGTAATGATATCCAGTACTTTAATATTCGATGTCTCCTCCACAATCATTCATTCCATTAATTTTTTTAAATTTAATATTTCGAAAATTTCTATTATTAATAAATTTAACGTATCGATAAATTATATATAACTAATTACATGAAATTTCACTGTGGGAATTCCGTACGTTTTAAATAATATTAATCGTCGGGGCACTCATTGAATGTTTAAAATTGAACTTTAAATAGAAAGAAAATAATCATAGAAATAAAATGGTCATCAAATTACGATCGTAAATTACTTAAATGCTTCAATTTGTAGTAATTTTATAGCAACATTCATGAGGGTAATATAATTGAAAATTAGTACCATTTTGTGGAATTTTGTAATAAGGTCACCCACTGAAATTATTAATTATTTATCTATTATAATAAAATTGTCGTGAAACCGTATACAGTATTTTCATAAAGAAATTTAAATACTTACAAGAAAGAATTACCCTCCAATCAACGCAGATTATTACATTTTATTTATGAACCAAATAAAAGTGGAGATGGTATATTTTTTTTCCTACCAAACACTTCACTACGGTTAATTTTGAACGTCGACTAAAATTAATTACTATTAGGGGACAGCGTTTTTAATGATGGATCGTAGTTGATAGGGCTTTTCATACTTCGCAGCTAATTGGCTTTGTTAGCCATGCAGGTTTGTAAATCAGCATCTCCACTCCAGCGGCATGTGTTAGCCCGGCCCAACAGACACACCGCGTATTTACCCAAGCAATCTTCTTGGAAACCGTTGTAAGGCAATGTGTCCCAGAGACAAGAAGACTTGAATGGAGGGATGCCCAGAGGCGGCGGTCCTCTCAAAACCTGAAACACAAACCTCGTCAAGAAGTTATAAAAGGAAGCTTACAACCAACAACACTTTTGGTACGTACTTCGCAGTAGCAGCTCCAAGGGAAATGCAGTGTAATCTGATTGAATCTGGAAGGCGTCAGGGATGCTTCTTGGATCACGAGCTGGCACGGTTCCACGACTAATTGCCTCCTAGACACTGTCCCAGCTAGGACGTAAGTCTCGTTAACTTCTAATGAACGCGTACAATTCGCCTCCGACATCACGATTACCTCTTTATTAAACTTAATTAAAGTTTTTGCCCTGTTATTCACCTGTAATCACAAATACCAAATGTTTTGTAAATTTATTTATAATGAAACATAGTGCGAGGATTATTTGCGAAAAATATTATATAATTATCAAGTACAGATTATACATACAATTCATGAAAACAGACTGCATCACGTTATATCAGAAGTAAATAAAAATAGTTAATAGATACGGTTCGTTTTACCAGGGTCCTGTCATTAAATTCCTTTGAAACATACCTGGAGTTGAATTTTTTCTAAGTCTTAATCGATGTGTGTTCTGAGGTATGTTGAAAATCATAATCGGATGGAAACAAGCAACGACCGCGTCCACATTCCGGAAACTAGTGCCTTTCTATACCAATAAATAATATTGAAGTGTCTGTCTATCAGTCTGACTATCTGTCCGTCTCGAATAGACTCCGAAATAGCTCAACGGATTTTGAGGGTGTTAAAAAGACAATTTAACTTAAATATTTCATTTCGATACTGATGAACTAATGTACGTTCTAAGTGAAGGTTTCTTTTTATAACGTGCGTCAAAATTTCCAAATGATTGCGGGTTGTCTATACTCTTTATCTGTTTAAGCTTCGAAACGATCATGCAAGTTAAATCTTATTCCTACTGCAGTTACAGTCCACTGGCATCGTCTGAATTCACGTTTAGGATGAATGACGGGTCATCAAAGAAATAAAGCAACAAAAATATTAACAAATTCCGAAGAAACGGCATGTACGTCCAGTTTTTAATCTTAAACCTTTACCCTGAAGACGATTAAAGCTTTAACTATTCGATAGGCTAAATAGATCCTTTCTTCATTCATGACAATGGACACATAAATCAAAAACATTCCAAATATTTCCACGCCACAATTATCGTTGTTGTTGTAGTTTTTAGTCCTTAGATTGATCTAACCTATTCTTTGAACGCCTTTTCATTTCTACATAACTCCCTAAACTACTTAGCGTATTCCATCCTTGGCATCCCTCTTCTGTTCTTACCTCACACACTTGCCTCTAATGCAAAATTTATAAGACCCTCATGTCCTACTATCCCTTCTTTTGGAGAAAGTCCTCCATATTATTCTTTCTTCTCTTATTTTGCTCAGAACTTCCTGGTTCGCTACTCTATCCATCCATCTCATTTTCACCCTCCACGTTTAGCACCCATATAAAGCCACTCAATACGAACATTTTTATGAATTATTTTCTATTGTTTATACTTGTATTAGTCGTAAGTAAATTCCTTTTTTTGCGAAAGCCTTTCTTTCCTGACCCATCCAACTCTTCATGTCTATTATACTTCTACCATCACCAGTTACTATGCTGCCCAAGCAACAGAATTCCTTAATTTCCTTCAAAATATCCCTTCCCAATTTAACACCCTTTGTAATTCTACTATTTCCCTCTATTAATCATGATGTAGAATTTGTTTCTCCAGTTCGTGTAATTTATTGTGGTTTCCAAGTCCTTTTCTAACTTCCCTAATAGTAGAATATCATCAGCAATACCCATAGTATAGCAGCAATTATCTTTACAAAAATCCAACAAAAAGAGATAAATAATTGCCTTACCTCATAGAATCACTGATATCTACAGATTATTATCTGTCTAGATCACTCCCCACCACACCCACCCCACACCCACCCCCCACCCCACCCCCCACCCCCACCACCCACCCCCCACCCCCCCAACCACCCCCCACCCCCACCCACACCCCCCCACCCCACCCACCCCCCCACCCACACCCCCCACCCCACCCCCCACCCACCCCCACACCACACCCCCCCCCCCACCACCCCCCCCCACCCACACCCCCCCACCCCCCCACCCCACCCCCACCCCCCACCCACCCCCCCACCACCACCCCCACCCACCACCCCACCCCCCACCACCCCACCCCCCCACCACCCCACCACCCCCCACCCCCCCCACACCCCCCCCACCCCCCCCACCCCACCACCCCACCCCACCCCACCCCCCCACCCCACCACCCCACCCACCCCACCCCACCCCCACCCACACCCCCACCCACCCCCCCACCACCACCCACACCCCCCCCCCCCACACCCACCCCCCACCACCCCCCTTTATTAACAGCTTCATGGAGCTTTATATACATTTATTTTTTCCAATTTCAATTTTAGCGGCTATGAGATCTCCACTTAGTCTAACCCTTTCTGATTGTTTTCTACCAATTTTTGACAAACTCCGGGTTCCCCCAATATAACTTCAAATTCTATGTAGAACTACAACCGTTTCTAGAACTAATTAACAATTTCAATGGCAAATTGCAGTACTCCAACGAATTAGCTTGCTTGAAGTTCTCGTCACAAAATATCTATTTAGACTCGTTACAATAATATACATAAAATAAACACGTACCTTAACTTCTCTTCATCCCCGCAGTTCAAAATTAGGCATTGCCAACCGTCTTTTCGGCAGAACTACCCGAATCTATTCCAGTGAAAAATTGATTGAACAAGAATTTTACCATATAATCTCAGATCACTGGACGATTGTTTTCCTTCAGAACGCTGTCAGGACGGCGTAAAGTATAGCCACAACTCTCTTCAATCAGTAAAGACTAAATCATTAGAATGCCCTTAGTTACCCCTATGTTTACTCCAAACCTAAAAAATTATCGGACAAAATTCGAAAAATAAGAAAGAAAAATAATATAAAAAGTATCTCTCTGGAACTGTTAGAAGCAAGATCTCTCTAATAAAATCTAAATATGACAGTTCCAAAAGAAATGATGCTATATATCCAATTCCATGACAATGTGGAGATGATTATATCAGTGAAAGCATAACCCTTGTCGATATTAGACTTAAAAATCATAAAAGATATTTAAAATTCTGAGAAACAACCAAACCAAAGTTAACCGGAAATGCATGGGAATTCAATTTTCAAAATTTTAGTGGTGTTCAAAATGTTCAAACGACATTCATTTAAACGAAAATTGAAAGAATCCACTACATAGTTTTCAGTGAAACCATACCTCAACAAAGTGTTGACGTCCAGGGCCTATGGAAATCTCTCATTCAGCTTAAAGGCTAAATACTTCATCAGCTGAGTAAACAAAATATGCACTCTCGCCAATTCCCATATAAATCTAGCAGCAATTCTCAAAAATTCCTCAGGCTGACACGAAGCATCGAAAGCTGACTCTCTGGAATCAACTGAATCAAGTATATTACGTTAAGGAATGTTCAGACTCTTTGCTTAGTTCTGATTCCTAATGACGTGCAGCTCCTTTTATTGTTCCAATCCTAGGATTATTATTTCTTCTAATACCTTCTCGTATTACTTCTACAATAGACAATGGAGCACCACATAAGTTCCCCTTTAAACCTACATTAAGCTAAACTTACTTGATTCAGAGAGAGGATCGTATTTTTTTTCTCAGAACTGTACAACTTTCAGGCTAACTCGTTCACTTTTACCATCCCGAAGTTATGATGAAGAAGCACGTGTTTCTGCTTCAAGCAACATTTCAAGGGGTTAATTAATGAGCCGAAATAACTATTTCAATCTTTGACTAATAATTTGTAATGAGATTTCTATCACATTTTTCCATCGACCTAAAGACTTTCTCATCCCCCATGGTTTCGCCTATCGTTTTAACTGCGATTTGTAAAATCAAATTAAAATTTCGTCTACAGTCTCAAGACGACGGTAACCAAAAAAAATTATACTTTATTTTATTTAATATGATTTAATATCTTTATCTAACATATTGGAGGAAATTATGGAGTACAACCTAATAAAGTGTATAAAATGTCATGCATGAAATTAATTAATTTAATCGTGACGTAAATATTTATTTATTTAAAACAGAACTATTTACCTTCAATTTCTTTGTGATACTAATTGTGTATGTACTTTCATTTTTATATCCGATAATTTTTGCGACAATCGCTGAAACAAAACATAATAACTTGATAATTAATTTTCATACTTAAGTAATGTATTGATTTAATACTAAACAGATACTCACCAAAATCAGCAGAACAAAATTGGGTTTGAGGGTGGTCTTGCGTACAATCACATGCTGAAAGTAAGTGGATTTGAGCCAACACGGAAACCAGAGTCAGGGCTTTCCACATCGGACACTGCAATTAATAAAGACATCGTACTTAATTTATTATGAATATTGAAAAGTGCATATTTTAATCGATTTATTTCAATATTGGCAAAGTTAATATCAGAGCCAGCAACAAGTAATGAGGTTTACTTTGTATATTATTTGTAGAAATACATTCGATTCATGCTGAGTTTAGTCGTTAATTGAGGATAAGTGCACACGCCTATAGTGTGCAATTAATTAATATAAAATTTTATTATAATCGAGAATTTATATTTTACTTCCTTTAGTGCTTCCAATATGGAATATTTAAGTATTATAATTTTTCTCCTATTGTGGTAAAAACCGTAATTTTGAGATGTTATGTTTATGGGATGAATTTTAAAGAGTAAATTTTGGAAGCACTGCTTGGGTTTATCGACGCCATAATTCTATTTACGTCAAGTAGTTAATGTGGGAATCAAATGGAGTGATTTAGATTCTTCGACATTATGGTACAAAATAAGCTTTAAATAATAATAAATAAGATTTTTAAGTCATGAAAATGTTATGCTCACTAATACAATAGGAGAATTATAAAGTGAGTAGAGCCATTTCGTTAAATAATCTCCGGGTGATGTCTATGTTACTAATTGATAACAAATTTACCCGAAAAATAAATGAATTTCTAACTTGCACTGAACTGTAATTAATGATACAATTCTGAAAGAGTTTTATAATTTCTCATTTTCTGACTCATAAAAGTAAATAATGTTTTTCTTGTAGACCGTTACGTGTCCTTTACCAAAGTTTTATAATTGCCTCTCCTTCACACATCAGCTTGTTTCTTGAAGCATGGAAGCGTTACGAATTTCTTTCTTTTCCTACAAAAGCATCATTAAGTTCTCTCAATATTTCCAGATTGTGTTTGATATTTTTGTAATCCTAATCTAAATAATAAACTGAAATCCTTATACCCCTGAAATAAAGAAAATTACACCACAAGAAATACATAAAGTTGACACTTCACTTCATTTTGTATTTAACTTTTAAGTTGGGCTATGCAATAATGTTAATTTATATTGTTGAGGAAAGCCACTTCACACGTTTTCTTATATTTAACCCAAATTTATTTTCCTAAACATGATTTCCCCCAAATATTCTAACAGGCTAATTATTTTAGCCGTTGATGGTCCTATTTAGGAATGAAAATTCGCCAACATCTGATATTTGTTTTCTATATTTTACCTGAAATTGATGTTTCCATCTACTGATATAACTGGGCTTTTGCATTTCGGAGCTAATTCCAACCCATGGTTTTTACCCCATATGGGCTTTGAAAAGCAAATGCAACCACGCTTTCTCCCTCCTTTGTGACAGTAACTCCCATTCTAGTTATTCTACCTTTTCTTTCCTATGACCTGGCCCTATTCGCACAAAATTAGCAGCCCATGAACTTTTCCCAATTATTCTATTTTCATATAAGGATCCCAACAAGCCGCCCCAATCCAAAAGTGGTCTAGCTACGGTTAAATATGTCGCTTCTTTTCATTTTGAACTTCTTGTTTTCAAATTCCTCATAATGAAATGTATAAACTTCCACGCTTTTCGGGTCGTGAAATCGACTTATTCCTCCCACCCAAGTCTATTGTCGAAATATATTCCTAGATATTTGCAGGTCGTCAACTATGGAATTAGTATTCCAACTAATCTATATTCCTGATAATTTATCAATGTACGTTTTGTAAACGAGATTGAGCTGCTTATTGACTTCATCTAGATCTTCTTGTAAAACTAACATGTCTTGTTTGTTCATCACCTCTCAGTAAATGATACAGTCGTTCGCGTAAAACCTGACCGCAGATTATGAATTGTTTGGTAAATATTAAAAACATTAATGGTCCGATTAAAGAGCCTTGAGGAATTCCCGACGTCACACTGTCTGAATCCGAAAGTTGTCCTCTGAGTTTAACTTTTTGCGTTCTTTCGTTTAAAATGTTTTCTACCCATAGTAAAACTCTTTTTATCAATACCCGTTTTATTTAATTTCTCCAATATGTTATCATCAGGTACTACATCAAAGACTTTGGCGAAGTCTCAGATAACACCATCCATTCTATCCCCACTATCTACTTCTTCTGCTAATTCCTGAAATAAGCTTATCATTTTACTTTCGTACGAGAACCCTTCCCGAAAATCATTTTGATCATTTTATAAATCCACCCTTTTCTATCAAGTTCAGATCGGACGTAGGCTACTATTAGTTGCTCCATAATCTTACACACGAATAAAGTAAGTCTGATGGGTCTTTAGTTTTGGACGTCTGTTCTTTTTCAAGATTTGTAAATTGGTAATTCAATTACAGTTTCTCAATCAGCCGGGAGAACCTAATTATTATTTAAGACTTTGAAAATTAGTATTCAGTACAGAATCATTTCTGCAGATATATAATATGGATTCCGTGGCTTAATGTTTTGTAATTTACGTAATCTATGTCTAATTGTTTTGACCTTAATCTAAATAATTTCCGAATTTCTGTCAATGTCCTCTAACTGAAATTTGTTAACACTAACGTTAAATACAAAAATTAAGTGTGAATTGAGTAGGACTAACTTTTCCTAAACCGATATTATGTTTTTAAAGTCGTCACTGAGGCATTGAAATACAAGTCAACGTGATGTTAAAAATTACGTGTTTTAAATCCGTACTTATTCAGACTATTCCAACTGTCACTAGTGTAACTGTTTATTAAAAATAGAACCAACAAACTAGAAGTTATAGGCTATCAAAAGTTTACTACTTGTGAGTAGTTCTTTCATTAGTACTGCTGCTCATTATACACGCAATGAAGTCTTGCACAAAAGGTGCAACTACGTCAATTTCGATGTCCTGCCAACATTTATTTTCAATTCAAAATTGTCACATTTTCGTAAATTTATTGTACAAGTAAATAGCAATTGATACAATGTTAATAATTTTTTCCATGGTAGTGAAAGAAAAATGGACTATTTTGAGCATTGTTTTTCGATTAAACTAGGATAAACTGTCTCTTTGTAAGCTCAGTGTGGAAATTAAAATTTTTTCCATGTATCCCATTAAAGATTAAACACACCTTTGATTAAATCTTCAATTTTTTACGATCCTTAAGTTACATTGAACGGTATCGTGTAAATATTTTTTGCAATAATTAATTTGACACAACTAAAATGTGATGATAAAAATCCAATTCTGCCGAATGATCTGACGAGTAACAGTTCCAGCTGACTATGTATATAAGCAATGCATATTTCCTAGAGTATGTCAAGATTTGAAACAATAGCTACTCACTCCGCTTAGTTCGTTCAAGCTCCCGAAGCGCTGTATTCCATCAGCCTGGCCGTAAAGAAGTAAGTCACTTATCACTGAACTTTCTATGTTTACGCTATAACTTAATATGACATAACTTGGCCGCATTTAAAGCATCACATGACCTTTCATGAAGATGTACTACTCTTTTAAAGCCTAAAATATTATTTTCACGTCGTTATGATATGCCGTGTGTAGCTGTTTGAAAATACATTAATTTTACAACTGTTTGAGCGCTATTTTCATTCTCAAGTCTAGTTAACCTTTCAATTTGTACTTCCCACTGACATATTGGCGAACTGTAAGAATTCGAGGTGAAGGTTAGTTTGAAATCGATCCTTTCTTTAATAATTTATTCATCCATTGTTGTATTTATTGATTTCTGTTGTTTTCGAATACTTAATGGAATTAACTTTCAATAAAGTAACTATTTAATAGTTAATTATCTTAATGAATTCTACTGTTAATTGATTATATAATTTTATGGATTTTATATCAGATAGCTTGTCGCGTCCGTTAGTTAGGGTAAGTCGGGGTGGACTAGGATAGTTATCGTTTAACAATTTTTGTAAAATTATAGAAAACGAAAAATCACTTCATAACGTACAAAAAATTAGTTTATTCTGTTACTTACATAATCTAATATCAATATAACTTAAAACAAAGAATTTCGATTTTTGATGAAATTTAAAAAAGAAGCTTACAAATTTCCCGTTCTTCCCCACCCATTTGGGGCAGAACGGGACAGGATGTATTGTTTTACAATTAGTTCAATAAAATTAAATTAAAGAAAAATCTCAACATCTTTTATGTTTTCTTTCTTATCCTTATTTTGCGTATTGTTGATCAATTTTTCCAAAGAGATTTTTTTGCATATGCACAGTCTTTTACAACATTTCTTTATTTACTTGATTTTTATCTTGCACTTAAATTCATTTTTAAATAATTTAATTTGTACTCAGCTTTCCAAATGTAACATTACAACAAAAGTGCTCTTGGGGGGGCGCAGAAAATTTTTCTGTAAACACAAATCTGAGAACCTAATTGTAAAGTGTATATTTACTGGAATGTTCACATGATGAGGATAACGCTGTCCGATTTACTTTCTTTTGAGTATGATGAATGTAAATCACCAATGATCTCATATTTTGTTCAGTGCGTAGATAATAATACATTTTAATATCAAAGCTAGGCACGGGTAATAAAATAAACAGGAGGAATCACGAAGAATCACGACCGGGCTGCTTCGAGGTATAGCTTTATCAATTAAGTATTAAAATGTTTCAAGCCAATTGTTACAGTTAGCTTTATAGTACCTTTTAATTGTTGATTTAAAATAAGCTAAAAGATGGAGTGTAATA
This sequence comes from Eucriotettix oculatus, assembly GCA_034510155.1. Classification (NCBI taxonomy): domain Eukaryota; kingdom Metazoa; phylum Arthropoda; class Insecta; order Orthoptera; family Tetrigidae; genus Eucriotettix; species Eucriotettix oculatus. Next base: position 128,304,134 of record CM067376.1, on the reverse strand, counting down.
AAATCAAATTATTGATTACTGATCAAAATATCAGGGCAATGAATGTAAAAATGCCATAGAAAACGTGGCACAACATTTTATACTACGAAAATATCAGAATTGATTTTATTTGCGTGGCTTTTGGTTAAGTAAAAGTTGATCCATTAATAAACGTTCTGCCTTTTAAATAAAACAGTAAAAATTGACTTTTGAAATTACCTTTTTTTTAATCAATTAAACACACTTATTTAATTTAAACTTCCTGGACGTAAAGAATTAACAATATTAAATTATTTGTTTTATTTGAATGTGATAAATCAAATAACGAATTATTTTGCTAAATATGTACAAGTAAATTTTTATAAAGATAAAAATAATAAAATATTTATAAACACTAAATATGACATTTTTTTAATAAAAAAAAAGAAAATGGTGAAATATATATCGGTGCAAGGACTGTGTATACGGAATGATTATAAATAAACTATCTGAACTACCTGGCGTTCCTCGAGTTCACGAAAATAATAAAGCAGGAATGTAAAATTATAAAAGTTAATTGCACTACTTGAGGGTACATTACATTCATAGGTCTACTCAAGAAGGATCAAGTTTAGCTAGAGGAACGTGAAAACACTCGTTTTATACGTTTTTTAATAGCCTAAATCTATTTCTGTTTTACTCAGAATTTTTCTAAAATCATCAGTTTTCGAGCTACAGGGTCTAAAGTTGGAAGGGTTCTAAAATTGTCTGTGGGATGGAGGGTTGTCCACCTTGGAAATAAATATATCTACTGATGGGTTTCTGTGAAACAAAGAGAATAATCCCTTACTCCTTTCTTCAAGTTCAGTACGGATTTTGCTTGAGGCGGAAAACTACCGAAAAACTACAGTATTGTTGTTATTAAATTTTTCTTAATTCAATACATTTACTTATGATGAATATCACTATCAAATGCATAATATTTTATTTGAGAAATTACTAAATATTAAAATTTACCTGATGCAAAAAATAAAACTAATTTACATGTACGCCGTACTGAGGATCCAAAGAAGCTTGTTATTTATCAGAAAGTTACCTCTCTACCAACGATAGGTTAATTATAAGGCGAACGAAATGTTTATAAATATAAAGAACGCAATTTTTAATTTAATAATAAAACACATAATTTATTTAAATATTGCTAATATTATTTTGGCAATTTGAAACACAAAGACTGTGATTAAAAATGAAATATCACGGAGTGTCCTTCACAGCTTCGCCTGGGCACATATACTCTATGAACAAAATTTTAGACAACTCTGGACAAAGTTTCGTTTGAATTTGACCCATGACACGTATAATTTCTGCCTTGAGTTGGGGGTGGTTCGTGGATTGTTCACCTAAACACAAGATTTGACATACCCCCACAAAGAAGTGTAATGGTCATCACACGAACAGGATGGTCAGTTCTGATCTCCGTTTCCACAACAGTTTGACGGGTTGCCCCATCCTGTTCACATTCAATTCTTGCCATTGTGGCCATAAAAAAACTGTCTTATCATGTGGCAATAACGATCACCATTGGCTGTCACTGCTTTTCCGGTCTCGTCTTCAAAAATAGTATGACCCAATTAGTCCGCAAGCCCATAATCCGCACCAAAGAGTGATTCGTTCTGGATACGAACACTTCTCACGGACCAGGCGAGGATACTTTGTGCCCCAAATTCGGAATATCTCATATCCATCAAGCTGGAAGTATGCCTTGTCACTAAATATTACTTTTTTATGAAAATCACTATCCAATTCTTGTTTTGTAAATACCCAGTCGGCAAATGTTCGACTCTTCAGATGGACCATCGGCTTCAACTCTTGTCTTAGTTGGATCTTAAAATGATGCAAATCCATATTTTGTTAAAATTCACTGCAAACTGCTTTTAGGAATGGCTTACTGTTGAGAATGGCGGCGAATAGACTTCAATTGGCTTGTATCAACGCTATCACTGACGAGAGCGACATTCTCTGCTGATCGGAGAGAACGAGAACGTCTAGGTGATTTGATGTTCCCTGTCGATCCTGTATCTTCAAACTTCCTTACCAGTCTCTGGACAGTTGACACATTAGGTGCATTTCGCCTAAAAAAATTGACACGAATTCTTCAAACGTTCTACGCATAGATTTCATAGTACATTCAAAATCTGGATAATAGTGATCCTTCGCGTAACAGTATTTTAGCTGATAAAAATGCACACAAATGACAATGACAATGACAATCGTTAATCGCAATGTAAACAGATGACAGTCTCTTAATTTTCAGGTCCGGAAAATTACGAAACTGAAAAAAGGCGCTGAATTTTATTTAATGTTAATCGCAGTTTTTGTGCTTCATATGGACAAAATAATATTAACAATTTCCAAACAAGTTATGTTTTTTGTTATCAAGTTAAAAATTACGCTATTTATGGGACACCCTTTATATAGTAATATAGATCCAGAATATAGGCAATCTGCAAGCACGTAAGATTTGGATGGGGGTATGGGACAGGAAACATTTGATGTAAAAATGTTTTTCACTTCTTTCACATTTAACTTCAGTATATTAAAAGAAGTAAATATAATGGGCAGCTTCGGGCCCCGAGGAACAAGTGTGATAATTTTGGTCAAATTTTGACCAGTAGTTGGGGGGCCTGTAGCTGGGACGTACATACTGACAAACGTTTATATATATATATATATATATATATATATATATATAACCGCAGTGTCCTAAAGATGAATATCTGTCCAAAGAATTATTAAGTTAGAAATACATATTTCTTTAAATACCTGGTTAGTATGTAATCTTGTAATGCCGCTTTGAAAATGATTCACATATTTATGTTGCAGGTGTTAATGTTTTATAAATTATCAGATGAATACAAAAGTTCATCTACGCGAAGACTTAAAAATACAGTTACAATACAATATTGAAGACGTTGTGATTATTTATTTCTAAATAAAATAATTAATTGCATTCTACAATTAATTATAGTTTTCACCCCAAATTAGTATTACTTATATATTCGTTGACCAACATATCGGAAGAAGATTAAAGACCATGATATACTTTCAAGACTTTTATATGTTCGACGACACCAAGCGCATATGTCAAACAATCGTTCTCAAGTGTTCTCTAACGCTAGATAATGCTTAATAAAGTTTACATCCGCACCGGAACGTAAAAGCTATTCGCCAACACTCTCCGTATATGTATACAGTTTCAGCTATGTCATAATGTAGTCTGCATATTATTAAAATATTTTAACATTCAAGAATTTGGCCGAGGAGACGCGGATAAAAAGGCGGAAACATAGGATTCAAATTTTCTTGAAGTAATTTTTTATGGATGTTATTTTCCTACGCATTACGAACCGGTTTTCTCGAGATTCGAACATTGGCATGGCTTGACAATTGTCGTGATCAAAAAGAATGGGAATAGAAAGTGCTGCAATAGTAAATGTAACACAAATACTGAGTTAAATCTACTTGAATGAGCATTACTGACCGTCTTTTGATTGAGTATAAGTTGTTTTTATTTTTATTAAATATTAAACTGTCTCTTACGAAATCTAATATATAAAGGAACCAGAAACCGGCGTTTATTTTTTTATTTACAGTTTGATGTTGCTTCGACATCTAGGTCAACAAATTAATTTTAATCATTTCAAAATTTAACTTACATATGTTATTCAAACGAAATTTAGAATTACTACGCGTGAAAAGTAATATTTCATTTTTTACATTTCCTCTCAAATTTGATAGTCAAATAACTTTTTTTAAATTTACTTTTATTTTGAGTTTCATTAACGTCTAATGTCATTAGCGTAATTAATTAATCAATATTGTTTGCATGATAGCAGCATAAGTCAGCGTATAATACTTTACACTTTTTTCTAAACTTGAATCGATTATCCGAAAACAAGGGAAGAAGAAAATTAAATCAGCTCATTACGAAGGGTTTATCGGAAGGCATTACTTAACGAAATGTACTTTATGAATGTATAATAAGTAGTTTAAACGAATCCTATTCCATTTAATGTAAATTTGTTTTCGTGCAGCCTCACTTACATCCAAAGTCCTCATTATACCTATCCTCCACAACCTTAATTCGCTACCCACCTACCTACGAAATATTTACCCTCTTGTCTGTTATGGGGTCCTGAGCACCGTGGCACTAGTTTCTTGGCTCATCTGCCATCCAATTTCCTGCACTGTATCCTGCACTGCCATTTCAACGAGTTTATGTTCCACTAGGCCTGTAACAATGGAACGTAAATAAACCGTATAATTGGAAATTATATTGCTTAGGGTTCTGTAGAGAAGTAAACAGTTATGAAGTGAGCAATACTGCCAAAGTGATAACAAAGTATGAACAACTGATATAATTATTGTAGCACTACTTCCAATGATTGAAATAACTCAAAGTAAAAACGTGATTATCGCGCAAAATGTTGTGATGTGACTGAAAATACATACGGTTTTATTGCGAACATGCCACTTATAATTACATTTAAATAATTATTTTTACTAGAAAAGGACCAAACTGAAAATTAAAATATATACTTCGGTATAACGAAATGCTTCATCAGATTCATCATGAAAACATAGTGATATTAAAAATTACGTACATAAATTGTGCAAAGAGATTGTTGGATATTCAAACATTATATCTATAATATTTCATATCTTTTAAATTAAATTATAGTAAATAAATTTACAACCAAATTACAAAGTTTTTATTCAATTAAATTGACGTTTCGCCATCATATTCGGCAAATCCTAAGGTAACGGCTTCAATTGTTAACTTTTAAAATTTTGATGCACAAATAGAAGTCAAATTACATACAAATTCAAAGTGAACTGCCTACTACGGCACATTTTTAGCTTTATCAGCCTATTTAATATATTGTAAATGAATTAACCCCCGTTTTCGACCATAATTAAATCGAATTAATTTACACCCAATTTCAAAGTTTATATTTAACTAAACCGACGTTTCGTCTCTACATTTGGGATCTCCTTAGGTAATTTCTTCAAATGTTAAATGTTGATACCAAAATGTTGTGGTAATACTCAGTCCTTAGACTGGTCTGATGCAACCCTTCATGGCGACCTATCCTGCGCAAGCCTTTACATTTCTACATTTCTCACATCCTCCCTAGTCTCCCTAGCGTATTCCAACCTTTCCTTTCTCTTCTGTTCTTCCCTCTAATTCTAATTTTCCAATAACTTCATGTCTCACAACGTGACATTTTAGTCTGTTCCTTCTTGGTGAAAGCCCTCCATTATGTTCTCTCTACTCTTATTCTTCTCAGAATATCCACCCTTCTGATTTTCAGCATTCTTCTATAGTACCACATTTCGATACCTTTTCTGCTACTGCTACAGTCTACGTTTCGCCTCATGCTGCCCAAGTAGCAGAATTCCTTAACTTCCTTCATAATATCCCTTCCCAATCGAACACCCTTTGTTATTGTACTATTTCCCATACTACACTCCATTAACTTGGTTTTCATAGGTTTTGCAGTCCAGTAAGTAGTTCCTGTACCTCTGTCCTATCATTATTTAGTCCAATTGGTACCTGCCCGTGTCCCCCGGCATTTCCCACAAGTAGTCTTCTTTCGTGGCTCTTGAATCAGGTATTTTTCACTACTATGCAGAATTTATATTGCCTGTCTCCGATTTGATTCGTTTCACGTCGTCCATAGTCCCAAAATACATAATTTGTTTCCTATTACTGCGTTCCAATCACCCATTATTATCAAATACTCGATTCATTTACATACTTCATTAATATTCAATTTTGTATTAGATTTTTTCAATCTCTTCTTCCGCTGCGCTACCTGAATTACTATCGGTGGCTGTGGTTTTGTATCTATCGTTATGGTAACTAACCTTTCACTGTGTTGTTCATTATAATTTATTCGTTGTCCCAGCCTTTTATTAATTACAAGGTATGCGACTGAATGCCATCTATTAGCTTGCTCTTCCTGCTATCTGACGTCACTGATTCCTACTATTTCTAACTTTTTCCTTTCCATTCCCTTTTCAAATTCTCTAACCTACTTGCTCGGTTTAAACTTCCAACTTTCTACGCTTCCATTCGTATAACACCACTATTTGTGTGTCTGATGACATCCTCCCGAGTAGATCTTAATACGGGCCATTTTACCTCCAGAATATTTTAACCGAGAGGCTGCCATCATATTGTTATGCATTTAGCGTTACATGTCCGCGGGAAATTAAATAAACGGCTGTAGTTTCCCCTTGTTTTCAGCCGTGCAACAGTAACACAACAATTAAAGCTGTTCCAGCCATGCTTGTGTTTGCCCAACATTGAGCCATTTCTGGATCATTATACTCGTTCCTCGTGTATCCCCACAGGATTATTCTCTCATACCCAACAAGTACACCAACATGCCGATACATTTTTATATACAAATACATACTCATATACACTTACATCTACTCTTATACGTGTGTGTGTAAATGTATACCCCTATTCTCTATTCCATAGTTCACATATTTTCACCTTCATTTTCCGTATAGATATTAACTCAGGTCGTCTTGACGTAAAAATTCACAGTTTTCTTTAACCATACTATAATCTGTTCAGTAATTACGATCTATGAAAATTCATTTGGTATTTAACACCTTTGTTAATATTAATAAAAATTTATTTTTATACTTAAAATCTCTAAATTTATTTTCATTAGAATTGTATTCCGAGTATTCGTTGTTTCCTACGTAACGCACGGAATTCCTTATAACTATTTTTCAGCACCATTAAATAACTCTTATGTAACATTCTACCATAGTATGTCACAATAACGTCTCCAGCTCCTCACAACAATTCACAATGATCGCCTTTCACTGATCGTGCCTGACGCAACAATTCCCAATTCTCCGTAAACTTCCCTACAATCGGTTTACCACTCACGGCCTATCAAAATTAATTTATTATACTAAAACCTCTGTTACTACTAATTAAATTAATGTTGTTAATTTTCTAAATTTACTTTCATTATAACTATTTCGAAAATTCGATATGTGCTCAAATATAGGTGGAGATTTATAAAAATTATTTCGCCATGTAATTAGTTAGCTTTAGTTTTTTGTACATTTCGATTTCAATTTGAGCACCAAAATTTAACACTTGAAGAAATTGCATGAGGAGGTCAAAAATATAGTGACGAAAAAAACGGATTAATTAAGTAAAAACTTCTCTGTAATTCGGTTGAAAATCTATTTTTAAAACTCAACTTATTTTAATATAACCTTGTTCGTTATAAGTAAGTTATTAATCAAGTTCGGTTCACGTAACATAATTATGTTTCAAGAAGTTATCTTTAAATTTACGTAAACTGTATTATATAATTCAGAGAAATAATTTTCTTCAAGCATTCATGTCAATTATTCATTCAGTGAATGAATATCTATATAACCTGTGTTGAAAACTTTACTATCTTCGGATAAAGTTTTTCGCAATAATAAAATTATTAACGTTTGTTTTCAATATTTACATCGATGAGTTCTATTTTCAGCTATGTCAATTTCAAATTTCAAAGAAAAAAAAATGTTTTGAGAAAAGACAACTTTGAATTTTTATATGAAACTATTATTTTGCATATAAATAATAAAATATTTACAATCAAGTTTATAGAAAACGGATCCCCGAAATTAAATAGAATATTTCATTTTAAATATTGTTACTCAATGTGTTTATTAGTCAGTTCACTAGTGTTTCATTTGACGGAATATATTTTTAATAATGACCTTAATAGGACTACGATGATTTTGGAAAATTTCATTAATATTTATTGGCAGCTTTCATAGTTCCTATTTTTAATGAACACATTAAAAGATAAGTCGCTGCAAACAACATTTATTGAAGACTTATAGTATAACTAAGGCCTCCGCCTCACACGAAACTTTTGAACTTTAGGTGATTTAATATCTCAGTTGCTTCCAGCGAGTCAAGCAGACACGAACTCTAACAAATAGTTTTCATTCAGTTTTAAATAGGATTTATTATAGACTACATGCGTTTGTGCATTCGGACTAAGACTGCAAAAAAAGCACGTGAAATTTTTGAGTCCACAAATAATAACTAGTAGAATTCGGAAAGTTAATTTTATTAATTGTTTGATAAATTAATAAAATATTAAATATATTTTTCATTATTTCCGTATGAGCGTGGTCAATTTGGATAAATCTTTCATGTTCATCGGACTTCATAGACGTCGTTAGCTTTATTTGGAGACTTAAGCAGAACAGATGTAATTAGAAAGTATTTGGTCCCCAGTGTGGGTTGACATGTCTGAAGTTGTGTGATTCACTTTCGACGGCAACACTTGACTCAACCTCAAAGTAGAGAATATTGAATATTTTAAATTAATTCAACTAGTTGCCAATGCGCGGTCTGTGATAAATAACAATGTGGATTCAAATATTGCTTAAAAAAGTTATCATTGTGGACATAATTAAATGGAAAGTTTTAAAAAGTGAACTGCGTAAGTTTGTCCATTACTGGAATTACTTTATATAAGGGAGAAAAGTAGTCACATTCTGTAATATTTTATAATGTTTCGTACGTCTCAGGATATCACTGGACATCTCCATGATCAGGTAATTTGGTACTAATAAAATTAGTAACCGTCAGAATTTTAGATCATAGAATTGTACAGAAATCATATTTATGAATTTAAAAAAAAAAGATGGAAGTGAACTTTAACTCTTCTGGACCAACGCATTAATATGAAATCAAAGTTTCTCCAACTGGACCAACTAGTGGCTTGTTTATATTTTAATACATTTATAAATAATATTATTCTGCGTGTTTCCATTCACCATTTTCCACGTCATACATAGTTAGGATATAACCCTAGAAATATTGTATTTGCCAATGCGTAAAATAATAATACTATGTTAAGTACAGAAGATCGTTTTAAAAATATTGTGATATTTTTAAGTTCCCGGACTTTCTATTCAGTACTATGTGACAATTCATAAACTAAAGAATATGTAAATTTATCAAATTGTCTTCTATTACGAGTATATAACATGTACGAGCGTGGCGTTAATTGGTTGCGAAACATGAACGGTAGGAGTTACAGAAAGGAAAAGAATAGAAGCTTTCGAAATGTGAAGTTATAGAAGAATAGTGAAAGTCAGATGGGTGAATAGAGTAACTAACCTGGAATTTCTAAGCGGAAAAAGAGAAGAAAGAACAATATGAAGGACTTTATCCATAAGAAGAAATAGATTAATCGGCGACGTTTTGGGACATGAGGGTCTTGTAAAATTGGCATTAGAGGAAAGTGGGTGAGGTAAGAACATAAGGATGGAATACAGTAAGCAGATTAGGGAGGATGTGGGATGTGGTAGCTATGAAGAAACAAAAAGGCTTGAACAGAATAGGTTAGCTTGGAGGGTTGAATCAGACCAGTCAGAACTGAATACAACAACACGTAGGGAAATATGATTTCTGATATTACACTTATTTTTACTTTTGGATAACATTGTAATGAGAACCGTGTATTACCTGAACAACACGAGCCAATAAAAGAGAAATCCTTGGTTCTCAAAATTTCCGAATTAAGTGATTCCACTGCAGACTTGCAGATAACATTTTAATAAAATCAGACTAAATAAAATGATTTCAGGAAATAAAAACTGTCGATTCTCTTCGCCTATTAGGTTACAGATGAAAATGTTTTATTCCAGTGGAACATAGCTAGTATAAATATTGTTGAACTCAACTCGTTTATCTTCGTTGATAAGTATGAATATCATGAACACAGTACTACAAACCTAATAGAAGAAAGGTAGAACAAATACTAATGAAGCCGTCCGTCCCAGAGTGTACTCTCGAAGTGCTATTTTTATATCGTGATTTGCTGATTATTCCATTGATATTTGTTAAAGTGTGTCTGAACTGTTTACAGTTACGTACTAAAGCTATAAATCATTTTTAATAATAAAAAGTGTTGTCATCATTATTAATCGTAGCACTCCACATTCGGAATGTGTCATGTAAGATGACAGTCTGCAGTCAACCTATTAGGCCAAAGCCCTGAATGGGCTGCAGAGCTAAGGAAGAAGATGATATATCGAGTTGTCTATTGTCTCAAACCAGAATAAAGAGGATTCTGTAGCGGAAAAGGTAGACGTTAATTTCGAGAAAAACGAGTTAAGACGAAGAGATCAGCTAACTTTTCTTATTGAGAAACAATATTATACATTTCAGTCTTAATCCTAAATAATTAATTATCCCTTGTTCATGTACTCAACAGAATTAAATCTCAATCAATGCATAATTAAAGAATACACACTTTTTCCATTGCTCCTTCGACGTCCTTCTTCCTAAAAGTTTCCGTATAAGTAATAAACGCCGTTTAAAAGTAATGAATTAACATACCAGAACTCTAATCTTGAGTCACTTTCAGCAAACATGGATCAATTTCGGTAATCAGGACACGTCAAAGCATGCACTTTATATTTACTACAAATAAAATAGAGAACAAATTACTTCAATCGCACTGACTTGCATAACATCCAAGTAGTTGAAGCTGAATCTGCACTCTTCTTTTATGATTTTTGCTTTAAATCTCTCTACATTTTTATGATCCCTCCGTGGTGATAACACTAATCGAAAAATTTTCTGCTTAGTTTCTTTCTTTTGATAGAGATAAAAGGGTATCTATAGAAATAATTAATGTTATTATTTTTTATAACAATTATATTATGTTTTTTAAATCTCGAAACTTTCCCCATTTAAATATGTATTTACAATTACTATTCAAATAAGCTAAAGGGAAAAATGTTAATTAGAACTGGCGAATACTTAACTCGACTAGAGTTTATCGTTGTCAATTATATTTTGCATTTTAACGGCTAAGCAGTTTTGGTAGCATAAAAATAACTGCTTTTGATGGTCCAGAACATAAATTTAAGAGGACAAAATCAATAGTTTTAATGGTGGGTTTCAAGACGCTTCGTAATTTTCATTTATATTTTCAAAGGCTCATATAAGTATTTATTCTTTTAATTCTATAATGTATTCTTAGTAATTTGGAACATTTCACGAATGTTTTATTTGCCATATGTACTACCTGTCCACTTTAAAGATTTCAAATACATTAAAACCAATTATTTTTTATAACAACTTTAAACTGGCGTTCCTTCAACCCACATAATGTCACATAGTTGACTTATTCGTTTATTACGAAGTTTCCGCATGAGCGAGCTAGTTTAATAGCGTCACAATAAGAAATTCTTGTTATATTAATGATTAAGAAATCTTTCAAACCTATAGGTGTGTTCAATATAATGATCATGGAACTGAAAACAGTTATTTCAGTCTAAATGCTAAAAAAAATTATACTTAAATTTTTTCTTCAATTTTTATTAAGTCGAGTTTGCTGATGGTTTTATTATTAAAATAGTCCCAATAACATTCAACCTTATGATAAAATAGTATTTCAGTAAGCAGTTGTTAAACTTGCACAAATATCTAACACAGTGGTATGAGCGATCAAATAAAAAGGTTGGAAGATCAACTTTGAGTGCATACGACGTATGGTTATTAAATAGCGAGACTGATACTTCCACGGAAGAAGAACGCCAAACGCAAATGACCGACAGATGTGTTGCATGAAGCGTTTCTCTTTCGAATGTGGCGCCCCCTATGCCTGAAACAAATTAGTTTGGCCGTGGCTTTCATTGGTATTAGAGCTGTTGTTTTGATTTACCGGAAAAATGATAAGTGTAATAATGGAGCAACGAATCGTTGTGAAATTTCACATAAAACACGGATAAAGCGCTACTAAAACTTATCTTTTATTGGAAGAAGGGTATACTCAGGAATGTTTATCACTTGCGCGAATATTCTAGTGGTTTAAGCGTTTCCAAGATGGCCGAGAAGACGGTGAAGCTAATTTACGCCTTAAGTGAGCTGAGGCTTTCCCGGTGCAGTTGATACAGAAATAGTTCTCGAGAACTATTTCTGTAATTTACGCCTTGGCTCGCCCTTCCACGTCATAAATGAATGTAAATATTGGCCAAGTCGGTAATACGATTACAGAGGTTAAACTATAAATAAACATTACTGCCTTAAGTTTCTTGCTCAGCTCCGTGAAAGAGTAAGCAGAAAATGACCCGATTGTGAAAGAATACGTGATGGTTCCTCCATCAAGACAACGCGCCGTCTCATTGTGCATTGTTTGTCAAAACATTGCAAGCCAAGCACAACATTCCTTGCAACATTCGACCTTTATCTGTTTCCCCAGGTCAAATATGCATTAAAAAGAGCAATATTTCAGTCGTTAAAGCCCTGAAAGGAAAAACGACATGCATCTTGAAGCACAGAAGACTCCCAGGACTGTTTCCATCAATGGAAAATTCGCACGGACCGTTGTAAGGCTAGAGGAGTGAAGGCGATAATTACTAAGAAAATCAAAATAAAATTTTTTGTAGCAATATTCTTATTTTAAAGCCAAAAATTTAATATTAATTAACAAATAAACTTTACGTCCCAAAAACGAGTCCTAGAAGTTCTTAAAATCTTATGGCGACTAAATATTTATTTATTTTCAGTAAAAATTTTAAATTATTGCTCACATTTTAATCTTATCTTGATGAAATGACTGTTGCATAATGTTAGGCAAATCTGTACAATCCGATAGTGATCAGTGATCGAAACTGAATTAATTTTTGTTTTCACTTCCTTATTTTATATCCGTTATAAGCTTTTAACTAAAATCATACATACGTTTTATGTTTCTTCAAATCAGATCCTTTCTCTAAGCTTTATAGGTAGAGCCTATCTTATAGAGACTGTTTCTCATTTACTGAACCAGTCTTAGTGATGAATAGAAAAACTCACTAGCTGAGGTAGTTTTATATTATAATTGACGTAGTAATCTGTTCCGCGCAATGTAGATTACAGTTTACTATACCAAATTCTAAGGCAAGTTAAAACAGTTATGCATAATATGCAATTGGTTCATCTCGTCTTGTTCATTCCCTTAGCACTCGATTGGTCGCGTATGGCCCAGCGGACCCATGCCATTTAATTTCTTTTATATTTGGAAAGCGCGGTCAGGTACTAGGATGAACTTTTGTGGCTTCCAAGAAGGATGTGTTTTCAATGGTCTGCCGAGGTCACATTCGAGAACAGGCCATAGTTTCTAGGAAATTGATGAGAGATTGAGAAAGAAACACAGCGTAAGCCCCGGAGATCTACCTAGCCCACTCGCGCCATTGTTTTGCTGCTTCTCTATGCTGGAGTACGTTGCGATTATTGAATTATTTTCATAGAAATCGTTGGCGAATATTCACGTTTAGCATTTAATATTTTTATTTTGTTACATAAATATTATTTTTATAAGTGGATACAATAAATTTTTGTGTTTTTTATCTTTCATAACTTTTTTGAGAATGAACAGCCTTGGTATATGAGTAAAAATGTGTATGAATTGTATAATGCACATATCCGATTATATAATTATATAGGAGAGGTTCGTCTTATTTTAGAAAACGATATCTGTGACTGTTGTGTGAAAGACGACATTGAAGAATTGTAGGATGAATCTGAAACTGAAGATAACGACAAGGCAACAATAAGCGAATTACGAAGACGTAAGATAACACACGGTGGAGAATACAAAGAAACTAAACAGCCGTATAAATCTCAATATTAATGTAAATGTGCAGTATTATTAGTGTTTGTGATTATATAATCGGATATGTGCCACGAATGTTTTGACGAAATTTTAAAAAAGGTGCCACAGACACAGAATAATTTACTTATTTTATTAAAATTATAATTACCTACTTTACAATAATTATGTATATAATAAATCAGTACCTTAAATTCAAATTCAAATTTAGTAATATAATGGTCTGATTACATTTTTAATAATTAATCTCTTGAACACGCTTGAACGGTTGGTCTTTCAGGCCTCAAAGTGATGATTGATTTTTATTATAATAGCGTTTCAATATTTTTATCAATTTTTTAAAGTGTAACACTTACAACTTGATTTTAGTAGAATTTTATTAAAATATTTGTTACAGTTTTAAGTAATCAAAACTTTCATTGGATGTGTGAATTATGTATATGTATGAGTAGGAATATATATATATATATATGTAAATTATTTAAAGGAAAATTGATAGTAATTGGTTCATAATACTGTTCAGAAATGTAAAAATCAAACCGTAGGTCCCCTGTACCTAGCGCGCCTGACGGTGTAAGAGGCATGCCTAATGAAGGGTTATCGAACAATAAGGACCCACTGAATTAAATTATGTTGGGCGATATGTATAGACGATTTACACCTTTAAAAAATCCACTAATTCTGTAGGACATTTATATTGCGCGGACTAAAAATTTACTTTCAGATACAAAAATTGGTTGACTTTTAGATGAATTTATTTGGTACGTATTGAGTACTAGTTCTTCCATTTTATGTGAATCGGCTGTAAGTGACGTTATATCTCCATACTCTACTGTATTTTAAACGAAACAGTCATGTGAGAAACATTCGACTTTACAAAATATTTTCTTGGTATAACTTGAATCTTGGTAGATCTTTTTTCCAGTTTGCGATTTTACACACATCTACGAAGCGTAAATCAACGGTCGATTATTTAATATTAAGTACTAAATGATTAGTCAGATAATGTTTCGGTCCATCCTCCTTCATCAATGCTCTGCACGATCCTTACATGCTGTAACAAACTACAGCTAACTCTAACCTAAAGTCATGCTGTACAGTATGTAACCATTCGCTGACACGTATATTCTAGTGAAAAACGTAATTGTTTAGATACTTCCGATACGAGACTAACATTGCAGTAGTAAATTTCTGTTTATAAAAGGAAACATCTTGAATATGTATATTAACTGAAATTTTAAACCCTTATTAAGGAAGTAATCATGTTTTTATGCTACCATATTTATTACATCCCATGAAATAGTTTTTTTCATTAATTAAATGTTTTAAATATGTCTGGAATTATGGTACAAAATATTGCAAGTCTCAACACGAATCTCAAATTACAATTTAGGTAAGTGACCAAGGTTGAAAACTTCAAACATATATATATATATATATATATATATATATATATATATATATATATATGAACGCCTTTCACAATAGATACAGTCTAAAAGTAAACTCAATAATGAAATGCTTATTTGACTAGGTTAACAACGTTTAAAATAATTGTTTGAGAATAATGTTCCTTAGATAGGCTTATATTTAATTATAAAATCCCTAATTAAAGAGACTTGTGTACTTGGCAATAATACTGCCAATATGGTTATTTGGTTGTAGCATATGGGGTTCACCGGATCCATCAAAAATTAAAAGAATCCAAAAATTCAAAATCGTATATTAAGAATTATTGCCAGCTCACCGTGGTATGCAGGGAACAGCATCATCCATCAAGATTTAAATATCCCTTCTATCCGACAATCTATGAATTTCAGTTATCGCAGGCTGCAAAATTCCAATTCTCATCTTTAAAGCTATAATCAGAAATAACATTATTATGGTTCACAAATATACTACTCGGCCAATATATGATTGTTGAATAAGCTGGATGGCACGTTTAACAACACACTCACAAATTATTAATGGATGTTTCAGATCCACCCCGATAATTAGGCTTTTAATAAAAATAAAAGAAATGACTCTGTACTACAGATGAACGTTTCTAATTACTATACGATCTAAAACTTCGACAACGCCAAATAAGAAACAACACCTCTACCACACAATGAAGATCTACCAATATCCTATTACATGGTCAACCAAATCGCTTCTAATAACTTTTCCTTATTATTTCCACTCCCCTCCTTCTACCCTCTACCTGATATCATTTCCTCCTCATAAACTCCTCCCTGGAGATACACGAAACTCCAGACTGATACATCCCTCACCAGAAACGCCAACAACCAAAAATACAATGTGGATTGGAATTCAATAATCAACGAACTTACGGAACGTTACAGTAACACTGACGCTTCAAAATTTACTAATGGATTTAAATGTGCTATGCTTATTAAAGGATCTTTAAAACCTCAATCAAGATACAAGGCCGATTCGCCTTTTACTTCTGAGATTTACCTTGTAATGTATTAAATACGTGAGTCGAAACTTGAAGTCTTGTGCATCTGTTTCCTAGCTGTGGGTGGCAACTCGCATTCCTTGGGACGAAAGATTGACCCTTTCTTTTGAATGTGCAAGAGAAAGCCCATTCACGAAAAGTAGGGATCGCCGTGAATAATTATGGGGCTGCTTCTGGAGAAAACGAAAGTTCCGTGGTGAATTTTAAATCTCACGGAGGAACGCAATGCGCATGAAGTATTTAGGCCCAGAAAGTTAAAATTTTTCCTATTGGCTGCAATTGTCAAAGATCAAGCTAATAGAAGCATTTGAGGATAATAGCTGATTGGTGGTTTGAATTATGTAGCTTCCCGTCAATGTTTCGAGGGAAGGGAATTTTGGAGAAGAAAACAGAAAAGCGTTGGGAGACGGGGGAGAGAATTTGCTGGGAGACGGAAGACATTTGGTATAGAGAGACCGGCTAATGCTGACCAAAAACTAAATTGTTATCTGCCGGAAGGAGATAAGGGAGATTGGTCCACGAGATCCAGCCCGAAACAGAGGTCATCCCCTGACGCAGCCACCAGACACCAATATTCATCGACGCAGACTGGGATGCAGATACTTCGCGGGTATCGTTGTTTTTTAATTAGAAAGAGTTCGCATTTTCCAGGCCTAGTGCCATCAGAAATCCAATCAGATTTAAAAGTTTCATGCAAATTAATTGTTTTAATAATTTTGTTTTACAATTTGTTTCATAATCTATACTCTTGATAAAATATTTTATTTATATTAAACACAGAATTTTAAAGATAGTTTAGCCTTTTCTTTTTTTAAGAACAAAACCCTATCAATACAATATTATAATACTATATTATTATTAATATTATTATTATAATACTATATTATTATTATTAAATCTCATAAATTAATTCACCCCAGCCAAGAAATTAACTTTATAACCTGCCATTGATGGACACAAACCATTGCTTGGAAAATCACGATCCAAATACGTTAATCCTCTACGCGATAAAAACCCTGACTTATAGCTAAATATACTAAGCAGCACCAGAGACAACACCATTTCATCGCGTGCTGGATTCCTGCCCACAGCAAAATCATGAGGTACGGTTGCCCCAAGGTGAACACTAGCGAACGCGAAGTTTGCTTTGGTGCGACCAGTGCCCGAGCGTCAGCGAACGCCATTTACCCTGACCGCTAGTGTTCGTTCGCTCCATCTATTGTCGGCTTTGCAGCGAATTATCAAAGGAAATTCGTGTTCAATCGATTCGGCAGTCGCTCGTCGGGTTTTCGCTAGTGTTCGCCTAGATGAAACCGTACCTTTGAATGTACACATTCGCTGTCAATGCAGAGCAACAGCGAACAGCGTTTTACTCAATACGATTCGTACGTGTTCGCCCTAGTGTTACCTCACCAGTTCACTGTTGTTGCGAGCGCTAGCGAACCACCTAGAACACTAGTGAATGTTCGCTTCGCTAGTGTTCGTCTAGATATAACCGTACCTTTGGGAAACGAGTTAGCTGACCATCAAGCTCAACTCACAGCAAATTGCAACCACATTTATTATTCAATTATACATGCTCCACGTGGAAGATAACCCGAAATTACTGGAACACTGGAACCTCAACAGAAGACCAAGTAACAACGGACTATTCCTCATACACCTTAACAATCATAAAGATCTAATCTTCCCAAAGGATCTCAAAAGAAAGGATCAAAGAGCGATTTTCAGGCTAAGGACCAATCAGACAAATATTTTTTGGCAGATATCGTTTTTCCACAAAACCTCCACCCCAATGCAACTGTTGCAACATACATCTAGCCTATGGACATTATTTTCAACTTCCGCAGAAACAACACTCAGAGAAATAAACGTACTAAGATCATCTGGACAATCAAAAGACTATTAATAAATTTCTAAAGGCGATGAACACACATGACCATAGTTTTACTCAGTAAACTTGTAAACTATACGTTATGTACTGATCTCAATATGATATTATCGTTGACTTTGTTATTGTAACCAATAATTGTAACATTACAATTGACTGGACAAAAAATTAAATTAGAAAAATATAGTTCCATGTCACGGCACAGCAACCAGTTAATACGAGCCACAGCAAGTAGTCTTCTCAACAGACTTTTTGACCGAGTGAGGTTTCAATTTACAAATACTAATGATATATATTCAATGTATTTTTTTTGTAAAGTCATACTTGTTTCATTATCTATTCTGTCTTAACATAATCATAATCTTGGACATGGTAATGAGCAGTTTTCCAATTCAAGTGTCAGATGAATGTATCCAAGCAATAAACCTCAATATTAACTGTATTTCATTATTATACAGACAAACCTAAGCAATAATATAAAAAGAACAGTAACAGCTAATACTGAGAAATAATTAATTAAAAATTCATATGCACGTTAACTGATGAAAAACTGTAAATAATTTAAAATAATTCAGAAACGATATTAACGAATAAAAAATTAAAATGAGAAACTTTAGAGCACGTATGTTTGTAAAGGCTAAACAATCAAACCTTTGTTCTATACTTTTCTAATAATTACATTCACATCAGATTGCAATTGTTAATAGATAAAACGTTTATTGGTTTTAACGTCTTAGTATATTTAACAGAGATGATTGGCCGCTTATTATGACCAGTTTGTTACTAAGACAGTATGGTATACTGGAAAGTTATAGAACAATAAAAACCTCATTTATATTTTACACCCAATAAATGTCCTAAATATTTACAAGTCACACATAGTTTTAGTTGACTATTGCAACATCATTTAATATGTTTAAAATTAATAAAGTTCAGGAATTTTAAGTAAATGAAGGCAAATAGTAGTTATAAAATAAAAAATTCACACATCGTAACTAGGGTTGAAGTCTAATTATTGTCTAAGAAATATGCGACCGTAACAAATATTTTGCACTACAACTTCTGATTATACTGAAATGTGTTTCATTTGTTAAGCCTCATCAAACAGTAACCTTCTCTTCATTGTCTTCAGAACGCTTAAAAATGGACATATTTCTGATAATTGCTTATAGCATACCTTTGGTAAGAAAAGAAAGTGTTCATACCTTCTCATCCCAGAAGTATGTGTTGTTTTGTTGCTTTTTCACCAAGTACTTTCAGTCTTAATTTTCTAGCGTGCATTCAATGAAAAATTGAATCTCATCCTATGTCGAAATATTCGTATGCTTTTGAAGGTTTGTCTGAGATGAAACAGAAAGGCACTGCGGGGCATTCAATCGTCATATTTTTTACTGCTTCTTTTACAGTTGCGGTGTACGTTCCGAGATAGATTGTTTCTGAAGGTTTACTGTAATCATCTCCAAGCTTTTGTAGCACTTTTATAGTATGACCTTTCCTCTCCAATATTATAACTTTGATTGACTCTTAAGTTACGGCAATAGTAGTCTGAACGCCTTATTTTAATATGCTAAACTACAAGTTCAAAGAATTTATAGTAATAGAGAGGGTAGGCCTAAATTTAAGAAGAAGCGTGAAATTAACTCCGAAGAAAAGTTCCATTAAATTGTCTGTTTATTCAGCGGTTCTGCGTCTACTTTGGAGAATACCCTCTACACCTTTTCGTAACAATAGAAAACCTTTCTTTTTGCTAGGGAATTACAGCGTTTGCTTTCCGTTTCCCTTAGCGGAATGGAAGAGTGACTATGCGATGATCAACCATTCCAAGCCACAGTGGTTTTCTGGCAAATCTAAATTATTTCTTTACTATTCACGATATATGGTATTAAAAATTTTTATTCGTACTCTCTCCTTTAACCCATTTACAACAGCCTGTTTTATCTGGAACGGGAATCCAGACTTTGTGGTGGGGTTTGGTAAAACATTAATAGCAATAAATAATTATATAAAAAGTAATTGAAATTTTAAAAAGAAAAACAATGAGTTTAAATAAAATTCAGCAATTGTTGGTAAATAAATTATCAAAAAATTGATTAATTCGTTATGATATTGAGCTGACTAATTCATAAGCTCAACGGAGAGAAAAAAAATTATCGAATTTTTAACTAACACTCAAAATAACCAGGGGTCAGAAACATGAATTTGTACATCACCGCTCAGCTTGAAGATTTGGATGTTCGGGATAGTAATCCAACTCGTCCTTGGTCAGCTGCGATATACCTTACTGATATTCTAAATTCCATTATCGATGGCCATAATAATTATTTTTGTCTATTTCCCCATGTTTTGTACTTTTATTTCGTCTGGATTAGTCCAAAATACTACCACAAGCTTGAAGGTATGGGTTAAATAACGACGAAGGCCTCATATTATTTTTTAGAAGTGAGGTATACAAACCGTGATGAATTTCATTTCTGGGTACTGAAATAAGGTTTTACGCTTACACTCAAAAATTAGTATGGTTCGTTACCTCTACATTATCACCAGTTTTTAATGTCAATCTCTGCATTTTCTGCCGGGTAAATACGATCCAATTTCCCAGCTACTTATATGGTCTTGGTACATATAAACATAACTGAGCCATTTCATTTCACATTAAACAAGAAAATTCATATTAAATTGTTGAGTACATACTTACTTAGAATTCCTTCTCCTTTCATGAAAACATTAAGGGCACAAACATGAGCCAATAAAGTACGCTAGACGTTTTCTTTTCAGATTAGAATTAACACGAAATTTTAGTTTCCTCTCTTTGAAAAACGTTAATGAAATCCCAACTCCTTCAAATGGTCTCCAATGGTAACCAAATTTTTGTCACTTATGTCATTGGAACGTATTAATTTTTTTCAACCATAATCTGCCATATACTTTAAATGCAGTAACAATTTTACGAATTTGTACACATTTTAGTTTTATATCAAAAGTAAAATATTGTGGAATATATTTCCTATTAAAGAATCTAATTAGAATATTTTTATAATATTTGCGTCTACATATAATTAATTTAACTTGGTTTAAAATTTTATATTTCAACATTCTAATAATTTGTTCAATAAATGATAAGAGACGAAAAGTCGTTAAACACTGAAGGTATGTATTACTCAATACTCCGAGAATTCAAGCTTTCAATTATTACAGTACTCTTGACTTTCCCATTGAATTTTCCTTTTGATTTGTTTTATATTAGACACGAGATTGTTCAAAAAATCTCCAACATCAAACATGATTTGTGGTGCAGTCTTTTATTGACCGTTACGAGTTTAAAATTGCACTATAATCCAGTGGTGGGTTTATCAGTATCTGAGCTGTTTTTGCTCCCATCTCGTTTCATAAACTCCAAGATGAAGGTAAGGAATCGTTCTTAACCTAGTCGTTTCTCTGAAGTAAAAATTAAGCTTTCTGAGATTATCTATGATGTGGGATCTTTTCGCTGCAACAAATTTATAAAAATAATTTATTTTTAAATTTAATGCAAAAGTGAATGTAAATTACGACTTTAGAAAAATACTATAAATAACAATCCCTACCCACCTGTGACACGAAAATATTTGGAGGATTATAAATTTACAGTCCTGTCTAAGGCTTTATACATTAATCTGAAATGAAACAACCATTTGCTAAATTTATAATCAGAATTTTTAAAATGTAAATTTCGGTGTACTGTTATTACCATACTACTAACGTCATACGTTTTATTGAGAAAATGTTTTTATAATCCATGGCGAAATTGTGTTACAAATTAAGCATTTTTATTTAAAAATTCTGTAAGGTTTCAATTTTACTTCATTCCCTACCCTGTTCTTGAAGCCACCATTTCTTTTGGAGTAAATGGGTTTATTAAACATTATGTGTTTACTTATACATATACAGGCCAAAGGGAGTAATAGAAGAAGAAGAGGAGGTGGGTGATGCAGGGTTGGGGGACAATATTTTAATGTCGGAGTTCGATAGGGCGCTGACAGATCTGAACAACTGTAAAGCGCCAGGAATTTATATCATTCCAGCCGAGTTGATAAGATGATTGGACGAATAAACAATATCATGCCTGTTCAGGATAGTTAGCAAAACCTACAAAGCAGAAAGAATACCAGAAGATTTTAGAAAAAAATATAATTTTAGCAATACCGAAGAGAGACTTGGGCTGATAGATGCGAACAGCAATAGACAATTAGTTTAGTATATCATGCATGCAAAATATTAACGAAAATAGTATACAGGAGGATAGGAAAGACAAATAGAATGCGAGTTAGGGGAAGATCAGTTTCGTTTTAGGATGCATGTAGGGAGAAGATAATCAATATTGACTTTGCGTGTAATTCTAGAAGACAGGTTAACAAAAAACAGCCCACGTTAATAGCGTTTGTAGATTTAGAAAAAGCCTTTGATAATGTGAACTGGAACACGCTATGAAAATTTTTTATGAGGACAGGAATAAAATATCGAGAAATAAGGCTCTAAAGAGGGCAGTAATCAGTAATTATAATTTAAGATCAAGAAAGGAAAGTAGAAATCAAGAAAGGAGTAAGCCAAGGATATAGTCTGTCGCCCATGTTCAACTTATATTTTCACGTTTCTGAAGGATCATGAGATTGAATAACTCACACACGTTATACACGTTTATTTAACGGCGAAGTATTATACAAAGTTCGTACTGCGTAAGACTAACTCTGTTTCGGAATCCAGTACAATTTATACATACATGGAGTATTCCAGAAGCAGAACATTCTCTAAAAATAAAATACTAAAAATTAAAGGCAAACAAAATAAATAAATGAAACAAATAAAAATGTTTGCGTCGAGTGGAACACGAACGGGGGTCTATAATTCTGAAGTAAAGCTTAATACCGCTCAGTTATAACTGCAGGTCCTGAGGTGTGTCAATATATAGAACTGGCGATAAAGAAAAGTAAGCCGAAATATGAAAAAGGAATCATACTACAAGGTGAAGAAATAAAAACTCTACGCCAATGTTATTAAAGAATTAGGGGGGTCAGAAGAAGACATAGAAACCATAATAAATGGCAAGAACATGGTCGTTGAGAAAGACTTCAATATGAGGATTAATAGAGGTAAAACCAAGGTAATGAAGTGTAGTACGGAAAACAGTGGAATAACACACGGCGTTAGATTGTGAAGGGATATTTTGAAGGAAGTTAAGGAATTATAATATTTGGGTAGCATAATAACTAGGGAAAGTAGAAGTATAGTAGACAAAAAAAAGTAGGATCGCACAGGCGAGGAAGGTTTTCGAAAAAGAGAGGAATTTACTTACGGGTAATATAAGTGTAAATATTAGGAAATCATTGCTAAAACCTTGTTCGTATGGAGTGTCTACGTGTTGATTGCAAACCTGGAATTACTCATGTTCACCCCAAAATGGGTGGAGTCTAGGAAAACGCGCCCAGGGAATTTAAATTTTATTGGGGAAATATTCATACAAGGGGGAGAAAAACCTGAAGAGGGGGAAAAGAAATTTAGGAGATCAGTCGAGAAACAGCCGCAGATGGAAGTTAGTCGTGAAGTTGGCTGGCGACATGGACCCGCCAGTGTCTTAGTCAAAGTGAACTAGAAGCTGACAGACCAATACGTACCTGCCAGCTGATACATCCAGGTCTGAGTACATTCATGTAATTAAACACCTGGATCGTGTGCCACCAAAGCCAAAACACCCCCATGCACGCCCTGTTTTATGGAATACTCGTTTATTTTATCCTCTATTTGTTCTCCTTTTTAAAAAAAATTGTTGAAAATAAAACTTATTTGTTATTTTAAAACCAATTATAATTATTGAAAGCTTCATAACAGCAAAATTAAATAGACTAATAAATTTATTAAAATAATAAAAGTAAAAGGTAACATTACACCATGTAATAAACAAATTGTAATATTAATTAATTTTACTTACAGTTGTTTAATATTTTCAATTTACTTTCAACTAGCGGCAAACTGAATTTTAATATGCAAACTTTCTTTGAATTTTAGTAACTCATCGTTGATTTATATAAACGAAAAGAACGAATAGTGATTAATAAATAATTTACAATATTTAATGAAATGGAAGGCAGATAACGTTACACAGGACAACAATTGCACGGCGCCACATTACGTGTCTGTTTGTTCAATTTCAATTTGCAGTCGGTTAGATATAAAATGTGTAAATCGCGTATTGGTGCCGTGCGTAACCATCACACATCACATTATACGTCATGTTTAGTCAAATATGACTTTGTAGATCATTCTATGTAAAAGACCATGTAAGGAAATGTAACTGAAGCAACTATCTTTACTGTACTGGGAGGGGGTGTAACTTTCGGATAGCAAACATTCCAATTGATTTTGTTTTTAACTTTGGAACTTTGATCTTAACTGACATGTAACGGGAATGTATTTCAGAAGCCCATGTTTTTCTTCCCACAGACAACTCAATGTTGTTTGATCAGTGGCAGGTCCATTCCAGAATTAATTTTCTTCTGTAGTTAATTAATTTCTTTAGCAGTGCAATAAAAATGAATACATGGTCAACAGCGGTTATTGTTGTTCTTTATTTTTTGTTTCTTATAATAAATTGAATAATAACGTACAGCATTATAATTAGGTAAGAAAATAAAGTAAAGAAAGTTAAGAACTGATAAGAAAAAATATAGCGCAGATTATATTATGTTAAGTCATACAAGCACGTTACGGTTTTCAAATGCTACCAGGAGCGCGGTTCTGTCTCCCTCCTGCAACTTCAATGCAGATTTCTTTAAAAATTAAAAAAACTCTTAAAATTTTTATTTTCTGCGCCCAAATTAACAGCATTTTTCTTCGTTTTTTTATCTTCGTTATCCATGCATTACGATCTAGTCTGTCTTCATAAGGCCTCTACTGCTTCTTATTATATCTTCTTTTCACGTTAGTAAACATTGTATTGATGATGAAAATGTAATTACAGTCATTATTTGATGTGCTGTACAAGTCCACATGACAAATGCGATTCCCCCTGCATTCTTTTCGCAATCGTCATATATATAATTTACTTATTAATATAAAGTTTGATACCCTGGATCCCTCCTCTTCTTGTCACAAAAATATCCACAGACTATATTTTATTTCTAAGACTAAAATTATTAATACTTTGTTTTATTTTATTGGTAATATGTAAAATAATAGATTGTTTTAATTTTAATATCTGTATAAATTTTATATTTTCCCTTTACGTAATTTTTTATTAATGGCACGTTATCCTAAAGATATATATATATACTGTTTAATACTGAATGAAATATAGCTTTGAGAATATGATGAAACTTTGGTGATTTAATACCAATGCAATAAGAAAAATGTATATGTACTTTTATATAATCGCATCTCTTACCTTTTCAGCTAGAGGTGGTACAACCACTGAAACTTATTGCTTACCTAGTGGGAATCCACGTTATTTCTGTAGTCACTTATGATCCTACACATCTTCAGGATATATTCTGCAAGTCAGATTTCGGTAATTATATTGTGATTATTGTATCCTCATTGTTGTATGATTGAGTGAAGTAGGTTTTATATACCTGTTTTTCTATTTCAGTTATTATGGCGCGCGTGCAAAAGGACGTCGTAGGAAAATGTAAATGCAGTTACAAAGTCGACATTTTAGAAAAATACAAGGTATGAGATGTAAATAAAAATTACTATGCATTCCTCTACTAATATGTCTTCAGGTAGATTAATATTTCAGTACAGAACTTAATTTTGATTTGGTTAACGCTAGACTGGTAATTAATTATTTACGTATTATTTGTTCTAAGAAGCAATAATATTTTTAATTCCATCATCACATAACATCGTTTTAAGTCAATTCTGTTATACCTTGCTCTTAACTAAATACTCATGTCCCGTTTGAAGTAAACCACATGCAGTGGTATTAGATATTAAGTAGTTATTAAGATAGATATTCTATTTTTAATATCTGGTTGACCGCACGGAATATTTTGTTATATGTCGGGGGGATGAGAAAACAAACGTGAAAACATCGATCTGAAGATTTTAGCGGGGTAGGTGTGATATTTTATAGGAAAAAGAAGTGTGAAACCCTGCGTATACCTGGGTGCGCGTGTCCCCGCATAAATTATTTCTCCCCGCCAAGAGTCAAAATGGTGAGAATTGACCTAACTCGCGAGCAATTGAGGGCGTGCACTTCAAAAATTAAAAAAATATGATTGGTGGTCAAGATGGGAAGAGAAAAGTATGTCGTTGGAGGTGAGGAAAGAAGACGGTTGGTGTGGAGAACGATAGGAGAACAGGAGTCAGAGCTGACAAGCCGAGAGGAGAAGTTCTGGAGAGTAAGTCCATAGCCAGCAATCATTCTCCTGGACGGTAGAACTTTGCCATCAGGAGAAGCAAGGTGGATGCCAGCCATAAAACTCTAGTACGTGGCGTGGAAGCAGTAAATGGACAATTAGTTACCTAGTCCAGCGATCTGATAGATCAGAGACCATCGGAGAAACACAGCGGTCGTGGCTTCATCGTCTTCCTCCACCACATACGACCTTCCGAGACGGAGCAGCCAACAGCTCAGCCATAGTAAGAGCCCAACCAGTTTAATTACAAAATGTTCTCACGTTGACGTGGTAATTCCGTTTCTTATATAAAATCTAAATTCTGGGTACATAAATTATTTATTTTCTTTCCATAATTTCTAAGGGGTTAAATTTAACGGCGCGGTACGTTATATCTATTTACGATTCGAAACGTAATTGGCGTAATTTTCCTAACCACCACGGTCAACCTATAATTCCATGCGGTAGCCGGAACAAGTAAAAATAATGAGTATAGTAAAATTTGCAAATATATCATATTATTATTATTATATTTATTAACATAAATAAATAATCTTAAAATATTGTAACTAGTTGCCTGCATCAATTGGATAATATATATTTGTTGAAAATCATCCAGATTTTAATATTAACAAAAAGTGATTCCTAAACCAAAAATTAAATGTAGTGTATTCGTTGTGTTTAATTAACAACCAACAGTCACATAGTTCTTCCACCACACGTTTCGGTACTTTGTAAACAGAAACTAACGCAAATATATTTCTAATTTGTACTTAACCCATCGAGTTATTCAATAAAACTGAAAGTATTCAAAATAAAAAACAACTAGTGACTGACGGGAAGACACATCGTAAACTTGTTGCGCTTGCTAACAGAGACAGCTTATGACAGGTCTATGAAAATTCACCGACCGCGAAGTCAATCACTTTGATAACGTCCTGGACGTCAATCCCTCT
The DNA here is from genome assembly GCA_034510155.1 of Eucriotettix oculatus. NCBI lineage: Eukaryota > Metazoa > Arthropoda > Insecta > Orthoptera > Tetrigidae > Eucriotettix > Eucriotettix oculatus. The sequence continues at coordinate 128,276,781 of CM067376.1, read as the reverse complement.
TTCATGCAAGACGGAATCGCATGGAATTAAGATATTAGCGGTGTTTGGCAAATACTGGTTATGTGATTAAAATTCTGCCCTGGTAGAGGGGCCAAGATGTGTCGAGTTCAATGGTGGACGAGTTACGAAAAGAGAAGTTCTGATTAATGACTCGGAGAAAGAATAAAAACTTCTTGTTTAGAGTCTGAAGAAGGATAAAGTCTAAGGAGGAAATATGGACATTTGGAAGGTACTAAGATAAAATTCAGAGACGTGGGAAACCAGAAAGAGAGAAAGATGGTAGGTCAGATATAGGAAGGAATCTGGAAGAAGAAATTTCCAGACCGTACGTCGTAAGGGAATTACTGGAGATGTCCAGACACCCCACCAGTAAATGATTTGTCCATCTTATTAATTTGTGAAAACTGACGATTAAATGAACAGTTACGAACAAGAAAAATAACCAAATGTGTGAATGTTTTTCTCTGCAAAGCATATCTGGCAACTTTTCCGAAGTGTGTAAAATCATTTAGGGACCGAATCGGGAACATTGTTTAACTTAATATATTTAAGCTTAAAATTAGTGTTAACGTATTTCTATATTCAATATTAATAGCAGCACTATTTTTTAAACTTATATTACTTTATTGTAATATTAAATGTATGTTGCCACCGGGTTCAGCCATTGAGACGAAATAGGTAATAAATTTTTTTTAAATTGTCTTGGTTTTAGTAATTGCTTTTTCTTTGTGTTTATGCGCAAAATACTTGGCGCCAGTTATTGTATTAAATTAAATTCCAAATAAATTAATTTATCCCTTCAATAAATTATCATTAACAAACAATGGTCAGTGTTTTATTTCAGAAGACTGCTTCAAACGCAACGTAATGTACAGTTCTGGTTGCAAAATAGTTGCACCGGGTGCGGAGATCCTTAGTACCTAGCCAATGGGATAAAAAATGTCAAAAGAGATTAAAGCAGAGATGATAACCCGCGGCCTAGCACATTGTGATTCGACTCAGTTTTTTTGGACTGTTTAATTAAGAATGACAATAATTTAAAGCGACAGCCGATCAAGACTGAATGACGCGCGCTTGGAAAGCCGTGAACGAGTTTTAGTATCGTCAGATATGCAAATAAAGGCAAATTGATTGCAAAGAAGAAATGATAACCTTCTACTTATAATTTTTGTAGACTTTTTTCGTTTTATTGTTTACTGCTTTTGGTGTAGTATTTCAATAATTTTTTTCTTGGCAGTGTAAAACATTATTCGTTTAGGTAATAACGAGATACTTTGTGGTTGTTACCTATTACGTATATTAGTTTAATATTTTTCTTATATGCTGCTCACGTACAATTTTGAACTCTTTAGTTGGCCCTTTCTCAAGAAAGGCTGCTCATCCCTGGATTAGAGTGTTTAATTTGATCAAATAAGAATTTTCCTCAGAATAGTGGGTTCTGTCGTTGGGACATTTAGAAATCATGCTGTGGATAACGGAATAAACGTTATTAAGGTAGATCACTTGCGAAATCAGTAATACTTCTAAAAGGTATGTCAAATTTGTGGACTTTCAGAAAGGCATAAGTTCTCCAAAGCAGCTGAAGTGATGTTATGTTTATGTTTCTACCTCTAAAGTAGTAGTTTTTAAATTGTTGACAACGGTATTGATGTGAGTGGATTTCACAGAGCTAGTTTTTCCAATACTAGTCTAAATAAACCCTGACTGTACCTATCTATGCATGAATCTCCAGCGACGGTTACGGCCGAAATCATGGTCCATGCGAGACACTAAATTCTTCACATGTAAATTCAATAATCTTCTCGGCTGAGGGAGTCAAGGATGATGTATCGCTAAATTTTACACCTGGGGAAGTCTCAAAATGGAGATGGAACGTCACTTTAATGAATAAATAGTGATAAATTGAAATGCTGGCTTTCTGGACGTCTTTTATTTATTGCAAATTTTTAAAGTCAGAAAACTATGTTATATATATGTTGTATATTTCTTTCAGTTCAGAATTGTTGTAACAGACTCGTCCGAGAAAGCTAAGTGTTGATGAGTATAGTGTAGTAAAAAAATATTGCTTCACTATGTATCCCATTCAAAAGAATATATTCTACGTTTTCAACAACTAGCCTTGCGCCGACACGCTTGAAGGGGGAAGTTCTCGTGGAAAAGACTTTACACCCACCCCTTTATACTTTCTGTACTGCGCGTTTGATATGCCATGCTTTTCCTCGCAAACAGTTAGATTAGATCATGAATTCAAATAAAATTTCAGAAACGAAAGGCTTCTGTTAGCAAATTTTCATTCCTCAACAGGATGATCAACATCTGCAGGAGTGTTTCACGAAAGTCTTCTTTAAGGAAATAAATTCAGGTTGAATCTTACAAAACGTAGAATGTGAAGTGCTTTCTCTGAATAAATCAAATCAATCTTCTTCTGCATTGACTCTGAAGCCCATTCGTGGCCTTGGGCTGTCAACTGCGGTCTGTTATCTCACATGTCACATTCCGAATTTGGAGTGATACGTGGACACCGTATTGATTCTCCAGCAGTTTTAATCCCAGTCTCCGTGACCATGATAGCACAAACATCCAAGCTAGCCCCTACTCCACAGGAGGTCGGCAAATAACGGACTAATGCACTGTAAATAATTGCTACTAATTTTATGAGGGAGAAATGGGTTGCTGAATATTCCGATGTTGATAATGGAAAGGATGCAAGGCTGCAACAAGAAGTTCAAGGTTTTCAGCAGTACTGTCATTCGTCTATAGGAAGACATTCAGAATTTTGGAGTATGAACAATTATGGAAGTCAAAAGTGCGTATATAGAAGTGGTGCATATGTTAAAAGTAACGGTTGAGTTATTGAATTGCGGGAGCATTTTGTAGAATCTGGCAGGAGTATCTATTAAATTTTACAAGATAAATTATAATCACTGCATTTCTGATTGACACTATGCTATTACCGAGCTTTCCCAGGATTCAAACCCAGGACCTCTGTGTTGTCAGACAGAGATGCTAGCCAATAGACAACAGGGGGTTGGCAAAATCAAATCAATATACAATTTAATTATTGAAACTGAAATTCATTAGAGTGGGGCAGCGTAAGTATTCGGTGGAGCGCTTTTCTACCAAGGTACAAGTATTATGAGGACAAAAGATCATTATTGTAAGTCTAAGTTAGATTAGAATCTATAATATACAATGTAATAGTCTTGCTTTTACCGGTGTATTTGCCCAATTGTAAATCATGAAATACAAACATACGTAATATGTTTTTCATCTGAACTACTAAGGATATCATTATATTTTTTAGGAATCCTGCAAAGCCGAAGATGCTCTGAAAAAAAAGATTGTGGTTGGTGAAAAAGTTTCTAACGGAACATACTGCGTTGAATTGAAAATGGGACACGAATACATACTTGCTGGAAATGTCAAAAATGGACTAGCTCACATTAACCCCGAACTAGTTCCTATCAAAGCGATTGATCTCACGCACTTCCAGGAAGAAGCCCTGAGGGGAATATATGCATATAACTGTCGCTGTAAAGTAAGCAATTTTTATTAGTTATTATATTATTCACATTTAAAAAATATAGTATTTTTTTTCAAATAATTAACTTTGGGCAATTCTTTATTGTATACTTATTAATTCAAAATTGTTGTTGTGGTATTCAGTCCTAGGACTGGTCTGATACAACCCTCCATGCTAACCTATCTTGCGAAAGCATTTTCATTACTACATAACTACAGCATCCCACATCGTCTCTAATCTACTTTGCGAATTCCATCCTTCGCCTCCCGCTTCTGTTCTTACTCCACGCACTTCCCTCTAATGCTACAAGACCCTCATGTCTCAAAGCGTGGCCTATTAATCTATCCCTTCTCTTGGCCAACGTCCTTCAAGTTGTTCGCTCTTCCCCTATTCTGTTAAGAACTTCCTCGTTAGTGATTCTATCCATGCATCTGATTTTCAACATTTTCCTACAGCACCACATTTCAAAGACTTCTATTCTTTTCCTTTCCGCAACTCCTATCGTCCACTCTCAATACGAACATTTTTAACAACGATTTCCTTATATGCACCATATGTATCATGTGTTTAAATTAAACTGGGTAAATGTAGCATAGATCTATGTACTTAAAGAATACTGTAAAGTTCATTTTAGAGGGATAGAAAGACGAGTCCCTTTTTGTTCTTTCCGCTGGAGGGCGCAAAACCATTCGGTCTTTAACCTGTCGCAAGATTAAACACGCTTTTCACACTGGAAGTGAAAAATTTTTGGGAAACGCTCTCCCGCATACAGTGGTGGTAAATTCTTAAATTCAGGAAATATTTCAAAAAAGATTGAAGATGATTGTTCAGATTAACGAAGAAGTGATGTGTTGATAAATGGGAGAGGGAGAGAGACAAGCAAGCGGATAGACAAGCAAGAGAAGATTTATCTTAAGATTAGCAAAGAATTGTGTGAAAAGAGAGAGTGAATCTCTCTCAGTGCATTCACCCAGGGCAATAGTAATTTGTCTGTGCGGAAAACCAGGTGGAAACATTAAGGTTACCTTTACGTTCCCACGAGAATTTTTCGTTTTATTAACGTGTGTTAAATTCTCTAAAATAAATTAGGGTTGCCTATACTCTTGATCTGTTTATGCTTAGAAACGACTTAACGGATTTCATTGTGAATTCCAGGGATTGAAACAGGAATTTCAACTTAAATTTTCGTGTATGTTTCATTTCGATATCTGGAAGAGTTCATAAGATATTAATATTAATATTCATAAATCCATTGAATTGCTGCCCGAATTGCGTTTTTTTGTTAACAGGCTACATGAATGTGACCCTTTAATAGCATAGGAAGGGAATTCAAAGGGGGAGGGGTGGAAGGTAGATAAAGGTAGCCAAGGGTTGACTAGGGTCTCCGGGCTATAGTTTAAGGATCCTACCCGGTGTTTCACTTAAAGAGGTGCAGGGTAAACTCTAGAAAACCTGCATCAGGTAGGTTTGGCATTGGGTGTTATTCTCTTGCCCTTCCAAATGACAGGAATGGGATCAGCGGACAACTCTTGCCTTATGCCCAAGGTCTTCAACTCAAGTACATATACTTCCTAAAATAGGTGAAGGTGTCACGGCATGTGAGACTTTGGAAAAACACAGAGTATGAGGTATTTCCGACATAGGTGAGGTCCGCAGCCATTCTGGGAAGAAATGCCTGCGAGAGAAAACTCCCACAGGGAATTCCTAACAGAGGTCTAATTTTTACTGGCTCCAAAACGTATGGTTGCGGGGCCTGATCTAATCGAATTGCGAGTTATAAGGTTTGACCCGATCGTGAATAGATATACCGTACTTTTTTATATATTAAATGAATTCAACTTTATCAAAATTCTGTACTTGTTGTTTCGTTTTTAGGGCAAAAGAAAAATAACTATTTCGGCGCGAACGAGGTCGCGGGGGGTTAGCTGGTCATAAATAAAATTAATAGTACATAAGGCGCACCGCAATGTAAAGTAATTCTTTATATAGAAATCGCATTCAATTATTTTTCTTAATAAGTAAGAATCTTACTTTATTATAACTGTTTTAAAAAATTAATTTTTTTAATTAATGGGAATCAACTTATGTTTAATATCTGCCGTTGGTGTCTACGTTACATTGTCTTAAATGTTTCAGATATTTGTGTACCCTATGAAGAAATTGCCGAAGGCTGGGCACAGGTTTTGCTTGTGGAGAACATACAATGAAGTCCTTTACAAGGAAGACTGTCAGTTGAGATATTCTGCTTGCACCTTTAATAAAAGGAGGCAAACTTGCTTATGGCGGAATGACAAGGCATTCTCTAAATGCAACGGAAAATCAAAACTTTTTCTACAAGCGGCCAGTATTGTGAGGTATCTAAAGCAACTCAGCCCGTTTCAGTTTATCGGTGGCAGGAAGGAGATTATCGAATCTGATAGTAATACAGATGCCGCATTTCAAATACACAGTGAGTCTCCTCAAGAAATTTTTACAGATACGGAGAGCGATTCTGGATCAACTGAAAGAGAACAGAAATAGCGAAGAACGTCTACTGGTTTCGACACAATGGCAGTCTTCTTTAAAGTACCTGCCCGTCACACAATTTCTTATCACTGCAGATTCGCACATAAACTTTACTTGATTTCTCTATAAAATAGTTTACAGTGTATCACGTAATAGTGAAGGACCTATGCTAGATGCCTCCATAAAATAAATATTACGTATTGATGCAATGCACTACTGCACAATGCCTCGTTTCTTATAAAAAGGTTACAATTTAAACTTAAAAAATATATTTTGTAAATTTAACAAGAGCAAGTAAATTTCAAAACGCATATTCTATTCTGATTTCTAAAATGAACATCTGTAATCTTATAACTGATTTCACTATCTCATGATACAATATTGTTTGTGTTTAAGTATCTCAGTGATTTGAACGTAATTATTTAAGTCTCAAACTACTAGAAATAAATCATTTACCTGCAAGTCATGTAATGCATTACTTTTATTTTTTTATTCCTACGTATATTTAAAAATGAATTACAAGAGTACACGAGTTTTTATTGCTTCAATCATTTTCACTTATCTTGTTTAATCTAGTGATAATCCTCTATGTGAATCAAATATTACAAGACTGATTAATTTCATGCAAGTTTAATGAGGGTGGTTTTTATTAATAACAGAAATAGTTTAACTAATTGAAAGTATCATTCCCAGGAAGCCGCAATTAATATTCGCAGAAGACGAATAAGTCATGTTGGATAGGTAGTTTTGAAATTGTATTGTAAAAACGAATTATGATTTTACTATTACGCTGTAATAGATTAGCTTCAGGAGAATTTCAAGAATAATTCTACCACGGTGCAGAAACGTTTAGTACTAAATCGTATTTTTACCGTTCGTTTTATGAAAGCCTTTGAAACAGAACCGCACAGTTGTCAGATATTATCAACCAGAGTGCGGTAAAGAGACTGGTCAGTGACATTCCCTAAGAAAATCCTCTCGTACTGTCACTCCCTACCAGATTGATAACATATGTGCTACTTGGAAAGTGATAAAGAGATAATTGACAGATATTGTGATCCAATAATATCAGTGTAACTTAGTCAACGATAACGAACATTCTTATATAACATTTAAGATATAGAATTTGTCTAGTATTCGGTACCTGTGACTGCAGTTGGGCGAGTCCAATTACACACAGTTCCTTCAGTCTAACGTTTTATCAGCCATCGTTTTGACCTTTGAGGATCACGTATGAATTGTCATTATTCACAAGTCGAAGAATTGAATTAAACAGCCGCACTTGTCAGTAGCGTGTTTACAACTGGAATGCTGAGCCCTGGAGGATGATGTCTGATACCATACAAATATGTGCCCTCGTCGAACCCGGGACTTATGTGTTGTGGTACAGCGACCCTAACCACTACACCGCAGACAGTCGGCAATAGCTTTTACTTTTAAAAAGGTTTTATTTTGGTTTCGCAGTCTGATTGGGAAAGAAGTGGACGATATATAGAAAAATAATCTAGACCACGTAGTGTTGGTTGGGTGGAATTGCCAGACTGGGAGGTTGTGAGACAGTAAAAACATGGAGCTGTTGTAATAATTACTTTATTGTGTGGGGTTCTTTTTAAGTTATTAATTTAATTATAATAATATAGTATTGATGAGCATTTATTATTGAAAGGAATAAAAAAACTGAGTTGAATATTAATAAAAAAATTTATTAAGAGCATAAAAGGCATTTACAAATTTTCAAAGATGACATTAAAAAAGCAATTAATTAACACGGTTTTTAAAATCAGGTTTCTCAGTGGGGTGAATTAAGAAGCTTACTTAGTTCTCTAATGGCAATAGGCCTGGCGAATGTGAACTATTTATAATTTTAAAAAAACATTGATACTCGCAAAGGATCTACATCTGCCTCCCAGTCTACGTCTGTATGCTGGTGGCTGCATCAGGATCATCACCTTCTGGGCTGGGTCTCGTGAACCAATCTGGCGGAGACTCTTTTATCTCCTTCCGGGCTGCCAGTTTTAGTTTTGGGTCAGCATTAACTGGTCTCTCTATATGAAATACTTCGTCTTTCAACAAATTCTCTCTGCCTCTCAGCACTTCTCTCTCCCGTCTCCCAACATCAACTGTCACCAATCTCTCAACACCTTCTCTCTCCCGCCTCCCAACATCATTTGTCGTCTCCCCCATAATTCAACTTCTCACGACAGCTTGGTGGGAGGCTACATAAATTTTAACCCACCAATTAGCTGTTGTCCTCTAATGCTTTTATTGGCTTGCCGTTGGACAATTGCAGCCAATAGGAAATTTTTCACTGCTTTGAACTAAATATTTCATATGTTATCCATCTTTCCATGACATTTCTAGTTATCCATAGTAATTCCATTTTTCGTCAGAATTCCCCTAATTATTCACGGCAGTTTCTAACGTCCGGTAGCAGGTCATCCAAAATTATTTACAGGTGATCCCTTTTCGTGAATGGACCTTTTCTTGCACAAGCAAAGGAAATAAAAATCTTTTGTTCCGAGGAATGCGAGTCGCCCTCCCACGCAGAAAGCCAGGAAACAGATGTACTTTACTTAAAATTTCAAGTCACGTAATTAATATATTTCACTGTGGTAACCATATGTTTCTGTCAGAAAAAATAGTTACCGACTTTAGGGTACAAGGATAATCTGTGAAAACAGTAGACAAGGGCTCCTTCTGTTCTACAATTGCATCGTAACAGTCATGTGATTTTCTAATATGTCACTCAAATCAGCTGCTCACTTACGTAGCCCCAACATCTGATCGTAAAAAAGTACAAAAACTTAGGAACTATGCACTACACGTCAATGGTTTACAAACAATTTTATTACAAACCTTTTTTAAAACAGGCTACATGAAGGTGATCCTGAAACAGACATCTCCCCTTAAATAGTGTAGGAAGGGATTTGAAAATTGGGGATTTGGAAGGTAGAGAAAGCTATCCCTGGGTTTACTAGGGCCTTGGGCTGTAGATTAAGGATCCTACCCGGTCTTTCACCTAAAGAGAGGCAGGGAAACCCCTAGAAAACCTGCATCAGGTAGTACAATTCTCAAGACGTTCAGAGTGACGGGAAATGAGTGTTTGGTTGCAGCATGCCCTCCTCCGTGTTTCCACCACGTTTAAGAGGCAGTTGGTCGACTGATCCAATGGGATCAAAATAGATGAAGGTGCCTCGGCATGTGAGAACCTTGAAACAACCAGAGGCATTCCAAACGCAGTCAGGTGAGCCACGAAGTCAATCTGGAGAGAAATATATGCGAGAAAAAACAATAAGTTATTTATTTTATGCATCAAACTCAGGCTAACGTCTATAAGTTTAGAACACAAATCTCCAAATGGTTTGAAATAATTTATTCGAACATTTGCTACATAAGACAATGAAATTCTTCTTCTTAAGGGTCTGGTAAATTTTAGATAACTGCTAGAAAACAGAACTCTTTTTATAAAGGAATAAATGACGCATTAAGAATATTTTTGAAAAAAATTTGTTAAATATTAATGCATTTTCGTGGAAAGGCAAACATATACACGTATTTTCAGAAAAGAGAGACATTTGTACATGATTTGAGAAGACTATCCTGGATAGGAGAGAGAATTATACGTTATCTGTTTCACAATGTTACCACATTCTGAGGGAGGTCCGGAGTTCGCGTCCGTGGCCCAGTCAACATTTTTCCATTCTAGTCTTTCTTGTAATTGGACTATAAGCTCCAACTTGAGCTTCAATTGAAGCATTTCTACTTCATTTGACTTGCAATTGTAAAATAAACTATTCTGCAAAGATTTGTATTAATTAGCAATGCAGTGATAATTCCAGAGGAAACCGTCTGAAAATTAGATGGTTAGTATATGTTTGAATAAATAAAAGAGGTCTCGTACACCAACCTTGCAACGGTGGGTGTGAAATAAATTTTAATTACTTTATGAATTGATTTAATATGTTTATTCTTCTTCCAATGGCTAAAAAGCCCTCTTGAGATGACAGTACGACTAATATGATTATTAAGGATACTAAATTTACATTAGGTCAAAATTACATGTTTTTTCAAGCGCTCATAAAATCAAAAAAATAACAATTACATTACTCAGGGTAGTTGGAATAAATCAGGGTAATTAATTATGAGACTAAGAAAAATAATTAATCTTTATCAAAGGGCCCTACATGTGGGCGTAGTTTAGAACGTTCTGGGATCCATATCGAAATGAACACACTCTAGCATTAGAAAAAATACAAAAACTGGCTGTAAAGATGTTTGGGGGGTAGATTCGCGAACAATCCTCACGAGAATTTAGAAGATCTCAGTAAGAGAAGGAAACAAGTGAGTTTGTGCGCAATATATAAAGCATATAATGGTGAGCCACAGAACCTGGGAAAAAAATAACAAACCAACTTACGGTGCCGAATTATATTTCTAAAAATGACCACTCGTTCAAAATTAAACGCACAGACGAAGGAAATTTTTCATTTTTAAATAGATCAATACGTGATTGGAATTCCTTGCCTGCAGGAATACTGACGACTTTTCCTGGTAGCGTAAATCAGTTTAGGAATAGCCTAAGAAAACTTAAGTGAGTAGTATTTTTTAGAATCAGTGAAGTGCTAATAGTGAAGTACAGTGAAGTGATTTCTGTGTGACTCCTGACTTCTCTTTTCTTTTTCAGATTAAAATCTACACTTCAAAATTCTTCCTATATCTACAAATTCCATTAACGTAGGCCTGTTTTTTCACATCTTGTTTTCTAAAATTATCCGCAAAGTCAATATTGCTTCTCTTATCCCTAACTCGCATTCTATTTGACGTTCCATCCTCCTAAAAAAAATTTCGTTGATACTAGGGGGTTCATACTAATTTTGTTAAAATAGTAAATATAATCCATGTTTATTACATAATGCTATATATTTTATGAGAAAACTTCTTAATTTACAGAATTATATACTATTTGTGACAACCCTAAATTCACCGATAAAACAAACGAAGCAATACTTTTAATACTAATTCACAAGTCTGAGTTTCCAACAAACTCTTTCAAACAAAGAACTAACGTTTTAATGTTTTTAGCTGTTTTGTTTGTTATTAAAAATGTTTTAATGTAGAAAATTACTGTTTATTTTTGGTGTAATTTCTGATTTATTTTACAGTTCTATACGAATACCGTATACAGATCAGAAAAGTTAACTAAACCAATTTTCCTATTTATCATCTATCAGCCACAGTACTCTTCGGTATGGGCATAATTATATTTTTACAAAAAAATATTCTGATTTACGCCCTGTTTCGTAGATTTCGCAAACTATCCTGAACAGCCCGATGATCTTATAAACTCCGCTGGAATGTTATCAATTCCTGGCGCTTTATGCGCTATAACATTATAAAACTTGAGTGTGAATTTTGATGGTCCTAGATTGTTTAGTGTTTTTTCAGACGCATTAATAGAAAACGCTCTGAGTTAATTACTTAAAATTGGAGAAAAGGCTCAGTTCAAAGTTGAGCTCATTTCTACTCTGGGGGAATCCGTTTCTTCGTTTACAACAACAAGACTTTCTATGGCAGAGTTTAAACTAAACCGTACGAGATGTCAAGACAAAGATCGTAGTGGTCGAAACGAAGAAGCTGTGCGAATGATGCGAATCGCCTTTTCTTAGAATGGAACAAAATACAGCGTCGTGAAAATGTTTCAGCCGAGTCTTTGCCCATGTTTCACAGCATTAAATCCAAGTTATATTATTATGGGTCTCGTGAAATCCCAACTCTACAAATGCACGCTCAACACCAGTCGAAATTTCTGTCAGCATAAGTCCGTACCTGAAAGAAGAGGAACTACATGCGTGCGCGGTTTATTTCAAATAAAACTTTGAAATGATTATGGTGCACCGTGGCCATACAATTAATTATGTGTTTTGTTAGTGAAATACTGGGGGCGTTCGCTTTGAAACGAGGGATTGCAGTTTAACAATGAAATACAATAATTAAGAAGAATGGCCAGGCCATAATTACCTCTTGACTCGCTCTCCCTGTCTCCTATTCCTGCTGAGAGTTGTTGGAACATCGTCAGAATATTATCTCGCTGTTTCTAGGTTTCCCTGACACGTCGCAACACGCGTGAAGATGGAGGGGGGATAGTATTCGCGGTTTATCTATAAAAATAGCTGAACTATGGAAATCATTCTTAATCTCTCTGTATTATTACTTACAATATATAAAAAATATGAAACGTCTTTTTACAACATGCAATAATTTTTATCTATAAGCTTTTACATGTGTGTTTCTTGACGTACGACATGTCCTGAGCTCAACACAAAATATTTCCTTGAGTCAATGTTTTCTGAATTGCTTTTACACTAGCACCTTGTGTTGACAAAACTCGAGTTAAAGTGAGCTCTGGTATATATCCCCACTACAAATTCGAGGAAGTGGTCCACTGCACATCGTGTTTACAGACGACAAGCTATTTCTCGCGTACTATACTTTGCTAATTATTGCCTTAAAAATTATTTAAAAAAACTTTGAGACAGCAACTAAAAGATTCTGCGTATATGGAATGAAATGAATTATTGTCCGGAGTCAGTTTATACGTCCGGTATCAGCGAGTGATTTGATTGGGACAGGGTTCACGGGACTGCGGCATTCAATATGCAAATACAGTGTTAGGCGCTTCACAGGGCCCGTTTATTGCTATATTTACATAACGCTTTCCGCCGAGGGCAGCAAAACACGGCCATGTGAACCTAAATTTGTGTGCGTGTACGGAGACGGAGAATGGAAATGCCACCATACCACGGGAGGAAAGTCAGGAATTGGCATGTCAAGAGAACGCCCGTTCATAATGATCGACACGTTTTGAAGACGGCAACATAGTATTCATATGTATAATTTATAAACTCAAGGTTGTTTATTTCAACTAAAATGATCGTCGAATTGTTTAAGCTCCCGGTATTTATGCAAGACTTAGAAAAGTTAGTTTGGGGGATAGTGACAATCTTCGTCAAGATAAGAAGTAATAGAAGAGTACGTTCATACTTCAAGGATCTGATTTGAATTTTTTTCATATGTATCTATAATTAAATACATAAAATTGAAAAATCACTCAATTAAAGATTCTCTTGAAATTATTTCGTCAGATACTGCAATTATAATTACTCAAAATTCTAAATAGACACAAAACCTAAGAATCTGAAGAAATCTCACTTGAAATTTTTTCGTCTGTCTCTGAAATAGACAACAAATATGTTAAATCATAATTAATAAAAAAATCTTACCTATTGTTTGCTATCCTTTTTAAGAAGTTTGTATTGCAGAATATATTCTAAAAGCGGAGTTTGGAAGTATTATAGCGCACATCTCTTTATTTAGCTTAATTTGTTTTTTTATGTCTTAATCAGATTGAATGTGCGCCGGCGATTAGTTAATTATTATTATGTTATTTCATTATTCAAATTTTTATCTAGGGAATATTTATGTACGGCTGGAAACAAGCTTGAGAAACAGGTAGAATTCTAGGACGGATCTGCCGGGTTAAAAATAGTATAGTTCCTGGAAGTGATCCAATCCTTGTAGACTCTGCAGCGAACAAGGAAACGTTTAACAAATTTTGTTGGGAGGGATGTTGAGCCAGGTTCCCGCCAATTAGGGAAGCCGTAGTATAAGAGAGAGATGGGAGTGGAGCTGGCAGAAATTTTGGAAAGGAGAAAGATTATTATTCTTGGCTGGTGCTTCGGAAAGACCGGACGGAGAAAGGGTTCGGCGGAAGAATAACAGGAACCCCGTGAAAACTGACAGGAGTATTGCTACAATTCTTTGGGTAGCTATCCCGGTAAGCCGCCGAAAGGTTCTATCCTACAGCTAATGCCACAGAGAGTTTTATTTGCTTTGTGATATTAAGTCCGATTTTCCACCGTAGACGCGGTAACTTTGGGAAAAGGGATGTCAAGCAGAGCAGCCGGCAAATTAGGTTTTAACATTACATATATATTTCCTTTGAAAATAGTTTTGTGTTTCTCTTTTAATTTTACTAATATTTTTTAAAATAAAGGTTGTAATTTTTATCTTTAATGCATTTCATCTCATCGAAACACGTAGTGTGCTATAGTATAACATGCTGAAATGTCAGGTGAAAATACGGGTTAATTATAAACGGAAATACACAAATCAAGTTGTAAAAATTTTTTGGTATTGTTTTTATATAATCCAGCTACATGTTTTTTGTGTTCCTGATTTGGGATATAATAGAGCAAGTGTGACAGTAGCGGAATGTAAGTAAATAGTCGCAATATTGACCTCAGTTAAATTTGGCCGATTTACCTGCGCTCTGTTTCATTGTCGTCACTGACTCGCATGTTGGCATAGTGACATCTCTCGTCAGTGCTTTTCTCCACGCTTTTACGCATATGTGTAACAAGGTTTGTTTCTGTTGCTCCATGACTTAAAATTTCTATTAAGAAAATAGATACGGACAAGACTACAAACATATCCATTCTTATAATGTATATTAAAACAGTGTTTTAAATAAATTTAATAAAACACATAAGTAAATGTTGGAAAGTAATCAATACATAAAATTGAAAAATCACTCATAATTAAAGATTCTCTTGAAATTATTTCGTCAGACACTGCAATTATAATTACCCATTGGAAAGCGGGTTCATTCAGTCGTTCCAATTTGGACAGTTGCGTCTGAACTGACAGTATTCATGTTTAGAGTTAATTATTTTAACAAAACTGTAACATCTGTCCGCTGAAATTTGGCATAAAAAGTCCACAATTTCGTTTATTTTATTTGATGTGTGCAGGAATTCAACCGTTGGTGGTTTTGATAGGAGTCTATCAATCCGAACAATTAATTAAACTCATTTTAGTCGTACTGTCATCTATAAAAAGTCTGCTCAGCATTAAAAGAAAACGTAACGCTTTACATACAGCCTGATACCTGTTATTAATGTTGATGCTCCGAAATAAGAAGGTCTTAAATGGAAGTAACCTTTTATGACATCAGTTTGAACACAAGAAACTTCTACTGCTAGTCTTTAAATTAATATAATTTAATTTACAGATAATATTTTTCTTAAATAAGTTTAACACTGTACCGCAGTAGGACGCCTCCCCAATTTTATATGAATTTTTGGATTTTTAAAGGATTTAAAAATTCAGCAAGGACATGCTATCTGGAAACAGGCAGGAAAAAGTCGTTTCTCCAGGCGCCAGGCTGGCGGTCGGGAGACATGCCTGTGCATATTTATAATGTTAAGCTTGTTTTTGCTGAAGAAGCAATCGCCCTTAAAAATTTGTGAAGGACACTGTTCCTTGTGTCATGGAAAATTTCCCGCGTCGGACGATGGGCTCATGAGGATTGGTGGAACAAACGTAACGTGGGTTAGCGTTTTCCTTTAGAGAAGGTATATACGAATTTTGCTGCGAGGTGAGGAGCCGAAATATATCTAGGTCGATGCAAACATTGAGAAGGCGAGGAGGTAGAGATGGAGAGTTGATCAGGACGTGGAAGGGAGGAGTAAGGTGGAATGTGCAACAAGAGTTGAAAGAGAGTTGTGAATTGTTGCTTTTTAGTGAGAGGAAGGGTAGAAGGAGGAAAAACCGGCAGCACCAGGATCAACCCACTTCCTGCCGGCAGAGGGATAATCTACAATTCAACCAAAAGGAAAAAGGAAGTTCCGGTCGCCTAATAACCTGCATCAAGACTTGAATGAAGACAAAACATGTTCGTCAAGTGAACAAATGTCTGTTGCAGGTGGTTACCCCTATAAGTTATTAACCCTGATGCCCCTTGAAAATCCCGATCCTTGTGTTCCAGTTAGTGTACTAACAGCACGTGCAGAGGGGGTGTAGAATATGGTAGACCCCCATGCGGGCGGTGCGAGCTTTCAGGGGGCACCGCCCTTGGGGCCTTTGGCCCATTAAAAAAAAAGATTTTATTTATTTATTTGTAATATCGCTCATTACCCCTTTTAAACTGATTGTTTTTTATATAAATAAAATTATCATATTATATCTTAAAGCAAGTAATTTATTACATAAATTTAAATATTAAACAAATCATTATTTACAACACACTATTCATTTTTATATGGATTTGAAAGAAAAAATTCAGTACTACACTCCTGAAATACTTAAGAATCTGCTCCATAAATAAAACAACGTCGCAGTCGCTTCAAGGTTTGTGGCTTCCTCCCATTTTTTTTGTAAATGGAAGAATGGACCGTCTACCAGGTGATGCCGAAGAATCTGCAGAGACTGCATGTGTCCCCTTGCAAAGGTTACTGCAATAACCATATAGAAAACTACAGCATGTGAGATGCTTTTCGTATCTCGAGCAAAAGTTCGAGTATCGAGTACAATTCGAGGGAGTGAAGCTTTGATAAGTGACGAAAATCGAACACGTGTTCCACACGTCAAGACAACTACTGCCAATGCCTTAACGAAAGCATCAGGCTTGACAGTTAGGGCAAAGCTTGAAGGATGATTTGTTAACGATGACGTAAGAAACATGGTCATTGAGACCAACGACGAAAGATGAAAGAGCCAGAAAAATAAATGGAAAAGCATTTCATCAGATGAAGAAAAATCATATTTTCATGGCCATCTGTGCTACTCGTGCATTTCACATAATAACCTACGAAGCATCAATTCATCTTTGGGCATTGGGGATTAGAGAATTTGCTACCGAAAAAAACAACACATATGGAGTGTCTGTAAAGCTATGTAAGAAATAGATAAGGGATATGGAAAATAAGTAGGTTTTAATGTCTTTTCATTCAAAGAATGGAAGCAAGTGACGTAGAAAATTGTCTGCTAAAAATAAAGGAAGTATGGTCGACAAAGGAACAGGGTGTGATTGCATGGTTTCCTATAGGGACAAAGAAATATCCTTCATAGTTTCCTTTCGCTCTCTACTGTCCTATAGTTGGATCAGGTAGGAATAATCATCAGCTTCGATTGGTTTCATAATGGTAAAGGCGATGTCACAATTTTCAAGTGCAGCGGCAACATGGCGGACAGACTTAAAACTACTTATGAACTGGCGCTGCAAGCTGTCACTAATGCGTAATATAAGAAAGGGCGGAAGAAAAGTCTAAATGACATAGGATCGATGGCAACGAAGAAACACCATGTGGCATTCTGAACTTTGCCCATTAAGATTCAGACAGGAAATTCGAAGTAAAATAATATAAAGGTGGCAAACGTTACACGAGGCGAGAAAGGAGAAGAAGTAAGGTTTTTATCGCAGTAATTAATAATTTATTACAGAGTGTTATTGCTGCTGGCTAGACATGGTCGTTTCAACGTTTACCTGATCTGTCTCGGCAGTAAATGGCACACAGATCACTGTCGAATGGATAGTAATGTTGACGTCATGCACTTCATCCGGATTAGTTACGAGATCAGGGGCTATAATTTTGAGAAAGCCTGCACGTGGATGACTTCAGTGAAAACATCATCTAATTTGTTCGAGAAGCTACCTAGGATTCATCGTTGGTAGATAACTTGATGACAAGATAAAAATTAAAGACAGTAAACCTTTAGTAAAATATAATGTAAATATTATTTAATGCATGTCCAGAACCATTCGTTATTATAAGTTTTCTTAGATTATATAAATATATATATTTCATATTTTGTATATATATACAAAATATAAAACCTCAAATTTACTATGTGTAAATAAAACAGGGAGCTTAATTTGACTACTTTAAACAAATAAATTACAATAAATAGGCCAATAGTCAGAAATGTAAATTTAATATAAAATCAAATAATTATAAGGCAAAACGTTTCATCTTCACGTTTAGGGACGCCTTCAGTTGTCTCTAGTAAAATAAATAAGTGATGAAATATAGATACATAGGCATAGTTTATTTCAGAATTAGTTAATAAAAAGTTAGTATAATATGGTTACATAATTCAAAATGTGGAAATAAAAGTATTATAATAGAAAATTATGTACTGCTACCACAACATCCAGGGGCCGATTGAGGGAAAACAATGTGAACGGGAAATTACCACAAAGCGTAAATTAATTTAACTGACATTTTTAAAACAGAAGTATTAAACATCACAAGTTTCAAGAATGCAATTTTAAATCATAATACAGAGTTTTATATTGAATTTAAATTTTGTGTATCTTTCTTTTATTTTTAAGGTTTTTATACCAGGACGTTGGCAACAAAGGATACCGATAGGATCAATACACCTTTTCTACATTAAATTTATGAGTTTATAACCACTGCGAAATATCATTCAAATTATAATAATCGGCGATTATAAAGCCTTGCCTTTTTAAAAAAAACCGATAATGTTGCCATAGCACATTAAAAATTATATATGCATAAGTTATTCAACCTTACAAAAAATTGACATAAATATTGAATGAAATTAACTAAATTTAAACTAAATTAGCGATCACACCTTCGATTTGCAATTATTATAATATAGTTTGAAAATTTTCTGATAAATTTATACAGAAGAAATACTTAAAAATGATGTTGAACAATGAATGCTATGAAACAATTAGGTCAGGATGGAAACATCTCAAACGCCCTGTTGTGACGTAGCGTTTATCCTAGTAACATTTATCATTTTTATTTATAAGGTTCTTCTTTCGCTTTGTTGATAGGGATGGATGCCTGTGAATAAGACGCTTCTTGGAAAAAAGAAAGTCATAGAACGCGAACGGAGATTTCCGTGTCACTATGTTATTGTTTTTTTCTTTTAACCAAACGTTGTTATTTAAATTGTTTGTAATGGCCTGAATTTGACACTTGTAAACTGGAGATAAATCAAGAGCAACTGCATATGCAGACTCCACGAATATAAAAAAGGTATGCCTTGCAATAATAAGTAGGAAGGGGCAGGATATGGAAAGGGTCCGCGTCAAATCACCGGAGAAAATGAAAATAACCGTCACCCTTTTCACGCCTGAAGATCCCGAGACACTTTTGCAGCCCGTATGGTTGAGCTGGGGCGCCATGTACGGGTTGGAGAGACAAGATCACCAAGATAAAATCAAGTAAGATTTCTCACACTTTCCCCGCCAGACGGACTAATGTGGAGCAAAATTGATAAATTGCGGAATTGAGATTTTCGGGGTTTAATTATAGATTAAAGACCAGAATTTCGCTACGTTTGGAGATTTTTCGTTACATTCATACTTCTTTGGACATAAATTCATTTCGTGAAGTTCCGAATCTGCAACATTTCTGAGTATTCGGCAATTATTTAAAGTATTCTCATCTAAGTGACTAATTTTGGGCATTGGCCCAACGAGTCGTTGTTTCGGAGACCGCAGCTGGTCAAGGACGAGCTAGACAAACATCACGAACATCCTAATCTGCAAGTTGAGCGGTACAAATGTAAAAATTCATGTTTCTCGCTCATGGTTATTTTGTGAGTTAGTAAAATATTCGATGCCCAGTTTTGTTTTTATCCCTACTCTATCCCTAGATAATTTATTGCTCTCCGTTGATTTTAGCAAGTAGCCGGCCGAGTTACACAATGAAATAATATTTTTTGGATACTTTTACCAACAATTGCTAAATTTTAATTGAATAATATTGTTTCTTTTTAACATAAATTATTTTTGTAATTAATTATTAATATAAAAATAATAAGAAAAGATATATAATAAGATAACGGAGATATTATTATTGAGATCTTCTAGAAGTAGTCTATCGAACATATTTTTCATCGCATGAGGAAGATGTAACAAGAAATTCTTATTGCCTGGGAAACCTAATATGTTTTATTGGACGAGAAAGGCGCATAGCGGATACCAATAATTGGCTGGCATTCAGGACGCAGGTTTAGCGATATCCGTATCTCATAATCCTTACTCAACTACAAAATTATATTATATCGAATTACTCCGCAAATTGGATACAGGCACTTTATTACGAGTAATATTGACAGTGGAACAAATTAGTTCACGTCGTTTCGATGCCTTTCACTTTTTTTTGGAAACAAATAATACAGATATGCATATAAATGTCAAATTTTAGTCATAACTTCGGTGCAATAGCTTAGTATTTAAATACTTTCTATAGTATACTAATAAACTTACGAGTAATATTGACAATGGAACTAATTAGTTCACGTCGTTTCGATGCCTTTCACTTTTTATTGGAAACAAGTAGTACAGATATGCATATAAATATGTAAAAGTTCAGTCATAACTTCGGTGCAATGGCTTAGTATTTAAATAGTTTCCATAGTTTACTACTTATAAATTTGTAACAGAAATGCATTTGACCAAGCAGTCGATGGGGCCTTTGTAAATAAAGAGAGAAAAAAAGAAACATGGTCTTTTTTTCTGCTAAGTATATATTTTGGGTAAAATAAATTTAATAACTATAGTTTGTATTTAAGGGAATGGTAATCAGATGCTCAATTGTTTGTTTTGGATAAGATTATGATTCTGATGAGAGCAGAAAGATAAAGTTAAGAGGTCAAATATTGATTGGCACATTTTTATAAAAATTAACTGTTATGAGAACAGAAATAGCTATTTAGAGTTCGGTCCTGCATTTAATTGATGATATTTACAAAATAAAATTATTAACAACACTTTAACGCGCGCGCGCGGTTTTAATTATAATAAGGAGTTATCTCGATATTAAACGTAATTTTGCTTCCGTTATCGACATGTTCTTACTTTCTCCGGATAACCAAAATGAAACGTTACTTCAGGATTATCAGCACACGCTAAATAGGATGGACAATCCGATGTCAAGTGCATTTGTTTCGTGGAGACCCTCTAAGGTTTACCTTTGACTTTTAAATATAAATTCTACGCGTTCTCCTATCTGGCTTGAAACTAATTGTTTAAATTACCAATTAGAATGCAGAATAACTATATAATAGGCGAGAAAGAGATATTACGAGCCAATGGATAATTGTGAAACGAATAGATTATTTCCGAATGTGGGAGGAAATTTTTTTATCAAAATTAAATGACTTCAGAAAAATTTCCACGATTATTCAGGCTTTCAATTTAAATCATGACATTTTTGGGAAGTACTCATGGCTATACCTATTATAAAACTACCAAACAACATAATGTTAATAATATTAAAAAAAATTGCTATATGATCATCCAATCTACAAAGTGAAAGAGTATTTCAATTTCAAACATGAAATCAATAGAGTGATGATTTGAATACATTATGTGTATTTATGCATGCATGTATATGTGTAATATGTAACCCAATCAGAAATATTCTAAAACTGTATTGACACTTGCTTGACAATTTTGTCTTTGGCAATAAAACTTATTATTATTATTTGCTAGCAATTATTTTCTGCAATGAAATTTATCTGTTCGAGGCTACACGAAGTACGCTTTTAAAACTTCGCGGGAGTTGCAATATCGTCTATATTTGTAAAAAAAATTAGACCCATTGGTTTCAAAGGAGCAATGCCAAAATTTCCTTAAATATTTGTTATAATTTTTTTTTCACACAGTTAGTATGGTTTTCCGTATTTTATGTAGCATTTCATAATTTATTTTATTTTATTTACAGAGGTGTTGATTTAATTCATTTTTTAATACAGTGATAATTCGTGTTACTGTTTTTATTTCATTGTTATTTATATGCGAGTCGAGTAAAATTTATAAATTTTTAGTTGGCCCGTCCAAAAAAATGTTTCTCAGCACTGAATTACAACAGGTACTCAGTTTTGACAATATACATGAAGATAATTTAAAACGGAAACTTGGAAATGTTGAAGTTATCTATATTAATGTTGGAAGAAAATAAATTGTCATTTACAAACTTTGAAGGCGCAGAATTTGGCACACATTTTGTTGACATCTCCATATATTAAAATGAAATACTATCCTTTTGTATCTATGCTTAATCTTAATTACTAGTTAGCATTATTATAATTTCCGGGCAATATTATTGTTTTCGTAATGTTATAAGTTGATAGAAAGACTATATAAGTTTTATAATTGTTAAAGACAAATCCGTTTTAATTTATGAGTAGATTTTTAAAATGTTGCTATTTCATGTATATGTACAGAATATACATTGAGTATTTTAAGTGTATTTATTATATTTATATTTGTAAACTCGATGCAATATTCACGTTTGCTATAAGTATAATTTATTAAAACTGAGACTTTTGTTATGCACCAATCGAGTAAGTATTCATGAAATGGCACGAGTGGGTGTCAATCTGGATAATGTTCTCTACGGTGTCATTACAGCTGACGGTAATGACGACGTTATCTATACATCGTTGAAGATTTAGGGCCCAGGACGTCAGACACGAGGGTCAGACCAAACCCCTATTGTAGAGATGTGCACGCGTCTAACCTGTTGATCACGTAGAGAATGTCGTTGACGTCATCAGAGCTGACGTTAATGACGACGTTATATCATTCGAAGACTTCGGACAGGTCCAACAGTTCTAAATGCAGGGAGGGAGAGAGAAGGGAAATAGGACAGTCGCCCTTTGACCGCCGTGCAACTGCAATGGTCACAGCGGAGCTTTGGGTAAGTCACAATCATGGAAAGCCATTTTTAAATATCTCACGGCTACGTAAACAATCTTAAATTCCGGAGATTAGATTTTCAACGGATAAACTGAGATAAAAGACTTACGTCAGAAGCAATAAATAAAATATATTATTAATTTTGAATAGGATCGGTCCGTCCAAATTAGTCTTGAGTAAAATAATTAAATTTTAAGTTGTGAATGGAAACAATATTTAACCCCGTGAGGCTTGCTTTGAGTAATTTCTTCTTTGGTCAGTTAAAATTACAAGATATGGCGGTTAGGAGTTATTCTCTGTAGATCAGCGACGACGATTGAAGAAGAGTATGCCATAATATCGATTTTTGGTTATAGCTGTGATCGATATAATCTTGTCATAACGTCAAAAGATTCGAGACATAATAGCTCAATAAGTCTCAATATTATTTTAGATTTAAGTATCAATTAAATAACAACGAGAACGTTAGGTCTTGAATATATTTTATACAAAATACAAATGTTTTATTATAGAATAATAAAATAATTTGACGTCAACTGAAAATTATTTAGAATTACTTTATTGGTTTTCGTGACTATTTTACTGTTTGTAATACAGTTGAAATATGGCAAGTCGAAAGCTCGTGAAGTATGAATTACTTATTGAAAATGAAGTGTGTTTCATAGACAATGATATAACTTCAATTTTTCTAATCTATCTCGATCGGAAGGTCTTATTAGTTGATTACATTCCGTTGTTGTTGTTGTTATAGTCAGTCCTTAGACTGGTCTGATGCAACCTATTCTGCGTAAGACTTTTCATTTCTACATATGTAGCACATCCCACATCGTCTCTAACCTCCCAGTTCTGTTCTTACCCCACACACTTCCCTCTGATGCAAATTTTACAAGACCCTCATGTCTCAAAACGTGGCCCAATAATCTATCTCTTCTCTTGGTCAAAGTGATCCCCTATTCTGTTTAGAGCTTCCTAGTTAGTACTCTATCCACCCATCTGATTTTCAGCATTCTCCTATAGCACCACATTTCAAAGTCATTTATTCTTTTCCTTTCTGCAACTCCACTTTTCGCGCCCAAATAACGCCACACTCCATATGAACATTTTAGCACCTATTTCCTAATATTCACACTTATATTACCTGTAAGTAAGTTCCTCTTTTCGCGAAAGCCTTCATTACCTGAGCTTTCTCTCTATGTCTATTATACTTCTTACATCCCTTGTCATTATGCTGAACAAGTAGCCGAATTCCCTTCAAATATCCTTTTCCAATCTAACGCCCTTTGTTATTCCACTATTTCCCATATTACTCTCCATCTCCTTGGTTTTACGTCTATTATGTCTCATGCTGTACTATTCTCCAGAACCACGTTCATGTCATTTATTATGTCTTCCAAGTCTTCTGCGGACTCCTCTAATACTACAATATCATCGATAAAGCGTAGGGTTAAGGGAATGTGAAATTGGAAACATTTCCGACTTAAGGCAACATAGTGTAGAAAATATATTTTTTTATCGTTACAAAAATAATTAATGATCTGAGTTTTAGATTACCTTAATTTCCCTAATAAATAATTCTGTAGTCCATTTTATACGCTGTATTACATTTTATTATTATTATTATTTTACTGAAAAAAGGCATCATTTAATTTGCGTCAAGTATAATTGATTTTTATTGTGTATATTAAATTCCTTTTTACTGTTTTTACCCTTTCGTGGACAATACTCAGACATTTCCCTATTTATCAACGTAAAATTGACTGAATATGCAGTTCTGCCCGCGAAAGTGTTAAGCATAAGTATTGCAAATCTTTAATAGGTTTATTTCTATATTGTGTCGATGGATAAAGATGACTTTTGAGCAAATACCTTGAGGGCGAAGATTTACTACCAACAAAAAAAATACCATGCTTGATTTGCTATGCTTGTTTGGGCCTGGTCACAAACAAATTAAGCCAGCATATACTCAAGAAACTCGTAAATCCTTGGCGACCACACTTTATGACGCTGGTGTGAACACGTTCGCAGGAGAATGTCATCCATCTGAGAGCCTGGGACCTACAACAACGCTTCTCCTGAAATTGTGAGACGCAATAAAACGTGTAACATTGCCGTCCTTTGTTTCTGTAGAGCGCCTCAGCAGATATTCACGTCTTCTGAGTGGAAGACTCTAGGAATGCGAAACATGAAACCTCAGAGACTTCAAATTATGGGAAACAAAAGACTCCGAGGTTGTTTATATTCAAACAATTTTATCTGTTATAACATCACAAAAATTCCTTTAATTTAATATCTTTCATACTAGACAACTATACTAACGTTATTGGTAAATAATGACTATTGGTCTGCCATAACAGATTTATGGCTTCACTTATTGCAGGACACTATCTGACTAATTTTAGAAAATCATCTTAGGTATTTTATTCTCTAAATAACCACTAAAGCACACACAAAAAATATCTGTATGATAAACGCTTCGTCATAGTAATATTATAGGGAATAATTTAGCACAATGGCAGTCATACATTATAGTAACCTGCTTTTAGTGTCATCTAGAAAGTCGTAAATTTAGGAAATGATTCTTCTTATTAAGTTTGTATAAAATCATAATAGATCCCATTTGCTCTACCTGATTTATTCATTAATTTACAAAGGCAAGATTTATAGGTGTAATCTTTCAGCATTTTTCTAGCTGGGAGCCCGGCATTGCCATAGTTCTTATTTGTTTTAGCCCGGTAGAGAATTCAACCTCACAACCCAGAGGTCCCGGGTTCGAATCCTGGCATGGGCTTGGATGTTTGTGTTGTCATGGTCAAGAAGACCGGGATTAAGACTGTTGGAGGATCGATACGCTGACCACGTGTCACTCCAAATTCGGAATGTGTCATGCAAGATGACAGTCCGCAGTTGACTCGGTAGGCCCAGGCCCTCAATGGGCTGTAGAGCCATGGAGAAAGAGAAAGAAAAAAAAGAGAATTCAATTCGACACATATCTTGGTTAAACAGCGTCGAGACCATTATTTTTTTTAATTTACCTTGTTTTGCCTACCTACGGAATGTTTATTTGATCACAGTACTTTGGTCATGCGAAGATATGCTCTGGAACTTCAATTAAACTAACTACTTTAAGAGTCTAAATCATCCTGGTGCATTGAGAGAGTGAAAATATCCCCAGTACTTTAATAAAGTTAAAAATTTTCCCAGTACAGTAAGAGAGTGAAAAATATGGCTTGCACCTTATGGAAATAAAAAATTCACCCTATATTTAATTCCGTCAATCTTCCCACGAAAAACAAAAATCGTTCAATTAAAACATTTTCAAGAGAGCACTAAATTCAGCGACGCGTCAATTTATTTAAAGCGAGCCAGGTATAGCAGAATTTTATCTCCTGCCAATGTAGATCATTTTAATTGTTTACTGTATAAAAGATATTTTAAAGAATTACGAATCCGCCAACTCTAAAATATAAAAAAATATTAATTACATGTAAAATTCTCACTTAAAAGTATTTGTCTAGACTATTCACGTCGCGAATATAAGGTTTTAAATTGTAATGACAGAATTTTTTTTAGTATTTATCATTTAATACAATTGAATAATGTCATTAAAACTATAAAAATACTTATAACCAGATTCTCAAGAATTCGTACGTGAAATTATTCCGTCTGTGTTTGCACTTCAAAGTACAGAACTTTGAAAACGCCCACATAAACTAAGTTTCTCAAGAATTCTCACTTAAATTATTCCTCTAGTAATTGCAATGGACAACAAAGCTATTATAATGATTGTAAAATGTGACCTATTATTGTTTATCGTCCTTTGAAATTTCATAATGATTATATTGCCGGATATAATTGGTAAAAGGCGATTTTGAAATATAACGTGTTTATGCGTAAATATGTCCCGTTCAAAGGCTGTAGAAAATAAAGTGGAAGTATATAAAGTCTTGTATCCAAATAATCGTATTGTTTATATCCATTTGTTTATATTTTCAGGACAAATAATATGTAATTATACAGTACAAAAAATTGACTGCATATTCAATGCAAATAAATTAGGCTGATTTCTCAATATTATGTCATTCTTAATGCCCAAGGAATTCACAAATTTTTTAAACTGTAAATCATTCACTGTCCCTTTAGGGGTTTCTCTCCCTTCGAGTTTCATGACTTGGGCTTTTAAGAAAATGTTCTATTATATATATATATGTTATGTGTGAGTATGTACTAATGAAAAACCAAATATAAGAACAAACAAACATGCATACATTTTCTTTTATTATCGGTCTATAGATAATTATCTATTTGCAACGAATCGAGCAAATTAATTTCTGGTTTCTCTCTTTGAATATAGTGCATCACAAATTTACTGTGTAAACTGGTAATCTATAGCCGTAAGGATATTAATTACTTTTGTAATGTAAATAAGCAATACAACAGTTATATTTTATAGCAAAATATAATCATAGAATTAATAAAATTAAGAACATCGTAGAGAACACTAGAGAAAAATGGGTAGCCATAACACATGACGTAAATAAATAAACTCACTCAATGTTTCTATAAGCCCTGTAGAAAATTTTTAAAGAAAACTGAAATTAATTTGCTCGACTCGATGCAAATAGTAAATTATAAAAGTAATAAATTGTAAAACTTACATCTATAAATTAAACTTTGTAAAGAATGGATAACAAGTATAAACGAATGAGTTTAACTTAGTGTTTTAGTAACGTATTATACATTGACATCACCAATTTGGGTCATTAGTTGTACGCAAATAATCTGAGGATATACATATTCCAAATTCACGTCTTTATAATGGCAACATTCAGGTTACTGACAACGTGTTATATATTTGAATGAAATAATAACTATATTATTGAAATATGTTCCAATTTATGGCATTAATTACATACGATGGAGCGACCAACATTTACTGTCCAAAAAAAATGTTGTTGTGGTATTCAGTCCTAAGACTGGTCTGCAACCATCCATGCTAACCTATTTTGCGAAAACCTTTTCATTTCCGCATAACTAGCACAATCCACATCCTCCCTAATCTGCATAGCGTATTCCATCCAGAAGGAGGCTTCTGTTCTTACCCCACACACCTCCCCCTAATGCTAATTTTACATGACCCTCGCGTCTTAAAACGTGGCCTATTTATCTACCCCTTCTCTTAGTCAACGTCCTCCATATTGTTCGCTTTTCCCCTCTTCTGTTTAGAACTTTGTCTTTTGTGATTCTATCCATCCATCTGATTTTCAGCATTTGCCTATAGCACCACATCTTCTATTCTTTTACTTTCCCCAACTCCTGTCGTCCACGTTTCGCACCCATATAACGCCATGCTCCTTATGATTATTTTTAGCAACGTTTTCCTAAATAGTCACACTTATATTAGGCGTAAGTAAATTCCTCTCTTTCGACAAAACCTTCCTTGTCTCTGCTATCTTACCCTTTATATCTACTATACTCCTACAATCCCCAAGTAGCAGAATCCCTTTACTTCCGTCAAAGTATCCCTTCCCAATCTAACACCCTTTGCTATTCCACTGTTTCCCAAACTACATTCCATTACCTTGGTTTTCCCTCTTTTAATCCTCACATTGAACTCTTTCTCCAGGACAACGTTCATGACATTTTTTATGCTTTCTAAGTCTTCTTCTGATTCCCCCTAAAACTACAATATCGTCGGCAAAAAAAGAAAATTGTAAACAAGTTCTAATTTTACATTTTGTTGAAGATGGTATAATCACAGAGATAATTACGCTTTGTGTTCGAATTTACTGTATAACATTAAGCGTAACTCGACTGTTAGCATAACGCTGCTTTTAGCGAATACGAAAAATGAAATATATATCTGGGGAATGAATAATTTATTCATCGTTACGAAAAGCGCTTACATAAACTTAATAAATGAATGAAGAGAAAATTGAAACACTTTGAATGGAAAAATAATTTAATGTCGTTATTAATCCGATGAAACAGTTTAATTACTGCTATCTGAGGTCAGTAATTGATGAAATGTTTTTCTTGTAATTTCTTCTGCATCAGTGTTCGACGAGGAGGGATATGCGTGCGATTTTTTGCCCGTTCCAGACACGTTTGTAAGCTGAAATCTCCCAACCAGCCGCATCCAACTTTATCATAATTCATGCAGACGGCGAAGTCACCCTGACAGTCTTCATCGAACCCATTGTCGGGTTTCGTATTCCAAACACATGTGCTTTGATCTATTTGAACCCCGAACATTGGCAGTTCGTTGATAATCTGTGGACCAATAAAGTTGCTTAAGCACAATTACAAATTTTTTTGAGTTTAATAAATTACCCTATATAACTATGATTGTACTAAATAAATAATTCATTTTAAAAGCAATATATATTGGGGTGTTGGCCGGATATAATATATGATTATTTAATGCTTAAAAGAATACAAAGGCCAAATTAGTCAGAAATCAATTTTATGAAAATAAAATAAAAATATTAATTAAAATAGTACAATGTATTGTTCTCTCTTGGTTTCTTTGATAATAAACAAAGAAATTTATAGTTTTATTAACTATTAGAAAGCAAGTAATATAGTTTTCTTTTTCGCTTACTCTTGTTGCCACTTCGTGTAACATTAAATTTCTTGAGGTTAGGTTATACATCTTTACTGCTTCTGTTTAGAAAAAAAAGAGTACGTAAAAAATATTTCTCGGCCCTCCAGAATGGCAGGATAAGAAACCTTTATGGCTGCTGGTTGCCCCAGGGTGGTTATAACGTTATCTTTTCTTTGACACTACCCTCCTCAGCTTTGAAAACCGTCAGCGCCAAGTACGCGGTACTTTTAAAACAGGTTTAAAGGCGTTTGGCTCAACTATCATGATACTAAAATACATTCTGTTTTTTTTTTCATTTCCTCTTCCGCTTGGTATTCTTGTTCTGCCGCCTGTATCTCCTATACTTTTCAAATTTCTTCGAATCTTTTGGATACTTTATCATTTTCTTTAATTGTTTCACATCTTCTAAATATTCTACTATTTTTTCTATTTACCTTAATGTTCAATTCCGAAAATGCCTCGAGACATGCAATTGTATTTGAGTTTCCACCTTATTGGAAGAAATGTTCTTCGCGAATCTACTTAGATAATAGTTTAGGGACCATGCCCCGTTAGTAGTCGTTTCCAAGTTTCCATCTTCTGTTCCATTCCTCTCTTGTTCAGTTTTCTATATTCTCCCCGCTTATTTGCTCACTGTCCATATTCAGTATTTCGGACTCTCTTTCCCTGTTCCATTTTAAGAATCTCCTTTTGGTTTCTGTGTCTGATGGAATTATGAGGCAAATGATCTGCAGTGCATTTGTGGAAGTTGTACAGTTAGATCTCATAATGCTCCTTAGTACCCTTATCTGGTACTTGGTGCATTCCTTCTGTAATTTTTCCAATTTTCTCAGCATATGATTCGGAGCCATGTGAGACAATGGCTTACACTTCCGTTCTTTTGTAGTATATGTTTCAAGTTTTGTTAGAGTTAGCAATTAGAATCGTTAGTGAAGTTAAACAGTATGACCATTTGGCAATCACTCACAGAAACCTCAAGTATCCGAAGGACACTGTTGATTGCATTTGCGGGCGATCTCCCTTTCCTGTTGGTCCTTGGATAGGGAATGCTTCTGGAGGTGTTTGGTGAGATTATTGTGTAGTGTTTTATCCAGAAACTTGCATGCGTTGCGGCCTGTCTTCATTGAGTCTGTAAAATTATATTTCGGGTTTCTTGATTTTATAAAGCAAGTTTGACTTATTAAATTTGATTTTATATTAAAAAGTCAATATTTATATTTAATAGGGCATGAGACCATTTACAGGCTTTAATTGCGGGTCGTGTAGCAGAGAAAAGGTCCAGGCGCGTAAATGCATACAGTTCTTTTCCCTCCTCTGACGTCCGCGGCGGTGGAGCAAGCTGCTAGAGTCCACAGGTTCGTCTCTCGGAACCCGTCGGTAGCGATGTTCTGCGACGATCCCTACTCGAGGACACCTTTCCTCGTAATCGCATCGTTGTACGTAAACACCTTTGCGTATGGATATTGGAAACGATCGTAGATCAGCTTCCAGGCAGAACTTTATTCTATCTCAGATCATCGCAGACTGTCCTTTCGTTCTCTCCATTTCCTCTGACGTCACTTCTAGCACCCTCTTCTTGGCATTCCCCGTGCTTGTGACATCCAACGGAATTTGGCTATCGTCGGAACTTTTGCCGCCATTTCCAGGGTTTCTAGAAGCTTCTGCAGGATTTCCCATACAGACTCAGGTCAACTCACTAATCCGTTTAGGGTAGAAAACATCACGTTAGCCATTGGAATGCAGCCCTCTAAGATCCTATGAACTCTCGCTTGCTTGCCCGCCAATTCTTATTTAGTATATGAAGAACGAAAATAACGCTCATTGCAAGTCATTTCCCTTGTACAACATTCTGAATTTTGCACACTTTGAAGAATGAACCACTTTTTACGTAGTCATTAATCATCCCAGTTAAAAGACTTTCACCTATTGGCTCCAATATCCGCAGAACTTCTGCGGGCCCGGGTCGTTTTTCTTTTTCTTTGCTTTAATCTGTCCAATCTTTCCGGAATATGTCTATCCAATGGTTCTTTATGTTAAAACCTGCTACTCCCTCTCAAAAATTTTATCCATGAGTTATGAAATAATTTACATATGATTAAAATAAATAAACAGAATATTACAGTCTTGTACTTATATAAGTCGTCGCATTATCTGCAGCTTAGCACATACACAAAACTGCCAATTTGTGCGGATTGTTCCTGAAACATGTACTTTCGTGTTAAAAATTTGAAACCTCTTTGCGGTAAATTTTTCAAATTTTTAAATGTAGATACAATTTCATGTTCTCTGAGTTATAAATCTATATTCTTAGTAGTCGATTCATTTTTCGAAGTGAACTGGGGAGACAAACCGGTGTTATAGTGTTAATATAGTGCCTTTCCAATAGGAAGCATTGTAACGTTCAGCGAATGAGAACAGAGAACTAGACAAACGTTCCAAATCACCTTACTTCTCCTTAAACAAACCCATACTTCAATAACTACAATATTCCACAAAACTGAATTGGATGCTACTAGGAACAGCTTCAAATTCAAATCGTGTCCCATTTAAAAGGGGTAGAGTACTTTAAATGAACATTATTATTGCTGCTTGGGGTAATCTAGCACACACCGTAAATACCGACATTGGTCTAAGGTGGCGCGGAGAGCACTATTATGTACTCTGATTTGTATCACATTGAGTTACATTTAATTGTGGTGCACCTTGCTTGCTTCGATCAATTACTCGCAGATACACACTCAAAGGTCGGTTAAAGACCAGGTAGTTGAAACAAATGATAAGCTGCGTGGGAACGGCCACCAAGAGTTTGCGGAAAGTGTTAGAAGGAAATTAAGTTAATTTTTGTAATTACCAATATTTAATTTGTGTACTTACCTTACAGTGACAGTTATCGATGTACATAATTCGGAATTCTCTCTTCTGACAGTCGGTCAGTGTTTCCCATGGCCTGACCAGTTGACATTTGTTGAGCGTAATCATCTTCGTTGATATGTTTCCAGCCACTATATATTCCTTGCCAACTTCTATTACAGCTCTACATGGATCGTTGGAGTTTCCAGTAACTAATTTTCCAGCTCTCAACGCAAGTAAGGATGAAGGCGTTGTCTAATATTGAATAAATGATACATAAATAAGTTACAAATGTTGAGCAAACAGTGTAACATGTAATAAAATGTTGGGGCATGCCATTATAATGATTGTGAAACATACAATTTACACTTTCAAATTTTCCGAATGATACTGTTCCCTGTGTCATGGAAAATTTCCCGCTTTCTTCGGAAAACTCACGAGGATTGGCAGAAAAACGTCACGTGGGATAGCTTTTTCGCTTGGATGGGGGATATACGGAGTTCAGCCAGGAAGGTGAAGAGCCGAAAAATATTGAGTATAGTGGAAATCATTGAGAAGTCGAGGAAGCAGAGGAGCAGTGTGGTGCTAGACGGCGAGAGGGTGAGGAGATAGAGATGGAGAATCGATCAGGACGTGGAAGGGAGGAGAAATATAGAGAGTCGAACGGAAAGGGAGGAATAAGCTGGAGGGTGCAACAAGAATTGAAAGTGAGTAGTTTCTCTTTAGTGAGGTTTTAAGAACGATGAAGGCTAGAGGGAAGAGGGAGAAAAAGCTGAGTTTTCTTCAATACCGGTAGTACGGGTTCATCTCATCATCTACCGGCAGTACCAGGTTCAACCCAAAGGAAGAAGGAAGTTCCGGTCTCCTGGTAACCTGTATCACTACACGAATGAAAACAAAACAGGTTTGTCAAGTGAACAAAATCTCTGCTGCACGTGGTCACCCC
This sequence comes from Eucriotettix oculatus, assembly GCA_034510155.1. Classification (NCBI taxonomy): domain Eukaryota; kingdom Metazoa; phylum Arthropoda; class Insecta; order Orthoptera; family Tetrigidae; genus Eucriotettix; species Eucriotettix oculatus. Next base: position 128,243,828 of record CM067376.1, on the reverse strand, counting down.
ATTTAATAATTAACCCTGAGATTTAGAAATCGTCCCCTTTAATTTCTTTCTTTATTCATTTTTAATGGCGCGCAGGACCCATTTAAAATTATTTTTTTATATATAAATAAAATTACCATATTGTGTCTTAGAGCAAGTAATTTCATTAAATAAATTTAAATAATACCTCTAATCATTTACAAATTAAGTACGTATATATTCCGTTTCCCATGACAATGTGATTAAATTTATGTTATGTGTAATATTATAATGATCTCTGAGAAAAAAAGGATTCGTGCTTATACTTTTGGCCATGCGTGAATGTAGTGCTACATTTAGATAATGGTTTACATAGCTAAGGCCGGGGCCTGCTGTGCCGTTAAAATGATTGCACAATTGCCTGTACAATATTTGTTGGGACCTGTGGAGCGGACAGAAGGAAGAGGAAGGTTAGTTCTTGTATTTATTTAACATGTATATACTGCAGCATAACTATTTGGCGTTGGCTCTAACTTGGGATAAACTTCGCGAGGCACCAGCATTGTTGGCGGAAGATCTGTGTGACGCCTCGCTTCGCTTGTATGTTTTTGGCGCACGAGACAAGCAGTTGGTCTGGAGCTTAGAAAGCAGTAAGGTGCGGTGCACACTGGAGAAACATGTTTCATTTGGACATGCGCACTGATGAGACGTGTTTCGTGAACACCACACATTCACATTCCCTCATCCTTTTATTTCTATCCTGTTGCCTAGATCTTAATGTGAATGTTTATTGAAAGGATTAAATATGAATTTTTACCAATTTTATACTATTGTTACTACTTAATACAAGAAGTATTGAAACAAATTAAAAACTGAAAATTATATTTAAGATGGATTTCTCTCGGTCAAGTATGGAAAATCACCTACTTTATTTCAATGTATGCCCCGAGCGTACGAAAAACAAGTAAATAATTAACTACGGGTCTAAAATGAGTTCTTTTTATGAAAACTATCCTCTTCTTTCGTGAAAAACGTTTCTCCCCAGTGTGCAATTCCTTGTGTTATCATATGTATCGGTTTCCTGAAAGAGCGTTCCACGTTCCATGAAATATTCTTCTTCAGTATGCACCGGGCCTAAGACGTTTGGAAAAATTGTCAAGCGCTCAAGTGATAATTAATTGATACGCGATACTAAATGAAATAGACGATAAAGCTAAGTCCCTTAGAATGCGATGCATGAAAGAACAAATATTATAATTTGTTACAATACAAAAAGCTGAGGATAGTCAGAGAAGAACTCGGAGTAGAGATCCATGGAGAAAACGTTGGAATGTTCGGATTTTCTGACACAATAGCCGTAATTACAGACAAAGGAAGAAGAACTAACAGAAATTTTAAAGAAAATAGATAAAGCATTGTCAGAGGCATTTGGTGTAACCGTGTTTGTTGATTCAAAATCGTAATTATATAACAAGCCGATTTGCTGTGATGTCTATTTTCTGTGGTGTAGTGGCTAAAGTTGCTCCTCACAACCCAGGAGGTGCCGGGTTCGAACCCTGGCATGGGCTTGGATGTTTGTGACGTCATAGTCGCGAATACCGGGATTAAGACTGCTGCGGAATCGATACGCTGACCACGTTCAGAATCTGTCATGCCAGATGACAGTCCGCAGTCGACCCAGTAGGCCCTAATTGGGCTGTAGAGCCAAAGAAGAAGAAGATTTGCTGTGATGCAGCGGTTAGTCACCGCCTCTAATCCCACAGGCCCCGGGTTCGAATACAGACAAGGGCATGGATCGTAATGGTCACTGAAATTGGGGATAAGATTGAAGAAGAATCGCCACGTTCATCACGTGCCACACTACAAATCCAGAATTTGTCACAAAAATGTGACAGACAGTCGTTTTGATTGGTCAAGGTCCTACACACGGTTGTAATGCTAATGAAGACGAACTATGATTGATAAGTCTACTTCATCTGAGACCGCGAACGCAAAAAATATTTTGAGCACCTTTTCAAGCGAATACCCATTCAAACTAAATTCTGGTCCGATTTTAAAAACCCAAGAAAATTATTTTGACTTTGTAAAGTGTTGTTTTCTGATTGAGTGAAACAGTATATATATATTTCCTTCCGTCTAACAAGACTATTTGTTTTATTATTACTATGGACTAGTATCTCTCGCCGGGTTGATGCACGTAGGGAACTCCGGGGAACATCCTAGCGACCTGCGGAGTCAGGAGCTCAGCGGAAATGTGGCTAAGATTAAAGAACTGGTTTCTTATGTATTGTTCAGAACGAACATATTGATATACCACACTATTAATGTTTATTTAGTTTTTTAAAGTGTAACTTCCCTATTTAATATTCTCTGCTTACGACGGTGAAATCATTAAGATGTCAGTTAACAACTTAATTGCAGTTTGGTTTTACTTTTGATATGTGTTTAATATCGGATGTAATACGGCATTGGAGACACATTGATCGTGGTTCGTGACTTCACAAGAGACGTGAACCCACTTCACTCCTTGGAACCTCTCCTAGCCTGCCTGCTTCCACTGCACACGGTTCCGCCATCTGCATGTAGAGTAGCAAACAATGAAAATACTGTGGAACGAGCCAACTGAGACGTAATCTGATGATACTTGGGAGACAGGGTATTCTTCTGAGTGGCCCGGCACAAAAGGCAGTAAATTAGGGTTTGCCTCTGTTGGTAGTACATATAAATTATTGTGTATTTTTTATAAAAGAATTATTATATTTGAAAGTTTTTATTCATTCACGAAGAAAATTCAAAACGAACATTAATAGAGAAAAAAGTAAAATGACAATAGTAAAGAAAACAGCAATAGAACGTGGAAGTCAGGTAATACAGCAAGAAGAAGATTCCACTTGGGATGTAAAATTTCAAATGATGGCAGAAACATAAAATAAATAGTGAGTACAATAAGACAGGGCAAGAATGAATTTACAAAGATCTGTTTACATCAATCGGTTTGAGTTTAATTTAAGAACGACTTTCTTACAGACCTGCATTTGTAGTAGTGCCTTGTATGCGAGCAAAGCATGCACTATCAGTGATCAGGTAAAAGAGAGTCTTGTGGTGATCTTTTGGATCCCCCCATATATATATGAAAAACAATTTCTCCATAACTTTTATTAATTTTGTATATAGAGGATAGTAGTTGGCAGGCTAGGCTGCTTTCTAGGCCAACGGCAAGCAAATAATGATCACTATTGCTTAATGTTAAATTAATATCCAATTGATGATATCGACAGCCAGAAAGAGAAACGAAAATCAGTACCACTTGAGGAATGGCAGGTCAGACCTTAGACCTGAAAATTGAGACATAGGCCTGAGTTTGGGTCTCGTGAACCATCCCATTGCAAAATAAACACGTGTTGCAATAATGAAGAAGGAGCGGACTCCGATTAGGTCAAGCCCGGAAAGAAAAAAGACACGAACCACCGACGAAAAACAACACCCAGGCTCGGATAAAGCCAACACACACCCCAAGGGAAACGAAGGCGGGGCATAAATGAATATAAGAAGAAGGAGAGGAGAATTTGGATTATTAGTGCAGAAGCCATAACATCAATTACATCAGAAGATTACATTACGTACTGCCATTACAGTGCATTCCATTAGATTAGTTGAGAAGACATAAGCATTACATCACTAGAGTACATTACATCAGTATGTTGGCTTGGAGAAAATTCAGCTCCCAATAGTTGATTGTTGGAATATCGACTCCGAGAAGACAGCCAGATCACAGCCTGACCACAACCTGACCGAGGAAGAGATGTCCTGTCATCATTATCTCCTGGATCTACAAGCGGTGATGTACCAGATTTACGTTTTTCACCGCTGCCTTATTTGAGTGATAATAAAATTTTCAATGCTAAGTTTTGTTTATACCACACTAAATCCCTAGTAGATACTCTTGCTCTCCGGTGAGTTTAGTAAGCAGCCGACCCAAAATTTTAATGATCTTTGAAAATTAATGTTTTATTTTATTTCCAGTACAAATTGTTCAAATTTTTATTTAATAAAATTCTTCCCTTTTCCTTATAAATTGCAATTTCTTCATTAGTAATTAATCACCACAGACTTATATTTTGAAACTTGTTATACAAGAATGTCATCGATAATTTAATGTAGAGAAGCTTCTAAATGAGGACGTATTTGGAAGAGCACATGAGGGGAGAAGATTCTTGAAGCAAACAAAAAAAGTGAGTTTCATTAACAGGTGGGAAATTAATGATGAGAGTAGTTGAAGGATAATTTGAAGAAAATGTTGCATAAGAAGGCCTCGTTTAAAATATATAAAACAAATAATAGAATGTATGATTTTTTTCCTACTTTCAACTAAAAAAAGCAGAGAATTGACAGGAGCTTCTGCCAAATAGCTTATCAGTGGTAAACCAAATAAGAAGTCGACCTTGCACATATTAAGAGATGTAACACACATAGTAACTGTTAACGAGAAAGTCTAGCGAAAACTTGTTGGAGAGAGGTGGTTCCGTATGACTGCATTTGAAATTATTTAAAATCCATTTAATTTTTCTTTAAACCCCAAGCAAAGTTCAGTTCGGCCCAGACAAGCAAAGCGAAATTGAACGTTACGAGACAGCATTATAAATTACCGCGAATATAAAGAGTAATCCCAAACGTTCGAACGCTGATAGGAAAACGCCCACGAGGTCGGCTCCGTATAGTCTCCCGAGAGCCGTTACCAACAGAAATATCTTCGGCGGTGACCCAACAAGACAAACGGTAAATGGCAATTCTCTCCCAGGCGCACGAAATTAAATTGATGCAAAAAAATAGCATCACAACACGGCAGGAAATTCTCATCCGAAAGTGAATCACCTAACTCTGAACAGACAACAGAGTCGAATATTACTTTATTGAATCCTGAAAACGTAAACATAGATTCATAGAGTAATAAATAGGGAATATCAAACCTCTGAATCTTTGTCCTTGAAATGAGAGGCATTTCAAGGTAATAGTGTTAATTTGGAAGGTGTCTTTATAGGGGCACAAATACGATCACTAATGACAATGGTTGACGAGCATTTTGATGGTCCTGTAAATTGACTTCAAAGAAACAGTATGACTGTAATTAAAAATATGTGATGGGAGCAGAATACTATCTCGATACAAATCATATATAGTTATCGGTTTGACTAATTTCCGGATAATCTTGAGTCTCCTGTAGAACAGATTGCGTATTTAAAAGAAGATTTAGGTAATGGGAAAGAGTTACAGTATTGATTGGAGTTGTTTTTCGAATGTTCCTCCAGTTTCCTGCGTTATCTACCAGAACCTATCAAATTATTAGCCACACAAATTCGATGGAAAATGATGACTCATAAATTTCACAAGCTTCATTTAATCACGTGAAAGTATTTTACGTTAGACAGAATGACAAGGTGAATAATTAACGGTAGACTGTAGTTTCCCAAACAGACCACTTGACTGACTGTTACCATTATAGCTGACTTAAAGCTTGTAGAGAAGGAAAATATTCCAGAAACAACAATCCCACTTTTTATTTAACCAGAATGGATACATCACTTTAAAATTGAAAAGTATTTATCGATATGTCCTGCCTGGTAGTAATAATCCCAAAGTCTGTAGACTTCAGCATAAGCAAATAATTCTAGGTTCTGCTAATTTTTTATGAGTAGCGTTATTATTGGCAATGATGACCATAATGGCTGTTGAGTTAAAGATTTGTTAAACTGTAACTTCCCGATTAACATCCTCCTAGTCTTAGTGCCTTTTAAACCAGATATCAACAAAATACTAACATTACTTGATGTCAGCGTGTAACACGTGAACTTTAAGAGTTAAGATAATTGGTTCAGTACCTTAAAAGTATTAACGACGGTGAATTTGTATACTGAATCTTGGGACGGACTCTTTTGAGAGATCCGCAACACAGCAACTGTGGACAATAAATATATTTTAACTACAAATTTATAAGTTGAGTAAGTTCGCAAAGAAAACGTGGACTTACCGTAATCAGAAGTGCATACGTGAGTCTGGATATGCCGAGGTTCACAAAAGCAGGAATAAGCCACCTGAACTCCGACTAAGGAATATAAAAATAGTTGGAAGGCCAACATCGGAATCTGTAAATAACTTTTATCATCATATCGACAACACATGTGAGCATTTTACATCCTTAATAAGAAGAGTACTATTCGTAAGTCAGTACATTCACGTATTTAGTATATAACAAAGCAAATCTGAAATGTTCCTTTAACGTTGGTTTTTTTTACGTTTTTATGTTCTCTCTCGGCATTTTATGTATGCGTAAAGGTATGTTGAAGTCTTAGTGAAGGTTCGTCATCGTTAGCGTTGCATCAAAAAGAGTATACTTTTTGTATGAAAGACAGATAAATGAGTTGTTATATACCACAATTACATACTACTATTAGCAAAGTTATTTACTGAAATGGTGTGCGAAACTTATCATGTGTATTTCGAACGTTATAATATGGTATATTTATCCTGGAGTGTTCTGTTTATATATTTGTTCTCCTTTTTAAAATATATATTGTTTGATAGTAGGAAACTAGCATATTTAAATAATCTAATGTTTTCGATATCCTGCTAATTTATAAATTCATTAATATTTTTGTACCAAAGTAAGTACTAATGACTGATTTGAGGACTTCAATTGAGGCATGTCCACTTCCTTGGTCTATTTCATAATTTACTGCTTAATTTTCCCACGTATGACCCCAAATTCGGAATGTGTCACGCCAGATGACAGTCGGCAGCCGCCTCGGTAGGCCTAGGCCCTTAAGAGGGCTGTTGAGACATTCGAAGAAGAAGAAGAACTAATGACTGATATATATATATATATATATGATTCCACTGGATGCTGAATCAATATGTTTATACAGATGACATGAACCAAACAATGATTAATGTTTCTTCATTTGTTGTCATACAAAAGTTATTGTGAGCTACGTAATTAGCAGATGCGTACAGGGCCTATTAAGTACAGCCAAACACCAAATGTGCTAGAATGGTAGAATCTGCGGCATTTATTTATTAAGTCTCAGACAGTAATACAGGAAACGTTAGATTGAATTATTTTCTGGTGTTTCAATGATACATATTTCTTTACACGTTTGTATTTGGGGGATATAGCACGTGCTTATTTTTTTTACTTTAACTTTCTCGTAACAGTATCAAGCGCTTCTTGATATAGTAACGTTTACTCTGGTCAAATAATATTTTGTCAGGCTGATAATAATAATAATTATAAATAAAATTATATTTGGCAGAATGAATTTTAGTTTCCATTATTTCAGTTGGTGAATAACTCTTTCAGATGGACTAAAATTTATTTCTTCTTCTTCCTTGGCTCTGTAGCCCATTCAGGGTCTTGGCCTACTGGTTCGACTGCGGACTGTCATCTTAAATGACACATTCCGTACGTGGTCAGCGTATCGATTCTGCAGCTGTCCAAGCCCATGGTGACCTTCTCTATATACTTCGGTTCATCATGTTTGATGGCAGTTTGATATTATTAAAGCTATCACCGACCATATACAACAGACATAAAGTTTAATTGCAGTCAGATCATCCAGTTCTTGTTAAGAGCGAACAGTATCAAGTCTCAAGGTGGTGGATGAATATTACACAATGTAAATCCTCGTCGAAATAAGTCGTGCTTTGTGAAAACCGTACAGATTCAGCGTGACTGTCAAGGATTTGGATTACATCCGTTTCTGGTCCCCTGATTCATATAAGTTAAGAACACACTAAATTTAAGAATTATGCGGACTTAGGAATTAATTTATATGCATAGATTGAGTGACTTAAACGATGCGATAAATACTTAGCAAAATGTATATAGTTTCACTATAGAATCTTAACTACTTACAACATAACAATTCCTTTTTTTCGCTATTTTTTTTGAAAAAAATTAATAATGTAAAACAATTTGTAGTATAAGTAATTATTTGAAATATTTTTCGAATGTTCCTCCAGTTTCCTGCTTTATCTACCAGAACCTATCAAATTATTTGCCACACAAATTCCATGGAAAATGATGACTCGTAAATTTCACAAGCTTCATTTAATCACGTGAAAGTATTTTACGTTAGACAGAATGACAAGGTGAATAATTAACGATAGACTGTAGTTTCCCAAACAGACCACTTTACTGACTGTTACAGAAAATTATCCCTCTCCTGGGTATAGTAATGTAATTTAACCGAAAAGATGGGTTTTACATAATGCCTAGAAACCAGCGCAGTTTTAACTCAAAATGGAAGACGATCACAACAAACTTAAATCATTTCGATCAATTTTCGGCTCGAAATCTTTTCCTTACGGCCACTTAATTATACACATAGATTTATTTATGGTAATTGTGACTTCGATAATGCTAAACAGCCTACAAGTCTCACCAAAACACTTGAGTTGTGAGTAAAAATGTAATGGACTGAACTATTAGAATGAGAACATCACCTATAATAGAACTTAATATTGAATGCAATAGTAAAAAATAACTGTTGGGTTAATGCTCTAAACACCAATTTCTTAACTTTGTTGAAATAATTTTAATTTAATGGGAGATCGTTTTTGTCATTTCGTACTTAAATGGAATAGATCTTTCTACATAGGATTGGCATGCTTTTGCAATGAACGGAAAGAGTAGATGTTGTAGGTTTACTCACTAAGTAGTTGACCATCTCCCGAAGCCTCACAGGTAACTCACCTAAAATACAGAGGAAATTTTACAGGTGCTATTAAATCGCAGTTAAGATCAGTGAAAAATAAAAGTCGCTTAACGCCTCTACGGTGTATTAAAGATACTGCTATTCCAGATAAAGCAGCAGCCTAGACATTAACAAAGGGCGCTTCAGAAAAGAATAACTTTTCCGAACTGTATACGGTAATCGTATGAATTATAGAATAAATAAATAAATTACACCAAAAATAAACAGCAATTTTATACGTTAAAACATTTTTAACAACAAACAAACCTTAGCTGAAAACATTAAAATGTTAGTTCCTTATTTGAAAGAGTTTGTTGGAAACTCAGAATTCTGGATTAGTATTATAAGTATTTTTTCTTTTGTTTTAGACTTTGTCGCTAAATGTATTATAACTAATATCATTTTCGGAGAATTTAGGGTTATCACAAATAGTATTATAATTCTATAAATTAAAAAGGTGTTTCACACAACATATATAATTATATAATAAAAATTGACTATATGTACTCTTTTAAAAAATAGTTTGAACTTTCTAGTATGTCGTGCATGCAAAATATTAACGAAAATAGTACATAGAAAGATAGAACGTCAAATAGAATACGAGTTAGGAGCAGATCATTTTGGTTTTAGGACGAATATAGGGACAACAGAAGCAATATTGACTTTGCGGCTAATATTAGAACATGAAAGAAAAAACCGGTCCACGTTCATGTCATTTGTAGATATAGAAAAAACGTTTGATAATGTGAAATGGAACACACTATTAAGGATTTTGATGAGTACTGGAATAAACCTCTACCGAAGACAGGCAGCAGTAATTAGAATAGAAGATCAAAACATGAAAGCCATAATCAAGAAAGGAGTAAGCAAGTATGCAGTCTGTCGCCAATGCTGTTTAACTTATATATTGAACTGGCTATGAAGAAAGTTAAAACTGACTATGGAAAAGGAATAATACTGCAAGGAGAAGAAATAAAAACCCCAAGCTTTTCCAATGATATTGCATTATTAGGGGAGTCAGAAGAAGACTTGGAAAACATAATAAATGGCATGACCTGGTCCTGGAGAAAGAGTTCAATATGAACATTAATAGAGGGAAAACTAAGTTATGGAGTGTAGTTTGGAAAACAGTAGAATAACAAAGTGTGTTAGGTTGTGAAGTGATGTTTTGACGGATGTTAAGAAATTCTGCTGCCTGGGAATTAGTGATGGTAGAAGTATAGTATACATAAAGCGTAGAATAGCACAGGCAAGGATTGTCAGATTCTTAGAATTTTATTGCTTACCTCATAAGGAGGAATATTCTTCTGAGTGGTACCGGTGTTTCAAAGGCTGCCAATGTGAGGCTATCAATGATTTTTGGATGGCCACAGACCTTTCACCTGCCCATTCTGTTGCTTTTTCCATGGCCTTTTGCATTCTCTCTACGTTCCTCTGATATTTAGTTATCATTCCTGACCTTAATATCTCTCTCCTGTATTACGTTTATAATCAATAAATTCCCTTCGATTCCGATGTACTTGAGTTTGCTTATAATGCCTGCTCTCCAGGTTTTTTCATAGGCCTTGGTGATATCTAGTATGTTTTGTTTCAATTTGAAAGTCTCTTTGATGTATCTATCTAGGCTAATTTCTGAAGGAGATTGGCGAATGGTTTTTCCTAAAAGCAAATTGTTTTGGATGCAGGATATTGTTGAAATATAGATACCCGTTTAGACCATTTACTATTACTTTTTCTAAGATTTTTGAGATATTGGAATTTAGTTCAATTGGCCTGTACATTCGTCGGTTCCCTGTTATGAGGATTGGTGATACAGTTGGTCTTTTCTAGTTGTCTGATTAACCATATATCGTTCATTATTTATAATAGTATATGCATTGCCTCTATCGTGAGGTTTTTTAATAGAGAATTTAGTATTCGGTCATTACCGGGTGCTACGTTTCTCAGTACTTCCTTCAGTTCTTCCATATTAACCCATTCCATTACAGTTTATCTGAAGGGTTACTTTCTCCGTTTCTATCATCATTTTCTAACCTGAAATTCTGATCGGTATGAGGAAGAGGCTGACGTGTTGCAAACCTCTTTTCTAAGGAATTGGCTATTATATTAGGTTTGGTTATAGTTTCGCCAATCTCGTTTGTTAGTAAATTTAGATTGTAAGCTTTGTTTTCCGCTTCATTAATAATGATAAAGATTTTATGTTGATGGATGCATATCTTTTTTCATTTTTTCTTTATTAATTTTGCTGCTTACTTTACAGTCCTGAAGATTGCTCTCTTATTGTTGAACTTCAATTTGTTTCCTTGGCATGGTTTATTCCTGTATTTATTTAGGTTACGCCCATATTGGGCGTGAATTTCACTACATTTCGCTTTCCAGCCCGGACAGTAACCCATTATTTCTTGCGAGATCTCTTAAATGCTCCATTGCCTTCGTTATTAAATCTATGTTTTCCGTTTAGCACGGTTTGTGTTCTGTCAGGTGTCCTCTGATTGCCGATTCGTGGGAATTCCAGTCTTCTTCCTTGGTTTTCCATGTGCTGTCCTGATGCCACTCCACGACATTTGGACTAACTTGCCTAACTACCATCCGGTGATTCACCTAAAAGAGATGCAGGAAAAACCCTAGAAAATCTGCATCAGGTAGATCGAGCTATTGGAAATTATTCGCACAACTTTCCGAATGTCGGGAAAGTAGTTTGCTGATAATTTCAATGTAATTAAGTAGTCGCTAGTTACGATAGAATTAGATGCGACATAAAATAAATTTTATAAAGGAATCCCCGATAGCCCATGGCTTAAACCGTATAAAGAAAATATACAAAAAAAAACATCAGCACAAAGTGTGGTATTTACTCTATTATTAGATACGAATCGATTAATTGTGTACTATTTCACCTTTTTTCATTTTTAAAAACAAGTATTCAGTATAAATTCATGTTGTCGCAGGACAGCTAATCGAACCATCTCTCGGGATCGCTCTGGTAGCAGATGGTTAACACTGCGGGAGAATTTAAAGTACTTTATTTATTTTCATGAATTTTAAAGTCCCATTAGGGAAATAAAACATTTACATTAAGCCTTGAGGCCGATCCCCGCCATCGGCGATGTAAAAGGTAGTTACGGCTGTTACGTTCGTGTAAACATAAGAGAAGATATTGTCAGACTCTGCCATTATTTACATAAGAAAAATATATTATCAAGTCGACAATACGGTTTCTTGCCACAGAAGTCAGCGATTGATGCAGCGTACAATCTCAATGAAATATTAAACAGCCCTTGGATAGAAAGAAATATTTCGCTGTCGTAACAGTGGATGTGAGGCGCCTTTCACGCAGTTTGGTCGCCAGCTAAATTAGCACAAAAAATGATTTTGATGATTCGTCCAATATCTTTCGAACAGTATAAAATTATTTAGATAAAAGAACAGTGTGCTACTTATATTAGGGCGACCAATATGAACGAAACTTGTCTGTAGGGTGTATAGGGTTCGTGTATTTAATTTATTTTGTGGGCTGTAAACAACGATTCATTGCTACAGAAGAAATTGGATAATTCGTACGTCATCAAACATTCGCTGACGACCAGATAACAGCGCAAGGAAAGAGCGCAGGCGATGCGCCACAGAACGCGCCTTTTGCCCTGAAAAGTGTTTCGAAATGAATTTCTACAAACGGCATTCAACCCCACAAAATTCGAGGTGATTTTGATTTCTCGTCGTAAACGTGCGGATATTACAATTTACTACGAGGTTATGAAGTATCATCAAACGCGAAGTCTCAAGTACGTTATTATCGTGTTTGATGAAAAGCCTACGTGGGTTCAGATCATCAAAAAACTACTACCAAGACGGAATGGTAGAAGATACCATAATGACTATATGCACAAGCGCCATTAAGCCAATACTGGCCTACGGTACATGCATCTGGTATAAAAGAGCCAGAAAAAAAGGTGGGAAAGCATTTTGCCATCGCAAGAAAGTGCAACGACTGAGCAACTCGTGCGTTTCGCAAAGTATCCTGCGACGCAGCGACATTGATTGCTTAATTCGTCACCATTAACTTGAGGATCGACGAAATTGCTGAAGAAAATAAATTAAAATATGGAGAGACAGACTACTATGTAGACATACAGCCAGAGTAAATAGAAAATCGTATAAAATATGGAGAACTACAAAAACCAGCTGGGAATGTCCCCTCGTTCCACATATTTGAGGGAAATAAAGTGGAAAATTGTATTTTCTTATCCACCAATGGAAGTCAGAACGAACGTAGAACTGGGTTTGTTTTCTCTCCCTCTTACAAGGACCAGGCAATATCTTTGGAAAAATTCTCTTTAGCACCTCGCTTCATTGTCCTCCAATCTGAACAATTGGGAATACTAAAAGGAAGAAGAGACGACGTTACCGTCATTATTCAGTGCGACAACAACGCAGCATTAAAAACGGTAAATAACATAAGAAAGAACACTCCACTAGCGCAACGAGCTCAGGAATTAATTCGAGAAGGCAATAAGAATGGACACAAGTGAGAAAGGAGGAGAAGGGGACTACAAATTGTGCCACGCGGACTTCAAAGCCTACCGCACACGATTAAACCTTGACGGAATCAACGACGTGTGTTACAGTGGTGAGGGCGTAAAAGACGACATCATCCATTTCATCACGAGTGCCCAAAAATTTGAACTGCACCGATAACGTCTCCGAGACAACCTAGAAGTGGACGACATTGGTCAAAACATCTCAAAGTTTGCCCGAGATGCAACTCTTGCCTCATCTCTCATTCTCTTTGTACACTCTTGCAACGAGCTGACGTTAAGGACACATAGTATGACATAAGTTATTTCGTTAATTACAGACTTTAAAACCAAAAATGACTAAATAGTGTAAAAAAAGAAATTGTATGATACTAACCGCTCAGTGTAATTAACGGTAAGTGGCGCCTGAACTGCTATGAGTAATAAATGGAGTATTATTACATAATATATTATAATTAGAATATAAATGTTACTATATATATAAAATTAACGTAATACTATGAATTTAAAGTCTGACACTGATAATTCTTAATCAATTTATACGTAGTAATTTTTATGTCATGCCAACAGCTAAGGTCACTAGCGACTACTCTACCATTTAAGGGATCTTATATTTCTTGAAAGAGTTACTCGATTTGGGAACACAAAGACGCACACGAACACTCAAGAATCGAACCCGGGTCCTCTGTGGTAGGACTGATTTTGTTTTGTTCCTTGTTCGTTTACCGTTTTGTCTCTGGTCTTGTCATTTTTCACATTTGAGCCGTGTATCCCATTCATGCAAAATGTTAACGAAAATAGTACATTGGAGAATGGAACGTCAAATAGAATGTGAGTTAGGAGAAAATCAGTTTGGTTTTAGGAAGAATGGAGGGACAAGTGAAGAAATATTGACGTTGCGATTAATTTTAGTAGACAGGATACGAAAAAAAAACGGCCTACGTTTATGGAATTTAAAGATTTAGAAAAAGCGTTTGATAATGTGAACTAGAAGACAGGCCGTAGTAATTAGAATAGAAGACCAAGAAAAGAAAGCCGTAATCAAGAAAGGAGTAAGACAAGGATGCAGTCTGTCGCCCATGCTGTTTTACTTATATATAGAACAGGCGATGAAGAAAGTTAAACGAAATATGGAAAATGAATCATACTGCAAGGAGAAGAAATAAAAACCTTACGCTTTGCCGACGATATTGTAGTAATTAAGGGAGTCATAAGAAGACTTGGGAAACATAATAAATGGCATGAACGTAGTCCTGGAGAAAGAGTTCAATATGAGGATTAATAGAGGCAAAAGCAATGTAATGGAGTGTAGTATGGGAAACAGTAGAATAGCAAAGGGTGTTAGATTGGGAAGGGATATTTTGACGGAAGTTAAGGAATTCTGTAACTTGGGAAGCGTAATAACTAGGGATTGTAGAAGTATAGTAGACATAAAGAGTAGGACAGCGCAGGCAAGGAAGGATTTCGCGAAAAAAAGGGGATTTACTTACGGGTAATATAAGTGTGAATATTAGGAAATCGTTGCTAAAAATGTTAGTTTGGAGGGTGGTGTTATATGGGTGCGAAACGTGGACGATAGGAGTTGGGGAAAGGAAAAGAATAGAAGCCTTTGAAATGAGGTGCTATAGGCGAATGATGAAATTCAGATGGGTGGATGGAATCACAAACGAGGAAGTTATGAACAGAATAGGAGAAATAGGAGGACGTTGACTAAGAGAGGGGATAGTTTAATAGGTTACGTTTTAAGACACGAGGGTCTTGTAAAATTAGCATCAGAGGTAAGATCAGACGAGGCATGCAAGGATGGAATACGCTAAGCAGATAAGGGAGGATGTTTGTTGTGCTAGTTATTAGAAAATAAAAAGGCTTGCGCAAGATAGGTTAGCATGATCGGTAATGTTCTCTATGTAATGTTAGTCTGTTAAGTTTAGTATTCAGTCTTATTATGTTTTGTTGTTACTTAGTAAGTACATTCTGTAATTTTTAAAGAAAATTCTCAGCGTTAAATGCCGTCAGTGATATTAAGAAAAAAATGGTTGACGTTCAAAGATTGTTTTTCACCATTTGGAATTTTGTCTGCTTTACAAGAGAGGCGTAGAACGTATTTTCCTTTAAGCGGTTAATAAAGTTGCGTTGAACTTAAATTACTGTAAACAATGTAAAATAGTACAAACTTAAAATTGAGGATGGTGATTCTGTTTTCTTGAACCAAAGTCTTAAAAAAGATTTTAAGTCTCAAAAGCAAAGTTTTGTCAACTGTCATGAAATCTGGTTGCATTTTAATGAGTTTATACGGCGTCCTCCTGTTTAAAACGTTCTTAAGTATACAGATATTTTTTCTGCCCCAAAAATTGTCTGAAAATAGGTTACACATCTCAACTTCAGAGTCCGTCGATTTCTTTAGCATATTATGTGTACCGCAATATGTTAGTAGATAAACTAAGTCTTCATTGTGAAATGTAACGTGAAGAGATGATAGTACCACAACCTCATACACTATTTATAAAAAATGAATTTGATGTTGGGCCAATGAGTAATTTCTTAAAGAAAAGAAGAAGAACTAAATAACACCATATGTACAAACCAATCTTTGTTCCTAACGCTCAAAACCGTCGATCATGTCTTCATACCCTTAAGAAGACGGGTAGCCAGGTAGTTGTAATTAGATTTTCAAAAAATGTCTTTACTTGGTTTATTTGTTGCCAGGGTTTTAAAATTTATGCCAGCAGGATGTTAGTGTGTTCCACTGTGCCTTATGTTAGCGAAAAAGGAAGAACATTTACGGGCGCCTGGTAGAAAAATTCCAGGTTGTGTCAAAGAAGGAAGTTGGAATATGAAACGAACAATACCTACTATTCATAGATCACAGTGGAACATTGGATTGGTGTATTTTAAAACACAAATAAAGACGAGCATATCTTCGAAGATCTTTCTTTTAAGTTTCTGAAAGATCATTGACATGTTCTTGGACTATTTGTACATCCTGACTGCTATTGTTTGGTCATGGCTTATGCTATTGACTATCTGTTATAACTCTCACAAACAAGTAAATTGTTATTGTCTGAATAGTTGATCAGAGTTACATTTCATTTGAGCAACAGAAATATTTATATGAAACGATTTCAGTCTTGTGCAAACTGTGGCTAAAAAAGTTCCTTGGTACTGTCTCAGACTTCATTATTTACATAAAAAAAATTGGTGTTATAACATTTTATAATGTGTTGAATTTTTGAAAAATTGGATGTAACAATAATTTGATTGTGAAGAGAAAAACCTGAAAAGGATGCGAATATGCGCCGAAACGTTGTTTGATTAAAAAGAAAAAATGTCTGAAAAACCCCGGTTGATAATTATTTCATTTTAAAATTTTAATAAGAGACATTTATAATGTCATGCAACGGTAATAATTAGATGCTATCTATAATATTCCCTACTTTAATACAGATTTATAGCATGAAGTTCATCAAAGAGGTAAACCATGTAATAACTGTCCTTCAGACTATTGCACAAATTAAACTGAAGCATTCGATTTCCAAAGACACGGAACTACTACCATGAATTTAACGTGACTATTTTTCAATTCTTCCATATGATCTACAACTCGTTGATTGTGTTTCATAACTTATTGAACTCAAACGAAAATTTTAATGCGTCACATACCAACTGAAATAAAAGTAAACTTCTACAATATTAGGAACTTCCAACGATGGCTATGATTTAGAACAAATACCTATTTCGTTAAAGTTTATATTAATTTCAAGCATCGATATTCCAATAATTTTTGAGAGAATGTTAGTTTGTAAAAGTTCTAGTTCGCTTGACCGTTTTTCTTCTTGGCCACTTTCTTTTTGGGGGAGGGAGGAGAGTAAAAGGCTATGCGTCGGTTTCAGAGTGATCTTTAAATAGATAACTCCCTTTTAATAATGGGGATGTGGAAGGTAGAATAAGGTAGCCATGGATTGACTAAGGCCCCGGGCTATAGTTAAGAATTCTACCTGGTAATTCACCGAAAAGAGATGCACAGAAAACCCTAGAAAAGCCTCCATCATGTAAGTCAGGCTATTGGGCAATATTCTCACGCTCTTCCGAATGATAGAGAATAGTTTGAATTTATACATGATCAGCTTACCAATAAAAACTAACAAAATTATGGTTTGTACGGAACTATTAAGCCTTTTTTCTCTACACAAACCTGGCCAGACTCTTATCTTTCCATTTGTAGCTGCATTTTAATGTTTGGTTTGAAGAAGTACCGTCGTTTTTATACATATTGAAGTAATTTAAAAGTATTAGGCAAAGAAGTAGCCAAGTCGTCATCAAAATTAAGTGAGAAAATAAATTTCCTTTGACATCCCATCATAAAAGACCTTATAAAATCTCATTTACTGGGCGTTAGAACACGATTAACATATTTGGAAGTCCATCATCTTAAATCCAAAAAAATGGCTATAATTACTCCAGAAAAAACTAATCAAGTCATTTAATATAGCCGAACCCAAACTTTGAGCGTCTGAATTTAACGCAAAATGTAGTAGGTCATAAGTTTGTTTTAATAGTACGTTGAAGATTTGAATATTTCGAGCTATAAAACGTATTCCCAAAGGTCTCACTTACTTAGGGGTTTCTTTTAAAAAAGACTTTCAAATGAAAATCCTACCTCAGAATTGGCATTGCGTGAGGAAATTGGAAAAGTTTTACATGAGGGTATTTTCATTTACGAGACGTTTCCATTCGTATGATCATGGCAGCCGTCATTGATGTACCGCTACTTCCAGCATTCGACGTCTTGTCACCGTTCCAGGTAAAAACAGCGCTTTCATATTCCAAAACATATCCTTTCAAATCTAGAGTACAATGATTTACATCGGTGACGGTGGCCGATTCCTTCCCAATCCCAACTATCTACGTACTGGACCTGTCCGGATCATACACCCCAATTACTAGCAATAAGAGGGAATTTATGGCTGATTGTCTCTCATATGGTGTATTCGAATTCCAACCCCTCGTACTTCCCGTCCAGGTGCCTAAATGTCTGGGTTTTATTGCCTGTCAGTAAAATTCTTTCATTTCCTCTGAAGCTGATCTCGTTTCTTTCGGACCACCAAATTCATGCAAACGTGAGTTTCATGACCTCAATGTACGATCCAATTTGAAATTACTTCGTCGCTGAATTACATGTGTTCATCCCGATTCCTTTTTAAGTTTTAATGTTTAAATGTATTTGCAGAACATTCACGTATAAATTTGAATATAATGGAAATCATATAATAGGTAAATTGCAATACGGTTCCGTTTGAAATAACTCAAGGCTATTATAAAAGCTATTGGAACTAAGACAATAAGAGCGTCCTGTTACTGAAAATCTCATGTTGATTTCTCCTAAATGTAAACCAATGAATTATACTTAAATTGTTTTCTACGTGAATAATTTGACACTTGATAACTAAGTTGGAAATATTTTATTAATTTCAACTGATCTAGCTCACGCACTTCACTCATATCTTTTAAACAACAGAATAAATACTGACATTTGAGGAACAATAGAATCCATATGGAAACATAAGTATGCTTCTCTTTACAGAAGGCAATAGGTTCATGTTAATTAAAACCTAAACTTAGATACGGCTAATGATAAGAAATTCACGACACGTCACGCGATAATTTATTGTCTGCAGAATATTTTTATTCCACTAAGGCAGTCACCTAGTTAGTGAGGTGTGTTGTTCTCGCGGCTCTTGCGTTTTGAATTACCTGTCAAAAGCAACAAACATTGCATAAACGTTGTGTGGTATTCATTTTATCACCTAGTTTTGTCTGTAATCTGGCTACCTGTATTTTTAATTTGTACACTTTTAATAAACATTTTATATTTTCACTAATTAAGTGCATACCTGGGCACACTTCCTCTTCCAAGATTAAATTTCAGATGCAAAACCGGAAAAAGCCCATACTTGTTCTCATCCAACAATGAGTTAACTACAACTATGAAATTCACAACACAGTCATGCTAAATTATCCCGTGGATAGTTCGACGCTATTACGTCGCACGAAAATTGCACGTGCTTTCCACTAATTTTCTTGCACGCTAGTTAATAGATGCGTAGATAAATGGTAACCTTTCGGCATTCTAATTAACATTTAGAGTTTATCACTCGAAACAGTTACAATAAAACTCGCATTAGAAAACGGCAATTCAGCCTGCGATAAGTTTCATTAAAAACCACCCGACACTCACGCCGTACAATTAATGGAACAGAAAAATTAGTAGTAGGCAATATAGTGCATCCGTGACAATATACTGAAAGACATTACAAAGGATTCAATCATTAATTTACTTCAGCAGGCTTTATTTAATATGAATAAGAAATATTTCCTCGAAGGAAACTACAACTCTCTCGATCAATCTCGAAGTTAAACACAGTTACAAACTAAATTTACAGACGTAACTTTCAAAAATTTATAGAAAATAATACTGCGATGAAAATATTTTCCCAGATTAACGTTAGAATTGTAACAAAGGGCCTCTTTAAAAAATATATATAGAAAGAGGGTGAACGGCAGTTAGAAATAACAATAAATAACACTGGTGCAAATTTTGGCAATTTTCTAAAATTTTAACAGTTCAAAGACTCTGAATCTGTTGTCATTGAATGTTAAGTAACTCACGAAGAAGAAAGCCTAAATTTTTATTTAAATAATGAACTTAACAAGTCTGAACATAGTTTACCTTATGCATTTTACTGTAATAATATTTGATTGTACTACTGTGTAATATGTTCCAAATAGAAAAAATTAACGCATTTAAATAATAGTAGTCACGCCTTTAGCTATTTAGGTGAATAAAACTTTTTAAGCATTTATTACTACATGTACTTGTTCAGATAAAACATGGCGGCTCCCACGATAAACGAAGCCAAACTGGTACTGAAGGTCCCTTGTGAACAGCTGTCAAGCCGTACTTAGTGCTTTCAAATATATATATTTCAACAATAGACTATATGAGGGTGATCCTGAAACAGGCAACTCTCCTTTAATAGCATAGGAAGGGAATTGAAAAGGGGGGATGCGGAAGGTAGAGCAAGGTAGCCAAGGGTTAACTAGGGCCCCCGGGCTATGGTTTAAGGATCCTACCCGGTGTTTCACCTAAAGAGATGCAGGGAAAACCCTAGAAACCTGCATCAGGTAGGTCGGGCATTGGGTACTATTCTTACGCCCTTCCGAATGACGGGAGACGAGTCTGCTGTGGGGTCGCAGCATTCCCTTCTCCGTGTCTCCACCAGTTTCAGGAGGCAATTGGCCCCCCCGGGCTATAACTTAAATATCCTACCCGGTGTTCCACCTTAAAGAGATGCAGGTAAAACATACATAATGTAGTCGGGCTACTGGGTACTATCCCCTTCTGAATGACGGGAGAGGAGTTTGCTGTAGTGTCGCAGCATTCCCTTCTCCGTATCTCCACCAGTTTTAGAAAGCAGTTGGCCGACCGGTACAATGAGATCAGAGGACAACTCTTACAGTATACCCAAGTTTTTCGACTCCAGTACTTACACCTTCCAAAATAGATAAAGGTGCCTCGGCATGTGAGAACCTTGAAAAAACCAGAGTACGAGGCATTCCCAAAGGTGAACTCCGCAGTCAATCTGGTGAGAAATATCTATGTGAGAAAACGCCCACAGGCAATCTGATGATAAATGGCCATAGGGCGACAGATGGTTTGTTTGCCAACAAAATAATTAACCTGCAATTGGTGGCGTGTGGCTCTTTCAGATATTAAGGATTTATGAATTAATAATTTGCTTTAGAACAAGAATCAATGCTTCTGGGTATCTTTCGTTACACCCTCTTGCCTTTCCTTCCTGTTCTTCATTGCTAATTCTTTTAATGGCTGTACACTTGCAAGAAATTTCTGCAATTCACTTACTGCAACGTAAAATACCTAAGGAGGCGAAATCGTGAACGTAATGGCTGTTTGCCGGGTTCCTATTTTTCTCGAAATATTCAATTTATTAAGAACTATTAAATTGAATACATTTGATTTTTTGTAGGCTCATAAACCATAAAACAAGACGACCTTTTTTATTACTATTTTTAATTCCAATTCTTTATTGCATCCCTAAATTTCTATGATGCTCGCCAGCTCTCTTTAAGACCCAAATGTAAAATATTCATGAAATTACGTTTCAAGTGGACCGCGGATTGCGAATATAATTTCCATATTGAATGCCTTACAATCCAGTGGCCAACCAACACGTTAATAGGTTTTCAGATCCAATCACACGCCTTGCAGAACGCTCAGTAATTGATTTTCAAACATTGGCACCAATCCCCAGATTATCTTCGTGGTTTCGCGATTATTATCAACACCATTATTATTATTTCTGGTATAATTTCTTTGGGGAATACAATTCGCGCAAGTGTCAAATTTTTGTAATAGTAAATCGTTAATTCATTATTTGAATTTGGAACATTAATAAACCCTGCTTTCGGCTTCTAGTTACACGCACGAGGAAATATTAATATTAAATGATTATTCAATTCAAACATGGAACCAATCAAAGATAGTGGATGGAAAGTGTTCCGTAGATTTTGTAAACTATTCTGGAAGGGGAAGTTAAACAATCCTATTTACAATATAATATTGTAGTACAATTACACATAAAATAAGAGTTACAGAAACAAGAAATATAAGCAGATACAATTTTGATGTGTACGTCGCAGGAGCGTTGAGGCCGAAATGACAGTTTTAGTCGGAATTTAGATAACAATACAAAGTTCAAAAATAATTGAAACGAGAAGCCTATAGCACAAGCGAATTGTTAATTTTCTATAAATTACTACATCATTTTTAACATTGATATTCGAATTGTTTGATGATAGGGGTAATGTGCATAATATCGTACCCCTATTTAAAGATTGATAATTTTGTGCCCTTTTTCAAGTTAACTAATTACTTTCACGTGATTTTAGAAGATTTATTACCGCTGTATCATACCTTAAAGATTAAAATATTTTAAACTCGTAAAACCACAATAGGTACATTTAGAAAGTTGTTGCGAAAAACGTATTCCTAATATCGTACCCGAGGTGTTCCTCTGCGATATTATGAATTCCGTTTCCAATAGCCATAATAAATAATAAGGCAGGGAAACTAAAGCTATTTATTGTTATATTTAACTCCGTGTCATTGTGATATTATTAGACAGTAGTTTTAGCTCCCCACATATTTTCATCGGTCCACTGCTTTTTCTTCTTTCGTGGCATCTGCAAAAATTAATCTGACGTTGCAGGCCACCAATGAAGCAAACCAGTGTTTAAAATGATTAAAAAAGAACAGTGTGTAATGTCGCACAGGTGGTATTACTTCTATAACAGGGGTTCGCTGACTCCACCCGCTGAACTAACAATTGACAGAACATTACAGCCATATCTCCTTAAACTGCAAATCATATGGCTGTAATTACGTTATAATGATTAAGAATATCGCTTACATTTAAGAAGATTGTTCAGTGAATGATGAAGACGTCCAAAACTTTAGTTTTGCTGAACACTAAAAATATTACACGGTTTAAACGCAACTCCTCATCTAACGAACTCTCTCAGAAGGCTGGAAGGGTGTTGTGAGACACTATTTGAGCCGTTTTCCATTACGAAGCAACCCCTAATTGGCGATATCATGAGGTTTGCAATATTGGGCTAAGGTGCGATAAACAGACATGCTACCCCTATGTAAAGCATCTCTGTCACCAGTCAGAAAAGAAATTGCATACTTCATCTAAATTACATATATATATTAATTTAAATAACCTTCAGATTTATTGACCAAATGTAATAGTTCGGTATATTTTATTAATTCTTTTGACTTATAGGCCTTTTCATAAAATTGTTTACGCAACTATTATTTCTGATTAAAGTTTTAGTCATTGTTTATATTTATATACGAGAATCTATCTTTATAAATGTAATAAATAAAAAGCAATTGAGGAAGCGCCTCTTCAACTCAAAGTGACGATTCCATTAAACTGTGCACGAGGTTACAGCTCCAACCAACAGATGGCTCACGCAGGAAACTCCAAGCTTCTGGTTCAATTAGTCTGGGCATATATTCGCATTCCCTTCAATGATATTAAATTAAACAATATAATAGAAACATGTAATATAACTTCCTTGAAAACCACTGCTATTCATTTCATCCATTCTAATACAACTCGGCATTTTTATAATCCCAATTAATTTTTAATATTACACTGAAAACGATATTGTTGAAAATTAAAAATTATATGTACATTAAATACATTAATTTGAACTTGAAATGCAGTTTGTTGTGCAATTTATCTCTATTCCATTTTATGAATAACTTACAATTATATCTCCGACATACCAAATATGATTTACTACATTTTGTTTACTTTCAGAAGGTTAAAAGTAATCACTAAGCTAAGGAAACTTTTATGGAAATTTTCGAAATTAGATCCCGAGATAAAATGTCTGAGAGGCTGGGTTTTGATACTAAATTATTGTCAAAAACATATTTTAATCATTGTTGTTGTTGTGATAATCAGTCCTATGATTCAACCCTGCATAAAACCTATTCTGTGCAAACCTTTTTACTTCTACATAGCTACCACATCCTACATCCTTCCTAATCTTCTTACTGTATTCCATTCCTGTCCTGACACTTCTGTTCTTACCCGACACACAATTCCCTCTAATGCTAATGTCTCAAAACGTGGCCTATTAATCTATCCCATCTTTTGGAGAAAGTCCTCCATATTGTTCTTCCTTCTCTTTTTCTGCATAGAAATTTCAGGTTAGTTACTCTATCTACCCATCTGATTTTTCAGCATTCTCCTATAGCGCCACATTTAAAAAGTTACTATTCTTTTCCTGACAGCAACTCCTGCCGTCCACGTTTCGCACCCATATAACGCCATACTCCATACGAACATTTTAGCAATCATTTCCTAATATTCACACATATATTAGCCGTATTTTTTAATGGATAAGCTTTGGAGAATATTTGTTACACCTACCTTCCAGGGTTTGAGTTTTCAAATATCCTTTACGTTAATTGTAACATACTCTATTAAAAACTGTAAAATATTAATTTGTAATCTATATTTCAAACCAGAAATAACGAATGTCTGCTTTCATTTTATGTATCTATCCGATTTTTTGGGATAATTCATGTATTCATTCATTACAAAATGAGACAGCAGAAGAATTAATTCTAACTATACCGTAAATCAATTATACACAATATTATTAGTTGAACTTAACGAGATAAAAATAATACATTTTGAATGGATCTACCCGTGAGCGAAAGAATTTATCCATGTGAGAAGCAAGTTAAGATCAAATTTATACCGCAATACTTGAAAGATGGCCCGTGTGATTTATTGATTGAGATAGACCAAAAGGTCTATGTGAATAAATGTATACGAAGGAGAAAAGCGGATCACTCCTTTAGTTTTCTTACAAAAACGACGGTTCTTATTAGCGAACGTCACAACACGGAAAAAAATGTTACAGCCCGATAGTGGATATTTGTTTCCATTAAGGTAAAATTAGCAAGAGTTGGAAAGCTGTAGTGGCGCCGACAAGTCAGCGCGGAGCCGCCTGTAACCCCCGGAATTGCTTCTGGTCACGTACAAATATTACCCGCGTTATTTCCGCTAACATCTGGCGTGGGAAAGAGGAGACCCGCGAAAACAAAAAGTTTGAAATGCCTCGTGGTTGCCACGGCCAATCGGGTTTCGTGGTTTAAAGATTAATCGTTTGTTAAAGATGGATTTCGTCGCTTTTGCACACAACAATGAGGCTGTATGAAAGATCATTCGGCCCTCAGAACTTTAAGGAAACGGACGGGAGCCGATGCTTTGTTCTGGACGCGTATGATGAAGGTCAACAGTCGACGCTGGAGATGCTGCCATACAGAGATGAAGTACGCTGTCAGGTTTCCAATCCTTGACGTTTAGAAAGGGTATCGCCCACGGTTTTGATCCTGAGATAATATTAGATCTGATTGCTTCGCCGAAGCTTAAAATATTTTGCAAATATTTTCCTCATTAATGTTTTGCCAGTTAAATTCTTGAGTAAATAAATTTCCCAGTAATTCTTAATTACCATTTTAATTTAATTCCCCAATCCATCTTACAATGTATTCGAAACAAGTCTTGCTCTTTTTACATATTCTTACATTTCACATTATCCAGGCACATTTTTAGGCGTGTTTAATCTCACATTCCGTTAAGGATTACAATTATATTATACATAGGGTCCCATTCAGTAGACTCTCTCGATTAACCGCGCGCAATTTAACGGCTTTGTGGCTCAACCCCCGCAATGTATTTTTAAGAAGACAAAGCTACCAACAAAGATGTTGAAGGATCAGAAATCGGTAGTACTGGAGGAAAGACTACAATCGTATCTGTCACTGAACTGTATTCTTCAGTCGTTATTAATAATTGAGAACTTTGTGTTACAGAGGACGTGAAAAAATAATATTAGGCAATCAATAAATTAGCGTTGCAAAGGGTTCATGGAAAAATAATATTAGATAAGTAAATAGAGGTTTACAAGATAGTTTTAAACATTTATTTAAATAGAGATTTAATTCGCAGGCCTTGAACTGAACACGTTGCAATTTATTTTAAAAGGATCCTAGTTGGCAAATTGGCAAAATGGCAAATAAACCCGCTCGTCCCAAGAATTCACCATACCTTGACTTAACCTTGGCGGAAGTTACGTCTCTCTCCCTCTCGCTGCTGGCTGGAGGCAGCCTCGGGTGTGTCCCTACAGATGCCCGTGATCCTGGGTGTAAGCTGGCCCAGCATAGGCCACTGTTGCTGCCAAGTCCGGACGGAACTCTCCTTCTCTCCTGGACCCAGAATGGCAAATTCCGCTCCTAGGCTCTCCTTCCTCTCCTGGACCCAGAATGCCAAATTCCGCTTCTAAGCTCTCCTTCCTCTCCTGGACCCAGAATGCCAAATTCCGCTCCTAGGCTCTCCTTCCTCTCCTGGACCCAGAATGGCAAAATCTCCCTCTGCCCGCCATTTCGACACCTCGGATTCCCCTTTCCAGAGCCGTCGTTTACCAATCGTAGGGGAGCTCTCATCAGAAACTATCCCCTATCCCTGGTATTTCCCTGGCGCGAAAAATATATTTTTCGTCCAATGCCGCTGACTGTGGCTTATTGTTCTCTGATAATCCCACGGGCGCCTTGGCAGATGGGAGCTCCTTTTATCGGCGTGCGCTTCCCGCTCAAGAGTTAAGCCTCGGAAAACCCACAATTTAGGCATTTCCCCCCATTAAAGACCGTTATAATTTTTAAGCATTACAGTGCCCCTAGATAAGGGTTAGCGCAATTGAAACACAATTTCGCATTGTGCCAAACCTTATCTACAACATCAAAAGAAAACCGTTTACCAGTTTGCCAATTGCTCTAAATATAGTAAGTGAAATAAATCTCATTCATACCAATTAAATATTTACAACTAATACTTGCCATTCATTCGTTATTACATAGTCTTCCATACAACAATCATTACCTCACCCATTATTTATTTCCCCAGCCACTTTTATCAAATTATTTACAATTGAAGACATTTTTTTTTAAAAAACAATGATATTTGATGACTTTATAATATAATCCAACGTTCCAATATTCCTGAACCAACAAAAAAATTTTTTTTTACGGTAATACTAATACTAACCTACATTTTAATAGTTCTAAAGCAATTTTTTAAGGATAGCATTCATTGTATTATGCAGATGCCTTTATCATATTTTATAATTATTTTTTTTTTAAAGAAGGATAGAAAGATACATGATTACATGCTAATATCAACCTAGGCTATAATATTTCTTAAGGAATTACAGTTTTTTTTACGAGGATAAATATCCAATTTACACTATTACTGATTTACACACCATGTATGTACCAACAACTTATTTAAAATAAAACCTAACCTTAATACAATGTTAAATATTCAATAAATTAACGTCTCAACGTAACAAAAGCACTAACTTATTATAACATGTTATAATGTTACATTTTGCTTATTTTTATTTTTTTAGGTATTAGAGTTTATTCCTCAATTAGACGGTGATAGTCCATGTCCTCTTACAACACTCATTACAACAAATTAACTCGTTTATAGTCCACCTATCAACAATTCACATAATAATTTCATGTCCTATTCATAAAACTCTCTTAGTTCACTATAATCAATCAAGCTTTTATAGTCTCCCTCTTATTTAGCAATTAACACGATTGTTTCATATCCTACTCGTAGAACACACTCACTTGTCTCACCATGGTAAATTAAGGTTTTGAAATCTGCTTCTCATACGATTGTTTCGTGCTCTACTCGAAGCATTTCACTCACTGAAGCCAGGTATCTCACTCTCACTTGGGATTTACTGATATATTTACCTTTTACTGTACATACTAGCACTCATCTTGCATTTATATCAGTATTGGTTCATGTCTAATATTAATAATAATTACGGTATACCAGGTAATATTTACCACAGAGGCCATCTACCTTGCGTAATATGGCATCAAATTCGTTAAGTTTAATACCTTTACCTGCCCGCCATCAATTTTCCTTATGCTGTAGGTATTGGTCCCTTTAATCCCTGTGACAACATACGGTCCCTCAAATATTTGACAGAACTTGGCACAGATCCTTTTATCTGCATCTGAGATCCGAACATTTCTTGCCAGAACTTGATCCCCCACAGAAAACTTAACCTCATTAACCTTTTGACGTCTGGCCCTATTATATGCTAGTTTCCGCATTCTAGATTCAGCTTCCTTTAACAGGTCGTCAATTTTTACTTCCTCATCGGAAACAGGGAAACTTACAACCCTTTCAAAAGGTAAACAAGTTCTCCTACTGTTTTGCAATTCCGATGGAATCTGTCCTGTAGCGCAGCTAAATCCGTCATTTATAAAGTTTTCCACCTTTTTCAAGTGATCCACCCAGCTATTATGCCTATTGGAACACAACATTCTGAACATGTTCCCAAGTATCCGCATGTACCTTTCGACTGTGTTGCTCTGTGGGTGTCTAATACTCGTGTAGGTGGCCCTGACCCCTTCAGCTCTTAATGTTTTCCTCCATCTGACGTTGTCAAATTGGGTACCGTGATCCGACACGATTATTTCCGGTTTCCCTTGCTCTATGAAATAATATTTTATTAGTTTGTCCAGACAAGGCTGGGTCTTAGCCTTCCTCAAGCCATACAATTTTACATACTTTGTGAACACATCCAATACTACTAGAATATATTGCCACCCGAAACGTCCTTTGATCAGCGGTCCGTAGAGATCTAAACAAACTATCTGCCCCTTCTTTGTAGGGAGAATTGCCTGATATGGAGCCTCATACGCGATATTCCGATGTTTATTTATCTGACACAGGTGACATGTCTTCACGTACCTCTTCGCGTCCTTCTCAAGGTATTTCCAATACACTAAATTCCGTAACATTTTAATTAATTTATACTGCCCTGGGTGACCTTGCTCGTCGTGCAAAAACTTTAACACCTTTTCTCTCATTGTGGTTGGTATACACAGCACCCAGTTACGTCTAACCCTCGTATTCTTCTTGAACACTAACCCGTTCTTTTCTTGGTACTCTACGCTCCCGTTGTCTCGCCCCATAACGGCCTTGAGAAATTGGTCTTTTGCGGTCTCCTGCACTATTTCTTTCCTGAACTCGTCCTCTTTCCGCGATGTTTGACCCCTCACTGCAGCAATGATGGCAACATCCTCTAACGACTTATCTGGTTGATCTACTGTATTCCTACTAAGATAATCTGCAGCTACATTTTCCGTTCCTTTTATATACTGGATTTTTAGGTTGTACGGCTCTACTGCCATTGCCCATCGACGCAATCTAGCGTTCGTGTGCTTGCATTTCCTCAAATACACTAGTGCGTGGTGGTCCGTTAACAAGGTTACGGGTCGACCATAAATGAAATTGTGAAACTTACCGACCGCGAATATGATTGACAACAACTCAATCTCTGTAGTTGTATATGATAATTCAGCAGGTTTCAAACTCCGACTAGCGAGACTAACAATTCCTTCACACCCGGAGTCGTCAATTTGTCCCAGAATTGCGGCCACTCCCTTTCCACTTGCATCACACCTAATAATGAATCCCCGGTCTTCTTTGGGATGTTGAAGTATCACATAGCTTAGGAAAGCCCTTTTTATTTTCAACAACGCTTCTTCATGATGCACTTCCCACTTAAATTTACGGCCTTTTCTTAACAATTCGTTAAGTGGGGCTAACATATTTGCGTAATCATGGATATTTTTCCGATAAAACGAACACATTCCCATAAGTCTTCTCAACTCCTTTTGATTATTCGGTCGCACGAGCTTTTGAATTTGTTCAATCTTCTCATCAGAAGGTTTAATTCCGTCCGCTGAAACGACGTAACCTAAGAATGGTACGCTTGCCCTCCCAAATAAAGTTTTCTTTAAATTTATGGTCAACCCACACGTCCGTAACCTGGTAAAGAGTTTATCCAAATGATGAACATGATCGGCAAAAGTGACACTAGCTATTATTAAATCGTCCACGTAAGTGGTGACGAATCGCCGAATATCATCGTCTAACGCTAGGTCAAGCCTTTTTATAAAAACTTGTAGGCTGATCTTGAGTCCGAAAGGGACTCGAACGAAGCGGTATTGTCTACCATCCACCGTAAAAGCAGTAAGGTCCCTCGACGTCTCATCTAACATAACTTGATAAAACCCTTGCGTGAGGTCAGTTGATGATAGCCACTTACATCCTGAAAATCGGCGTAACACCTCATCTATCAGAGGTGGCTTCTCACCTATATCCACGATCACTTCGTTTATCTTCCGAGCATCTAGGCAGATTCTGAGCTTAGAATCTTTCTTCCTAACAATGCAAATACTATTATTATATGGGGATTCCGCGCGTTCTATTATATTGCCCCGTTCTAATTTATCAAGGGCTTCTTTCACTTGCTCCCTTAATGACCACGGTGTCGGATAAGATTTATTTCGGAATGGAGTGTGTGGAATCACCTGAATTTTATGTTTGGATCCTTTAAATAAGCCCGGTTCCTCACTGAACACTTCCCTGTTTCGAACTAACATTTCCAGGAAATTCTCCCTTTCTATATCACTGATTCCCTCTACACTAGCAGCGATATCTACTAAATTTCTTCCTGTATCAGTATGCATTTCTACAGCTTCCCTCCCTTCTCTTTCATAATGAATTCCATCATCAACGTAGCCCTCTTCAAAAAATTCTTCCTCAAAACTTAGTTGTCCGCAGATTCCGCGCTCCTGTACTCCGAGTGGCCCTAACAATCTCCACTTAACCACAATATCTGTGCCTTCGAGAGAAATCAATCGCCCTGATAGTGTATTAGTTCCCAAATCAATAGATGCTTTAGCCTCCCTTAGAAAGTCTACTCCCAACAAAAATTCTGTGAACAAAGTTTTTAATAGAAAACACTTTACCGCAATACTTCCGTTTTCCGACGGCATCCTTATAAAAGCTTGTTTAGATACGCGCTCGTTTTTCTGACCTAATGCTCCATAAATTCGTAGGTTTGAAACAGGTAATTCGCCTAACACAAAACCCCTGTTCTTCAATTGTTCGTAAAGTCCCACATTCATAACTGTATATGTCGCACCGGTATCCACCCACGCTTGTACCGAAATCTCTTTCCCAAATTCTATGTTGGCTTTTACCAAATCACAGCGCGATTCTTCTTTATCCTGTACCGCTTCCTCATTTTCTTCCACCAAAATATTCCGGCGATCGACTAATATTTCGCCGACTCCGGTCATTGCCCCCAATTTCGCTTTTTCAGGCAGATATGTAACTGTTGGGCCCTCCATGTTGTCAACTTGCTTCTGCATGTCAATTTTAAATTCCCCCATGCTTTTTCTTAAATCGCGTACTTCTTCCCGTATACTAATATTAATGTCTCTATTTTCCTGCATCAATTGTAATAGCCTTCCTAGTACATCGTCCTTTCTACCACTCACTTGGACTTCCCCTTCGGATTTATCTTCTCGCATAATTTCCGCCTCAGACGTTACATTTAATTCCGGAGAACTAAATGAAAGTGTCTGACCAAAATCTCCCTCAACTTCTGATCCTTCGCTTATAACTTCGTAACTCATTTTCACTACTTTCCCGGAACGTAATATCATATAATATGCAACACAACTTTCCGACGCGTCTTACAGTAATAATATTAACGTAAAATCTCGAACTCTTAACCCTTAAGTGGACGGATATAAAAATTTACAAACCCAGAAGGACAAAATTTGCAACACACCACATTACAACCCAATAGATAAAACAAATTAGAATAATCCTCAACACAAACGTAATCTACACACGCGTGCAAATTATTAAAATTAGCCCCACACATCAAAAGAAAAACTTCCTTGCATTAATAAAAAATAAAATAATCTAACACAGCCTGAATAATAAATATAACCTGGATTCTCATAGCAAAATATTGCTTTAATAAAATAATTTCAATATATTCGCAGAACCAATACCAACATATCTGAAAACAAGCGACTAGTCTATACATATAAAATATTTTGCCAATATGCCAACATTTATTCAAGTTCAAGCCCCACGAATTGGCGCGCCAACTGTACTGCTCTCTTATCCTCTGCTGGAAACTTCTAGTTCTACTAATAACAATAACAACCAGGTTAAGATACTATAATTTATTTTCTGCCGTTATAAAAAAAAGTATATACATTTTCCAAAAGCTCCTTCTCTCAGGGTGTCGTGGCTTGGGAGAATAAATAGTTGGCAAATTGGCAAAATGGCAAATAAACCCGCTCGTCCCAAGAATTCACCATACCTTGACTTAACCTTGGCGGAAGTTCCGTCTCTCTCTCTCTCTCGCTGCTGGCTGGAGGCAGCCCCTGGTGTGTCCCTACAGATGCCCGTGATCCTGGGTGTAAGCTGGCCCAGCATAGGCCACTGTTGCTGCCAAGTCCGGACGGAACTCTCCTTCTCTCCTGGACCCAGAATGGCAAATTCCGCTCCTAGGCTCTCCTTCCTCTCCTGGACCCAGAATGCCAAATTCCGCTCCTAGGCTCTCCTTCCTCTGCTGGACCCAGAATGCCAACTCCCGCTCCTAGGCTCTCCTTCCTCTGCTGGACCCAGAATGACAAAATCTCCCTCTGCCCGCCATTTCGACACCTCGGATTCCCCTTTCCAGAGCCGTCGTTTACCAATCGTAGGGGAGCTCTCATCAGAAACTATCCCCTATCCCTGGTATTTCCCTGGCGCGAAAAATATATTTTTCGTCCAATGCCGCTGACTGTGGCTTATTGTTCTCTGATAATCCCACGGGCGCCTTGGCAGATGGGAGCTCCTTTTATCGGCGTGCGCTTCCCGCTCAAGAGTTAAGCCTCGG